>OU343217.1:222520902-222576529 GCA_910596185.1 Chrysanthemum makinoi
GGGCACATTTTGAAAAGATATGGTTCTTCCCAAAGTAGTATTTAAGTTCCGAAAAGAATTTGCTCCTTTGGCATTAGTTAAACCTTTTAAGGAATTCACTCAGTGAGATAGTTACTTAAGAAATTGACAAACCAAGGATCAGTCATTTTCCATCCAGCGGTCGCAGGGTTTCTCCGGGAAGTAATCATGATTTCTTCTTCCTTTAACTCCTCAAGATCTGGATTTTCAAGGCGTGATAATTAATCCAGCGGTAGATTCTCTGCTCCTTTCTTATCTTTGATTTCGATGTCAAATTCTTGGAGTAACAGAATCCATCGGATAAGGCAGCGATTTAGCATCTTGCTTGGTGAACGGATATTTGAGTGCCGAGTCGGTGAACCACGACTATTTTGAGAGTACGAGGTATGATCGAAATTTGTCGAATCACGAAAACTACGACAGTAATTCCTTTTATGGCATTGATATGATGTCGCCATAACGGAACATTCCGCAAATTCGATGAATTCAACGTGTTATATGCGGATCGGCCAGCGCCGCGGCCATCAAATTGGCGGTCTTTGATCATGGAAAGATGATGACCCTTCGGTGAAGTTGTCACCAAGGTTGCGGCAACAATAGCACTCCGGGGGTTGGTGCTACGGCTCGGTTGGTTCCCCACATGGGTTGATCATCCGCCATGGGAAAAGGTAAATTAGTGAAAGGGTTGTAGACGACTTTGGCTTCAACGAGGTTATCAAATGGTGGGTTTGGTACTCTAGGTACACGATCGGCTAAGGGTATGAAAGGTATTCTTCTTCTTCTTCGAATCAAACGTTCGGGGTTGGTAAGAGGTAAGATTGGTTCTATTCACCGCCAAGTGTTCATACAATGACCTAGATAATCCAGGCAATATCTAAACACACGGACAAACAAAGAAAACAGTTTTACGGGCAGAATGAGTAACGGATCGGTTGCGAGGCGACCGATCGGTTAGATCAATTTGTTTTGGTTAAAGAAGCGTAACGGATCGGTTATGAGAGTAACCGGATCGGTTGAAGTTTTGATTTTTTTGGAATGAATCAGTGGCGTCGAATTAAAACTTGCTGAAACACAAACAAAATCCCGTGGCGCCAAAAACTTGATGTCTTTGGGTGTGTACAATTTTAAATTTATAAAACACGATTTACCAATTTTACCAATAACACATACGAGCAAGTGCACTCGTCTGTTATAGCAAGATCATGAAGGTAAATCGGGATCGTTAGCGAGGATTTGAGTGAATCGATTAACAAGTTTAAATCAACTAAGGCAATCCAATAAGCATATAACAACGAAAATAGATATAATGAAATTCAGATGATTAAAAACTACACTTGCTTAAACTAGTTTCTTATCCTTGATTAGTATGATTGTATTAACCTCTTAACGTGTTGGTTATGATAATTAGTTGGTGTACTAATCTATTGTTCTTACAAGTTAAACCTTCGTCAAGATTTTAGTTCATAAAAACAAGCATTAAGTTTAACCAATCATTTCAAGATCAATTCAAGTTTCATAAGTTTATTTTCACAAACTTAAACACAAAAACATCCATTTACTTTATCAAATTTGCTTAGGAAATGGTCAATACAAAAGGTAACCAATTATAGACAAAAGGTTACAATTGATTGTCAACAACTAATCTTACGACCTTTTAGATGTTTCCAATCAATCCAATTTGATAATTAAAAAGCGTTCTTATTACAATCACACCTTAGTTCCTTTGTTTAATCAAGAATAATGGGTAAAAACAATCATCCAGAGACAAAATGATTATAACTAGTTGAATAACAATAAGTTCTTTCGACCTCTACGATTACTATCAACTAGTTAAACTTGATTAACAAATGTCACTATGAAACTTTAGCATAATTGGATTTTAGAATCAACTTGAAATTGAATTAAAACATGTTAACACAATCACACACTAATCATATAATAATCAACATCATTTAAGCAAGTGTATAAAGAAACTAGACACTCATAGCAAACATAAACATAAACTCCGAACTTTGAACATTAGAAAACATGATTAAGAGTCTTACAATGCTTGAAATAAGATTTGAAATGGTGAAGTAATGATTCCCAAAGTATTGGGGTAGTCTCCTTAGGGTTTTGGCCTCCAAATGTGGTACTACGGAACTCCAAACTTTCCGGACTTCAAAGCGAATTTGAGAGCTTAAGAGCTTTGTTTGATGAGTAGAGAGTTGTATTGAAGTGTGTGTCTCATATGCTCACAAGAGGTCTCTATTTATACTAGTTCCAAGGCCTAGGGTATTAATTGCTGAACTTGGCCTCCAAGGAGTTAGGAAGGGACTAGAATACACTAAGAGAAGGACCTAGAATCGTTTGGATGCAAAGGGGAAACTTAGTGATGAAGATTTGGCGAAACAGGCCTTCAACGGCGATCGGTCCACAGGACCAACCGATCCGGTTGGTCTTCTAAGTGTTCCAACCGTATCGGTTGCGGTGGCAACAACCCGGTTGGACTGGCGTCATGGGTAATCTTTGCTCTTCACCCAACCGATCGGTTGGTTTTCTGCGTGACGGAAAATCGACCTTTACTTTATTCGACTTGCGAGCTTGGTTCTTCAATCATCTTGGTCTTCAATGGTACTTGAAATACTGATTTGTGCTTGGCATGCTTCACCGAAACGGGAATCTTCCAATTGTTGAACATTCTTTTACTTTTCCATCCGTTTCGAGCACTTGGTTATAAACACTAGACAAACATCTTTTGATGCGATTAAAGCGAAATCATACAAATAGAACCAAATAACATATACAAAAGCACACGCGCTCACGAAAACATGTACAATCGCGTTATCAACGGCGTAACTATATTAGGTCAAATAAGGTTCCGCGCCGTGATAATTCGCCGTAACTCTTGCTTAAACTCTGACGTAACCAAGAATTATTGAAGATACGTAACTACTTCTAAGGTTACGGCGTAACGGCAGATCTAGTTCAAATTACGAAGAAATAGAGGATTACGACATAACTATTTTATTGGTTACGCGTAACCCGGTCTGGCCTATAAATACCCACGATTTCCAGCATTTCAAAGCATCCCATTTCACACACCACAACCAAAGAACGTGGGAAGAAGCCAAAGGTAGGTCTAGAGGAGTATAAGGAGCTGTCTCCAAGGGAGAAATCACTCCCCTATGATAAGCATTAGCATTTTATATTTTCTTTACTTTCGATTCATGTATTTTGTAACATTGAATATTGAATTGATTTGTATGGTTAATATGGCTGCTAAGCACCTCTTGGTTCTGGCCTAGTTATGATTCCTTAATTGTTTTGTTTACGTTTATATTACTTCCGTATAATTATTTCTAAGTGTATGCATGCATAGTTTATTGGTAGGTACCCTTGTTTCGGTAGTTTTGAATGGCGGTAGAGGCTAGTTGCGTAGGAGATATGACCAAGCGACCCTAAATGAGTAGTGAGGCGAGAAGGGTAAGATATGACCAAATGACGACCCTTTCTACTTGTGCAATTTAACCAACTGATCACCTACCGTTTGGATGAACTTAAGAATTAGGGGGTGAGTGTATAAGTTGCTAACGCCGGGGCACTCACTATTATAAGTCTAGCATGTAGCGGTACTTAATGACTCGGCTTAGGGACCGGGAACAAGCTGGACTTATGAGGGACACGACTTCTCCGGTGGCATCTTTGCGATAGGTTAGGTGAATTGACCAAATGATGTCCTCGACTTTGACCCCGAAGTAATTGAAGTAATTAGGCGTAGACATTACTAGTTAGGATGATTAACTAGGTTAGCACCACTCTTCTTTATTGATTACACCTTTACCTTTATCTGCTTTTATATGCTTTAACTAATTAATTTCTTATCAAAATCATATTAAAATCTGTGACACCTAGACTTAGTAATAATCTAACACATATAGCTCTTGGGACGACCTTGGTTTCACCAAATACTACACTACACATGATGGGTACCTTGCCCGTTAGTGAATTAGGGTAGACCATAGGTATAATGAGACTTTATAAATATTAAAACACGGTCGTAAAACCTGCATCAAGTTTTTGGTGCCGCATTTGCCGAGTTATATTAGGATTGCTATTAAGTCTTTCATTTTTGTTTCGTTTTAAAATTTCTAAAATTCTCACTATCACTATTCAAGTTTTCCATTACCATGGAAGTTGTTAACATTGATGACCTCACTCTTGAGGAATATTTAGCGTTACCAAGGGAAGGACAAGGACCAGGGATTGTTAGGCCGGCTATCGCAGAAGATGCTCAATTCAAAATCAAACCTCAATTTATGAGGGAATTGCGCGCAAATCCCTTCTCTGGAAGCATTACCGATGATGCTCATGAACATATAGACAACGTGGAATACATTGTCAGCCTATTTAAAATTCCTAGAGTCTCAAACGATCTTTGTCATGTTACGGGTATTCCCTATTTCTCTTATGGGAGCTGCTAAAAGGTGGGTTGATCGATTACTTGAAGGAACAGTCAACACCTGGCCTATCCTAAAAAGTATTTCATTCAGGAATCTTGTCCTCCATCAAGGACTGCTAAGAAATTAGAAAAAATCCATAACTTCAAGCAAGAGGGTGAGGCGTTGTACCAAGCTTGGGAAAGGTATAACGAGTTATTATACAAATTCCCTACTCATGACCTCAACAACCAACAAAAGGTGAACATCTTCTACAAAGGTCTAAACATCTCTTCAAGGCAAATGATCGATTCTCAAAGGCCGATTTCTGGCATGACTCCTACATTAGCTTTGGAAACTATTCAAAGATGGTGACCACTCTCACAAATGGCACAATGGGGGAGAAACGAAGTAAGAATGGAAATATGGAAGGTCTTGCAGCAATAAACAACAAACTAGAAAGTTTGTGAAGAGACATGAAGAAGCTCAAGGAAAATGTACATTCCATACAAGTAGAACAAAGTGGACACAGTGGAACTCCCCCTACTAAGGAATTTTCCTCCAACGAGGAAGTTAAAAGGATCAAAGAAGTAAAATATGGAAGTGGGAGCCCTTTCAACGGATACAATGGTAACGGGCGGATATCGTGAAAAGTCCCCATGATTCTACACAAGAATCAACAATAATCCTCCTGGACCAAGCCTTGAAGAAATAATGCATATGCACATCGAAGAATCTACAAAAAAGGGAGATAAACTCAAAGAATGGATGGTCAGGTGAAAGACACCAACATGAACCTGCGAGAATCAAGATCTGCAATTAAAAACCTCGAAACACAAATTGGGCAATTAGCTAAAACCTTGAGACCGTAATTCCAAAGCTATTGCGCAAAGCCATATTTCGCAAGATAAAGCGAAGAAGAAAGCGTGCACATCCTCTATCACAAATGATGTGTCCGGGATTAACTACCTAAAAGAAGATGATAAATCGGAAGACGACGAGGCCCTGCCTAGCTAAATTCCGAGAAGCAACAATACCAGGAAAGTTTTCTTCTTCCATGCACTATCGGTAATATTAAGATTCTGCGATTAGTGATTTGGGGGCGGGGTAAACCTTATTTCTACCACCTTGTTTGATAAAATAAAACTTACCAATTTAAAAGAAACAACAATAATGATAGAAATGGTGATTCCTATAAGGAATGTACCAAGGGAGTAGTAAATAATGTGCTCCTTAAAATTGGAAAATTCATTTTTCCCACTGATTTTGTGGTTATTGACATGGGAAAATGGGAGACTTACAACTTGATTGTTGGAAGACCTTTTAAGCCACTTGTAGGGCTCAAATTAAGGTTTTTAAGAAACAAATTTCTTTGGGAACTGAAAATGAATGATTAACTTTTAGTATGAAAGAGCATTTAAGCCCAAAATTAGAAATTTTAGATAATGTTGATATTATTAATGTTCAATCACTCGATCCACCTTTACATTATGATCCTAGTACTAATAATAGTGGAGAAAATGTTGATAGTTGCAACCGAAACGAGGAAAATACTTCCCAAGTCCAAGGTATTAAGAAGCTCGATTCCAAACAAACATTTCTGCAACCCGATATTAACCGAGGATAACGAATCAATGACAGCATGGCCCTCGTGTAGTCCTTTTCGAGAATCTTGTGAAGGAAAGGCGAATGAATGGATATGTCCTCACGAGGCTGAAAGACATGATATTAAATTTGGAAATTAGCATTTGAAGATTGGTACAGAATAAAATTTGGAGACTCAGAAATCAATAAGGGATTGGTAAAAAAAATTGAAATACAAATAAGATGACTATCGTCTTACTAATGCAATAACTAATGGTGAAAGATCAAGCATGAGTACAACAAACAGTCTTATAGCTGAAGATGATGACTGGGGAGAGTCATGTATATCATTTAATGAGTGGCTCTCACGAAAATTTGGAACATGTAACATCGGTAACACTACAAGAAAAAGGTTTTATCAAATGGATGAATGATTGTCGCCAACTAGTGGAGGAAGTTGGCCGAGTTCAAAGCCACCATAAAGCCCCAAGGCTCTGAGTCTAACTTAAAGACTCGTAAATAAAGAAAAGTGCTCTTTGGGGAGACAAACCGAATTATCCCTATCTTTTGTTTTATTTCCATTTCTGTAGGGTTTTGTGTTTTTAACCATTTTTACAGGAAACTTGGAGTGATTCTTTGCACTGACATCTTTGATCGACCATAGTTACGGCGTAACTCATCTCGATGGTTACGCGTAACCAACCCCTTGCATGCAGAATTTGGATGCATTACCAATTACTGACGTAATTCCATCTCTGGTTACGCCGTAGCTACACTCTTACAGTATGCGAGGTTTTGCCTAGTTACGGCGTAACTCCTCTTAAGAGTTATGGCGTAACTATCCTCTGTTTTACTTCTTTCATTTTAAACACAATAACCTTGTATTAGAATTTTAAATGAACTTTGTGGGTGTGTTACTTGTAAACCCTCACGAGACTTTTCGTCCACTTGGGACACCAAGTGGTTTAAAAGGCTTGTTGCATATGCTAAATGCAACCGTGATTCCTACTAAAGTGAGTTAGGTTTGTTTTTCATTTTTATTTTTTCTTTTTAGAATTATGCTTGTCGGTAATGTGATTTCAGGGATTGAAGTTTGCTCATGGATGCTTATCTGAAAGGCACGACTCTTTTTCGTGGGCCTTCTTTCTTTTGGAGCAAATTCAGGAAGTTCTCGCTCTAATTCTACTTTTCTCTTAACCTTTATTTAACGCTTAGTACAAAAGAGACTTTGTACAATTCAAGTGGGGGCGGGGTAGAATTATCACTTGAACTTTATTTTGCCCTCGTTTTTCTAGTTTATTTTGAAAAATTATGCCATTTTAAAATTTTGACATGTTTTTCTTAACCTAACTAGATTAGACCTTAGCGAGCACATACAACCCTTGATATTATATGGTGAGATTACCCTTATTTGTTTCCAATATTTTACCCCAAATCCACCAAATTATGAGTGTGTCGGTAGGTTGTAAACTTTAGAACTTGGCCTTTGCATCATTTCAACACCATAGACGAGGTATGTTGAGTTAGCTCGATGTATTTGGACTTTTCGGTTTAAGAAGGCAATATTATAGGATTATCACCCAAATATCCTACCATTGTGTGTCTATCAATTAGTCACCTCGACTTCTCGACCCCCATGTGAAACCCTTTTTGTTGCACTCACCTTTAGTGCAAGATACCCTAGATACACCCATCTGAGCCATTCCTTTCATTTTGTTAACCCAATATCTTTACTGTTTGATTCACCTATACACCTTAGCCTACCCTGTAGTCTTTATTTGTGATTGGGAAGTCATCATTTGCCTAAGTTCAAGGTTCAAGCGGAAAGGTTTGGAAATCACGCTTTCGTCAATGACATATTCTTAAAGATCATTGAAGACCCCCCCAAATTATTGTTCATCTCAAGTGGGGGGATATTATGTTTAGTTGTTATAGTTATGTTGAAAAAAAAAGTTATGTTATTGTAGAGTGCAATGTTATAAGAACTATGTTATAAGCTTTATATAGATTTAGTATAGAAGAGGCTACCTCGGTCACATTCGAAGATTGGAGTTGGTTAGTGAGCCAACTGTTGGAGAAAAGGTAGTGTGCCCATCATGACGTCCTCTAATGACACATCTACCTAGTACATCACGATCTAGTTTCTTGATTTCAAAACTTGAACTTTGGGCGGACGGTAAGTGGTGATGACTTGGTTATAGATTTAGACTATCTGCTTGATTTTTATTTTACACCATTTATATATCCCATGTCTTATCCTACCCTTTAGTCATGAAGCGTGTCTAGGTGATGCAGCGAGCAATCTTTGGTGTCTTGGCCATGGATTTGGTCATGTATCATTGATTTTGTCCACTTCGCGTGACATGTTAGTAATGACGAGTCACCCCTTAACCTTTGTCGTGTCTACCCATATTGCAGCCTTGAAAATTGTTTAGCCCTTAACTCTAGTGGTGGAGATTTGTGTAACCGCCAAACTTATGATAGAATACATGCTATAACTGTGCGATTGAGTGATCAAACCGAAATTGACACTTAGAATAGTTGAGAGATTTGAGTGTTTCGTTCCCATTTCGTGAGGTGTTCGGCTTTGTTTTATTCTAGCATAAGGGATTTGTAAACTTATATTTTCCTGTTTATGGGAGATATTTTTTAGGAATCTTTCTAATAAGGTCTACTTGGGGGCAAGTAGAGTTCAAGTGGGGGGATATTTGATAACATCAAATAATCATGAATATTAAGTGTCAATTTCCCCCGATAATGCTTGTAATTTATATCATTTATATGGATTTACGCTTGTTTTTCATTATTTTCCACTTTCAGGTGAATTACGAGCATTGGAGCTAAAGAGACGCGGAATTGGAGAATTATCAAAGATATATCAGAGTATGCTTACTTTGAAGAAGTTAAGGCGTAACTCATCTCTCACATTATGCCGTAACTAAAGCGTGACTCAGAAAGCCAACTCATCAGAAGATTACGGCGTAACTATCCTAAGAGATTAGGACGTAACTATATTAGGTCAAATGAGGTTCCGCGCCGGCGATAACTATGCCGTAACTCTTGCTTAAACTACTGGCGTAACCAAAATTATTGAAGATACGCGTAACTACTTCTAAGGTTAGCCAGTAACCAGCAGATCTAGTACAAATTATGAAGAAATAGAGGATTACGGCGTAACTATTTTATTGGTTACTCAGTAACCTAGATCTGCCTATAAATACCCCACGATTTCCAGCATTTCAAAGCATCCCATTTCACACACCACAACCAAAGAACGTGGGAAGAAGCCAGAGGTAGGTCTAGAGGAGCGTCTGAAGGCTGTCTCCAAGGGAGAAATCACTCCCCTACGATAAGCATTAGCATTTTATATTTTCTTTACTTTCGATTCATGTATTTTGTAACATTGAATATTGAATTGATTTGTATGGTTAATATGAATGGCTAAGCACCTCTTGGTGCTGGCCTAGTTATGATTCTTTAATTGTTTTGTTTACGTTTATATTACTTTCGTATAATTATTTCTAAGTGTATGGTTGCATAGTTTATTGGTAGCTACCCTTGGTTTGGTAGTTTTGAATGGCGGTAGAGGCTAGTTGCTTAGGAGATATGACCAACTGACCCTAAGTAAGTAGACTGAGACGGGAAGGGTAAGATATGACCAAATGACGACCCTTTCTACTTGTGCGATTTAACCAACTGATCACCTACCGTTTGGATGAACTTAAGAATTAGGGGGTGAGTGTTTAAGTTGCTAACGCCCTGGGCACTCACTATTATAAGTCTAGCATGTAGCGGTACTTAATGACTTGGCTTAGGGACCAGGAACAAGCTGGACTTATGAGGGGACACGACTTCTCCGGTGGTGGCATCTTTCTGATAGGTTAGGCGAACTGACCAAATGTTGTCCTCTCGACTTTGACCCCACCTGAAGTAATTGAAGTAATTAGACGTAGACATTACTAGTTAGGATGATTAACTAGGTTAGCACCACTATCCTCTATTGATTACACCTTTACCTTTATCACGCTTTAATTAGTTAATTTCTTATCGAAATCATATTAAAATCTATTACACCTAGACTTAGTAATAATCCAACACAGATAGCTCTTGGGACGACCTCGGTTTTACCAAATACTACACTACACACGACCATCGGTACATTTGCTTTGCGTTAGTGCGTTAGGGTAGACCATAGGTTTAACGAGACTTTATAAATATTAAAACACAGTCATAAAACCGCATCAGTCCATAATTATTATCAAAGTTCTAGAATGATCCTCCAACCATGCCCCTTCTGCCAAGCCTTCAAGAAACAAGCAATCCAAGCGTCATCTTAATTACACGAGAAAACATGCTAAAAAGTCACTAATCTTTGGTGAGTTCATAGGTTTAATCATAAATTCATAGTGGACTGATAGAGTTTATTTTCTATGTGAGACTAAGACAAATATACAATAAAAATTGCAATCACATTCCATCAACATTCCTTCCAATAACATAATCGATATCTCAGCAGGGCCCCGGGCGACTCTAGCCAGTTACCACGGTCATAGCAAAGCCTAAAATCAATACTACCTGGTCTAGGTCGGAGAAGATATCTCTTAGCTAGGTTGTGTAGTTATAGCAAGGGATTGTTATCCTAGTCTAAGTTAACATCAACCACATATCTATCCTTTGCTAGTCAACACATAAGCAAATCAAAAAGTAAAAGCAGGTCTAAGAAAATATTAGCATGCTTTCTCACCCCAATTTAGATAAAACATAGTTAAAAATGGGGTTATGAAACTCACCTCGATTTCCAGTAGGGCATAATTAACCAATAGCAAAAGCGAGATAACAGTTAACAAGTAACGGAAACCACAGACTCTGCACAACCTAGAATATAACTTTGTCTTTAATATATCTCCAATTCAATATTTTCTATACCCGGGTATAATCCATTTTATATTTCCAAAACATCTCATTCTCATTTTAGTTCAAAATGGTTGGTATCATCGCGTGTGGTGTCGACTCAATGATACTCCAATGACTTTATCTACTAAATGCCCATGCATAAACATGACAATTCAATGCAACCTCTATGTGACAAGCTTTATAGCTTAATAAGTCTTTCCAATTAAATCTTTTGAACTTATCGAATTTGTCAACTCGATAAACTCAACCATTTACTTATCGCACTTATTATTCCAAAAACCATATCACGATCCTAGCGAGTCGTAAGGATAAGTTATCCATTAATAAGTTTGTCCGACGTACATAATGGGTTCTTATTGGGTTTGTTAACTCGATAAGTCCGTTATCTACGTGGGTTAAATATATTAATGTCAAGTTATCCGTAACCCATGCAAATGCCAAATTAATCAACAAATACTCATTAATGACATATCTATGTAAACGTTCCCTCGAAACATTTAATAACTCGTTAATATAAAACCCTTCCATTTCTAAGTCGTTAGTTACCTTTTTAAATATCAAATAACAAGTTGTATCTTGTTATTACATACTTAATCCAAGGACCTATTGAAAATTTTATTTTCTAGTTTATGTATATACATATGTTTATATACTCAATTTATATTTCGAGTTATTATCCATCTCGAGTTCACAAGTCAAGTCATGACTCTCGGGCTTTTATATGTCATATTGTCGATAATAAATATAAGTCCATGTTACGGCGTTGTCGGGGTTAACCGAGACTAAAAGTCACGGTACACCGAGCGTTGCTAAAGTTCACATATATAATATTCCAAGTCCAAATAATTATTTTCGCCGTTACCACCCTAAACTCGGCTCGAAACTTAACCACATCTTGAATCAATCTCAATTTTTAACTCATCATCAACTTCGTCATTATACCACACCAAACTACACCCGAAACCAATGCTGAGACCCTAATGGTCTCGGCTTAGTCACGACTCACCCATATGAACCAAATGGACCCTTGTTTCCTCCTCGGCTTCAACCATAATTATTACACGGACCTCTTGGTCGGTCATCACCAACAACCACAACAACCTTAAAATCAATCTAAACCAACAAAACCGGACCCCTTTGGTCCCTTGGGCTCTCGGCTCCAACCAAGCGCAACCCAACGGACCATAGTGGTGGCGGTTGGTCTCCAACTACAACCTTCATTTTATCCTTAAACCCATAATAATATAAACAAACATAAAGATAAAATGCATACACACAACACAACCACGACACGACGACACGATACAAATTAATTTATTTTCATTTTTATTCTTTTAAAACTTGTTTTTATTTCGTGTTTCCCACTTAACCGAACCAATCAGGCGTAATGAGACCGGAGGTCACCCAACTCGTTTTCCTTACCTCCTCTTTTCCCGATCTACTCTTGAAACAACAAAACACTAACAAAGAGGTGCGTTTGGATTTATTTGGGTGGCGGTATGGTGGAGTTAGGGCTAGTGGTGTATACCAAATGAAAGAGGAGGGAAAGGTGAATCTTTTGGTGGTGGTGATGGCGGTTCACGCGCGGCGAGGTGGTGGCGAGGCGGTGAAAGTGGCGGCGGAGAAGATGGGTAGAATGAGAAAGAGGTATTAGGGTTTTGGGTGAAAGAGATGAAGTGTGTGTGTGTGTGTGAGTGGTTTTTATATATTTTGAGGTGGGGGAGTGATGTGTAAATTATTTGTGAGTGAGGGGGAGGCGGCTAGCACAGGCAAACCACGGGACCCAAGTCGTTATTTTTATTAACTTTCCCGATTTATTACTTAACGGCTCGTATATTTTATTTAATTGTGACCGAAAACTTTTATAATATGCGCCATTGTTCTTAATTATCTCTTTCCATAAATTTTGATTATTAACATGTCTATTTCCTCGTAACGAATTTAATGTTACTATTTTTCACCCTTTTTGGTTTTTATTGTGCCGACTCGGGTGGCGCCTAACATAACAAATCATCAACATAAATAATTCATTTAGTAACACAATCATTTACGAATTTCATCAAGGATGCATATAATAAACCAAGTACAGGCTTACATAAGTCAAACCGGGTTCCTACATTTTGAGTTTCTCGGGATTATTCATGACGACATATATAACTAGATTTTCTAAAATTTTTCGAGTTGTCACACCTCCCGACCTCTCAGAAGAAACCCGTCCCGGGTTTCAATTCAAGTTACTCACCATGATTTCGGACGAAATAAAGAGGGATTTACTGTTCCACCTCACATGACCGGGTGAGTGGAAGATCATTTCAGGAAATTTTGTGAAACCTGATGCTAAGGGTTCCTATTCAACTAGATTGTCAGGTCTTGAATTATAAGATTTCGATTAGCTCCTTGGACGGGGTTTTGACGATGCCACATTGGAAAGAGATATTTATGGACTCGCGGGATCGCTTGCCGAGTACCCTTTTCAGGATTCGGCACATTGAGCGTTCCGTGAACCTTGCCATGTTCAGGCAACATCATGAGTGCTTCGCGTTACGGGTTTGATTCCAAATCAAACTTTCGACGGGACATGGTGTAACGAGGTTTCAAACTTATTATGGTTCCTATCCATATCTCCTTTTCTATAAGTATTTCATTAATCGCCCTTCTGCTGGTCGTTTTTCGCGCTCCTACTCGTGGATCTCCTCAACGATCTCATGGATGGATTTAACGTAGAAGGTCTTCCGTCTTTGGGTTCGGTCAGTCGGTATGGAGGAAGTCATCACTTCGACCTTGATGCCCCTAATGGTACTTGTTTTTGTCGTCCGACGATTTGTCTATCCTTAGAGTTTCGACGTAGGGTGGTGATGCTTGCGTACAACGTTCGGGGTCAAAGGACCTTCCTTTTCGTCGAGCAAGTTTTTCAACACCCTTGGCAGTGAACCTAATCGTTGTAGTGTAGTATTGGGTAAGCCTCGGGTATTGATATTGTTCTCTAGTGGAATAGGAATGCTAGTGAGAAGTGTACTACGCTAAGGTTGAGGAAGATTTTTTTTTTATCTTTTTTTATTTTTTAGAAAGCTAAGGGTATAATCTCGGAGTTTGGATTTGGGGGTTTGGTACTTCTACCGATTTCTCTACTATCCAATTAACTAAACTATGGGTAGTCTTATGTCTATTGATGTGTGTGCTCGTATGATGATTAAAAATGTGTCTACCTAGATACTATTACTCCTAGTTATCTTTTATTGGTGGTTGAATTGTCACGTCCTTATTCTTAACGCATTGTGTTTTCTAAGGTCGTAGGGTGTGCGTTTCTCCCTAACTCTTTGAGATTACCTTAAGGTTATTGCCTACGAAATCTCTAGGTCAATCACAAACTAACTTTAAGGGTTATCATTGGATGTTTAGCCTACAAATCCGCTAAGTGAGTCATAAACTAAGGTTCACAAAGATTACTCAAGCATTTAAACACAAGGATAGCTTAATTACACTCCTAGGCCATTTAAAATTAAGATAATAGACAACCAATCAATAATTTTAACTAGGTTTCATAGATCTAAGCAAACAAACAGAAATTTAGCGGACATGTTAAACACGCAAGCATATACACATTTAATCGAAGACATAATGAAATCAATGAAGTAAAACACTTATCTTGATGTAAAATAGGGTATGAGAACCCTAAGATATTTTCCAAACGGACTACAATCGTTTTAGGTTTTTACTCCACAAGTCTACCTCTTAAAATTCTAAAAATTTGATTTATATATATAGTTTTACATTCGCGACGGTCGCCTTATAGTGGGATGCCTTGGTCGCCGTCATTAGGGTTTCGTCTTGGCCAAGTAATAGTTGGGACGGTGTCACGTTATAGCTGACGCGCGTCGGGCTTTAGTAGAGGCGTCGTGCAGTCGGATCCGGGCCGTCGAGATGAAAAGTCTTCATAAAGCCCTTCCTCTTCAAAGCTGACGCCGTCGGTGTAATTTAGCAAAAATTCTACTTGGCGTTACAAATTTAATTATGTATAGAGGTACGCGTCGCCTATGATTGGGGCCTTCAGGAGAAAATCCAGCAGCTTGAGTGTCTTTGATCTTGACTTAGCCATTTTCTTCATATATTCACTCCTTTTCGTCCAAATATGAATCATTCCAGCATTTTGCTTCCAAAAGACCTAAAAAGTGAAAAGGAACGAAATTAAGCGATAGCGGATATAAAAGTAGGCGACTAAGGGCTTAAATGACCCCTTAAAAGTGTATGTTTTAAATCCTTATCAGGTGGATGTGTAGTTCAGACGCGTTTAGGATCAACATTTGGTGCTACGGCGATGCTTTCTCTCACGAGTATGGGTGGTCTAGGATGCCCATACTATCTTCTCCATCGATTACGAGAAGAATATGCGTGGTTATAATGATGATCGTGACCTTTAGTCGGTATTCCTAATCCATTTCCGACCTTGGTACGCTCCTTTCGACTTGCAACAGCTGGGGTATCCCGATTCACATTGCTTAGATCTAGTCTGCTGACTATCACTCTGGGAGGAGTACCCAGTTCATTTATTATGCAATTCTTATAGGGGTCGATCCTTTCCTTTGACGACTCACGCTTGTTCCTCAAGCATTCACGCGGTCGAGAGTAAACCAATAGTCATCCTTACGGCTCTAACTGCTGTGGTTGTACTCTACAGGAAGTGTCCTTAGCTCTCGGGTACAAATACTAATGCACCTTATCCCATACCAGAAGTGGAATAACTCTCCCCGCATGTCTTCGAATTGAGAGCCACTATTCCTCCCTCTATTGGTCGTTATTCACAACAACATCTCTATTTCCTTCCGGTAAGCTAGGCTAGGTGTACTACACAGCACCCAGTTCCATTTCTTACGATGTTTTCTCTTAGTTCCTCATTGGGTTTCTCCTAGTTCCTCCTTGGGCTATCCCTCTTACCCCTCAAGTCACCCGATTAAGGTTTTGCTTCTCGATACCTTAGATAGATCTACGGTACCGTTCCAGCTAGCCCAAATCTTAACTTTTCCCACCCCGGAGGTAGGGGAAGTAAGTCTTCGGTGACTAACTCGTGGTGAAGTCCATGTAAATACTATTACATTACCACAAGGTCAATGGCCTAAACTCAAACCTTACGATCAATGAGTTTAGTCTACCATTTCTTCTCCTTCATATACAAGCTTAGGGTCTATCTACAAGGCTCTCTCGAATTTCTCCTCATCTCTCGCGTGCACTTTCGGTTCTCGTCGTCGATTCAAATTTGGCATGTCGGAGTAAGGTTTACGAGTAATTGGCATTACATTGCCTCTTTCTATTAAACAGACGTACCTTCGCTCCTACTAGTCGGCTAGTCTCAACGGGGCGTTTTACTTGCAGAAGTGAATGGCGGTTCCGCGATATACCGCGTTGATTGTCGCTAGCGGTCAATCGGTCGATTCGGCGTTATTTCCTATCATTTATTGTGGAGGACGTGATTGGTATCGCAGACTTCGAATTTGTCGTCGTAGGAGTTGACATGATTGTTACGGGCAACCATACCTTTCTATCCCGCGACGCGAGGTTACGAACCATCCGTAGGTATTCATTTCGGGGTTCGTCAAGTCATCGTCAGGGATCCTATGACATCGAAGTCGGTAGGGCATCGAAAGACGTCGTGAGGAAAATTTGTTCCTTGGCGGCGTGATATCTCTCCTTTGGTCCTAATTTTAACGCTAGATGTGGTTGGCTTCGCAGAATGGAAGAAGGGTAGGGTAACCTTTTCTGGCAGGACATGATTCGTACCCCAATTATACATAGGTGGTCAGTCTTTGTATAATTTTCGTCTGATGATGTGATGCCAAATCCGGTCGTTTAGAGTGTATGATGAACTCTTGTGAGGCTATGAACAGGAACAGAAACATGACGTTAGTAACTATCGGTGATAAGGACACATACGATAGTCGATATAAGAAATAGGGCACTACGTAATGAGAACGGTGAAAAGAAATGATCATGCGGAAGACGAAATATATATAAAAAAGGTCTTGAATACTCCAAAGTCGCCTATGATGATGCTTTGGATTAACGTACACCAGGGTCGTTGCATCGCGGGGAGATTCTTACAGACGATAAAAATAAAAAAAAAGTCTTACTACGTCGTACTAAGGAAATTTCAAATTCGATTTCAAAAAATTAAAGTAGTCGTTTATGACGTAACGTCTTATTCTTCATGGTGCTCTCTAGTCTTCTTCTCCTTTTTGCTAACTTCACTCCACCAGACTCGATTCCACTATTCTCGCATTCGCTCTCGGTGTCCTTTCATTCCACGGCGTAACAGGTAATGTTGGCCTTCCAACCCGTTTCGAGGGTCGTCTGGGCGGACTTGCAATACTTCGCTAGGTATCCCACCTTCGAGCATCTACCGCGCATCAACTTGCACTCCCCGTAGTGATGTTGTCCACAGCCATTGTAGTATGGTTTAGTTCCCTTGTAGCTCTCTTTCCATTTGTTCCCGTCAACCTTCATCTTAGTGGCCTCCTACCGCTTGCTTGGGGTATCTCCTCCTTCAGTATGATTTTCCCATTTCCTCTTGTTTTCACTATTCCAACGGCAACATCTCCAATTGTTGGGTCCATACGGGCCCTTGCCCGATTGATGGTGTCATGGATGCTTAATGTCTCGGTGAGCTTACATCGTTTGGATTGAATGAGGTAATCCCCTAATGTAACAGGCGATCTTACAAGCCTCGTTTTCTACCATCTCTGAGCGCAATTGGATTAGCTCCAAGAAGCGTTGAGTATAGGCCTGCAAGTCAGTGCCTTTCATCTTGTGGTTCAAGAACTCAACCTCTAACTCCTTTCCCTTGTCATGGGGCCGCCTCCTTAAACAACATCTCCTTAAAGTCTCTCCATGACATTGCGTAGGCAGCGTTAGTCCGACAATTTTGAGGTGAGTGCACCACGCATCCGGGCTTCACCTCGCAACATGGAGGAAGCAAATTCCATCATGCTTTCCGTCTCGCACCAGCACTTTGTAAAGGCAGTTTACACTTCCTTCAACCATTTGGTCAAGGCAGTGATCCCTCTAGTACCGTTGAATTTGGTCGTCACCAACTTACTAAAATTTTGGAAGACGTGATTCCGGTCTTCATCCTTCCTCCACCCCGACCTTTGGATAGCTATGTTTGGACATGTCATTACAGCTAGTAATTCGGCCACTCAACGGGCCACGTGCTCCGTCAGGTTTTGGTTGGCGATCGCGAGGTTGTGCGAAATATGGTTGTTGATCATTTGAATAGGGTTAATCAAGAGTCGTCCTTGAGGGTCGATGGCAAGCTGCGGCGGTGTCCAGGGTTTGCGTGGCGCCAACTGCGGGTGTCCAGGTCGTCCTAGTCGCGTTTGGCGTTTGGTGCAGGGTCCATCGCTCTATAACGAAAAGAAATACGGGCGTTAGGCGGGGTTAGTCACAAATAGGAGACGAGCATCAATAATGGGCTACTAAGACGGATATTAGTTGTCAGGATACGAATACGATTTCCTATGGCAATTACGAGTTTCCTCAATATTCCACAATCCAAGAGGTTGGATGTGTCAAGGCGTCCAGGTTGGATAGAAGGTTCTGAACAATTCGAGTAGGCGTTGTCTATCGCATGAATTCGGATGGTGGCGGTAGATGGTAAAGGATATCAACCCCTGTAACTGGCGAGAACTTCTCAAGTTAAAGTAAGTAAAATCCATACCCGATTGTTTTCTTCTTGATGGTGTGTTTGTGTGTGAGTGGGTTTTTATGAAGGATGAGGGGGTGTGTGTGAGTAGGTTTTATATTTTGAGGTGGGGAGTGATGTGTAAATTATTTGTGAGTGGGGGGCTAGCACAAAACTTCGAGGACCCAAGTCGTTATTTTATTAACTTTCCGATTTATTACTTAACGACTCGTATATTTTATTTAATTGTTACCGGTAACTTTTATAATATGCGCCATTGTTCTTAATTATCTCTTTCCGTATATTATGATTATTAAAATGTCTATTTCCTCGTAACGAGTTTAATGTTACTATTTTTTACGCTTTTTGGTTTTTATTCTGCCGACTCGGGTGACGCTAACATAACAGATCATCAACATACATAATTCATTTAGTAACACAATCGTTCACGAATTTCATCAAGGATGCATATAATAAACCAAGTAAGGGCTCACATAAGTCAAACCGGGTTCCTACATTTTGAGTTTCTCGGGATTATTCATGACGACATATATAACTAGATTTTCTAAATTTTTCCGAGTTGTTACAAAACCTTCAAGATGCATAACTCTAACTGACGCTCGTAAATCAGGTTTAAGACATTTAATAAATGTTGCTTCCGTACCTCTTCGACAAACCCACTAATTGCCTCGCTAACTTTTCAAATTGAGCCACATACGCCCGAACCTTTCGTCTCCGTGTTATCGTCAAAAACTGTTGAAAATATGCCCTTTTGCGTTTCTTTGAAATCTATTTAATAACCGCCTTTTCAATCCTTCCCATGAACGAAACGGTGATCTCCCTTCACTCCAACAATACCACGATAACGCTTCACCTTCTAAACATAATTGACTTGTAACGATCTGAAGCTTCAACTCATTGGATTTTAAAAAATCTTTCCATTCTATAGATCTACCCATACGCATCCTCGCCATCAAAGATTGGCATCTTTAATTTTTTAAACCTATAATCATTCTCTCTAAAATTTGTTCCAAATGGAATGCTTTGTTGTATCAACTCATCATTAACATCAGTCTTGAATTCTTGTTTATACTGATCTCATTCATCCGATAGTTGTTATTAGTTCCATTGAAACGTGAGCTCATATCAAACTCAACTTTCTTTGGTCCAAAAAAGTTAGTACCATCTCTTGACTTTTTCATCCCTTGTCGCACTTGTTTCAAGTGTCTCCAACCAATTGTCCTCATATGAACGAAAGCCATTAGTTGATTCAACTTCTTCATCAATTCAGTCATCATCCTCATCATCTCTTCCTGTAACTTTGTTGACTGCTCATGACGTTGATTAGCGTCTAATCTCATAGCTTCGAATTCGTTCTCCAAAGTTGTTAAACGTGCATTCATGTCTCCTTTATACTGGTTGAATTCGAGCTCCAAATCAGCAGCTTTAACCATTGCTGACCAACAAACAAATAACTATAATAGATTACCTTTTTTTTTTTTCTTTTTTTGGAATGAACAGTACCTCGATGAACAGTAGCTCTGGAAAAAAAAATTGGTCCAGAATTTTGCTCTAATACCAATTAATAAGGTTGGAACCGAAATCAATTGATAATCCAGAAAATGATTATGTTATTGCCAACAAGAGTTCAACAAAATGAATAAAAATAACATGTACCTCCTGTTATTTGAGAAAATATGTAAAACTCCCTAAAGTCAACTCACCAAATTCATACCTTAACTTATGACTCTAAAACCCCTATTTATAATAAAGGACTGTCTTGGAAAACAAGACTTATTGCATAAAAAGGAAAGAAGATAAAATAGTAAACCCTGATCTTTAATAACAAACAATTCAGCCCTTCCACTTATTTCTTGGACGCCTCTGATAAGTTTCTTCCGAACCGGTCTTATCGACGCCTTTTTTGAATTTAACTTCAATGAAAAACATTTTTTTTGAAAGAAACGAAAAGAATTAATGCAATGATAGTTTCTTTACTTAATTCCTTATGTATAACAATTTTTATAAACTCGATATATATGAAATGTGATATAATATATAAATTTATAAATATTTTTATTTTTTTACCGCATTTAAGTCACGCTTAAAAATGTTATATCTTCGTCTTAGAGCACAAGGTATGCAACATACCAATAACACGTTATTGGTATGCACATCATCAGCCACATCATACACTTTCAAATAACACACCAATAACTCAAACACCCCTCCCTCATAACACACAAATAACATGTTATTGGGTCTCACTTTTTTTCATTTTATTTTATTTAAAAATAAACACTTTTTATTAAACATAAAATAAAATTACAAATACAAATACATAAAAACAATTAAAAAAAAAGCGCGATATATTAAACACAAAAAAAAAGATTAAAAAAAAAAGATTACAAAAAAAACAAAAAAAAAAACAACTACATGATATCGGGTATCGGCTTTTATTGCTTCACACCCATGATCTTCCGAGTCATCCCTCGATGCTAAAACTAAGAAACTTCAATTCTTTCAATTTTTTTTGAAAATTATGTGTGTTAAAGTAGGTATATATAATTGAAATTGGGTGTATATTTTTTTTTTTTCTCGTTGCTATGCCAACTTTTTAAAAAGAAAAATTTTTACCTGTTGCATGCATTAAATACAACACAACAATTTGTGTTATCCCTATACTCCATGTGCATTCAATACAATACAACTTTTGACAAATATAATACAACTTTTGAAAAAAAGAAAATTGAAACATTAATTAAATTGGAAAAGCATGAATCGTGTATTTAAAAGCATCAAAGAAAAAAAAAAGTAAACAGTGATTTGTGTTGGGAATGTAAACACCTCACTCATTTTACATCTCTCTCTCTCTCTCCAAATGCAATCAATACTTCTTCTTCTTCACGAAAATATTTCTGCAACTCCCATCCGGTAAAAAAAATAATAAAAGCAGGAAATGATCGGTTTTTTTATGAATGGCGTGAGCCACTCAATTGGCTCAAATCAATTTGGAACGAGTTTGGCGGATGAATGGCGTGAGCCACTCAACTGGCTCAAAAAATCAGATGCAGTTGGCGTGTTATTTACATCGATACCTCCTGCTCTTAGCTCTTAAGGCGTGAGGTTTGGTTATGCTGCTATGCCTCACGCTATTTATATACTTAGATAGACGGTGTTTGAAAACGCACAAAGGCCGTGTTTTTCAAAGTGGGTGAATAACGGATTTACAGGAATCATTACTTTAGTTATACTGTATTAAACAATCATATGGACCCAATTAAGCATTTATTATCTCTTCCGTTTGAAATATAAACAAGTTATATTAGAAAAAAATATATTGACCCAGTTGCATAAAGTGTAGACCAAATTGGTCGTAGTTATGATGAGGAAACTGATAACTCTACGTACAATCCGAAGGAATACCTATTCAGAATCCATCATATTGTCAAACTCATACTAATAATCATCTCTACCTACAAACCAAACGCACCCTAAATCATTAGACTTTCGTTAAATAAGACCCAAAAACTATGTCAAAAAATATATATATATAATTGTCACAATGTAAATAGTTGAATAAAAAGTATATACAACTAAACGACTCGTTTTGCTTTGTTTTTGACAAGATCAAAGATATACGATTCAATCTAGAAATCATTTCTAAGACGACAAAGTTTTCACGTAATCAAAAGAATGATTAATAATATTTCAATTATTGTATTTGCTATTTTTGAGGATAACGATTGATTTCATATAAGCAAAAAGAAACACTTATCTAATGTTCAAAACGGTTACAGGTTTTCCACATATGTTTTTGATATAATTTTATTGTTCAAGATATTTGTGCTTGAACTTTAAAATTATCTTTTGTTATTGATATTTGGACAAAAGTTATTGTTATATCTAAAGGTGTAAATGAGTCGAATTGAGTCGAATTTTGGCAGAGCTTGACTCAACTTGACAAAATTTGTTTGACTCTAGCTTAACTCGCTAGCTCGACGAGCCTTCATGAAGGAAGCTCGAGCTTGGCTCGAGAAAGTTTGAATTAGGCTCGAGCTCAACTCAAAAAGCTCGAATTATTTGTAATGACATGTCTTTTATACAAACTAAAATTGAAATATAATATAAAATTTGAATTCGGCTCGATAAGCTCGATACATTCATTAATTTACTTAAAAACCCTTAAAAGTATATATAATATATATTAAAAAAATCATATATATTACTTGAAAGCCCAATAATAACTCAAGTCGAACCTATATATGTTCGAGCTCGACTCGTTAAACATTTCGAGCTCATTTTCTTGGCTCGAGCTCGATAAAACTCGGCTCAAATAAGCTCGAGCCGAGTTCAAGTTTGATATACTCGATAAAAGCTCGACTTGTTTACACCCAAGAGGTACATTCATCAAAAGTTGATTTGATACCCAAATTATACCCAAATGATACCATTCCAGTAAGAAATCACTCACAAGCCATGTATGCATTTGCTCAACAGTTTGCAAACTTTTTGTCAGCTTCCGAATAAAAAACTAAAAGATCTCCAAACAAAAAAAAACAGCTAAACGATTCAAATACATCAAGTGATTCAAGTCTAGACTACAATTCAACTTTAAATTCGGAAACAACCTCAAACAAAGAACAGTTTCAAACAGTAACCACTAATGCATAGCAAATTGCTAAACTATTGCACTATAACTAATTCAACTACAGCCAAGCATGACAAAACCCTTTCCATATAAGCACTAACCTTCAAAAATATCGATACTGGTATGGTTTATGTAGAATCATACACACAGATCATCCAAGGTTGGATGAGTATATGGGGTAACGAGGAGAGGTGGTTAAGTATCAGCATGCACAGCCTCCAGACTGGGCTTGCTGCTGGGATCCACTTGCATTGCTGGACTTCAGATTTACATCGACCATGTCTTCCTGCTTTGTTGAAGATAAAGTTTCCATCCCTGGTAATGCAGAAGCTATTTTCCGAAACAATGGCTGAAAATTTTCATGTGTTGATTTAGGTTGTGTTAATATCTCTAATGGGTCGAATGAGGGTAAAATCAGAGCTATTAGCGTAAACAAATACGGGTCGAAATGCACCCAGCTTGTATTTTCAATCCATATAACCTCCTAAACCACTTTATTCAAAAAATTTAGATGATTAAACTGAAATAACATTACTGTCATCACCACAAATCATTTATAAAACACACACACACACACATACAAAAAAATCAAATTTGAATAACAATTGTTTCATGCAGCCCAACACACCCACAGAAATCAACTATTTTCACTTGTTACCCAGCCGTCACATTTTGCCATCATCAAAGTCGAGCTTCGTAACAAGAACTGAAGTGAATATAATTTTCCTATATTTTTCTAAGCGGCGTGAATTTGGAACCTAACCCTCCCATCCCTGAGAAGGATAATGTTCAACAAAAATTTGGAAGTCCAACTCTTGTTTGGCAAGTTGGTATATTAGATACTTAGATAGTTAGTATCAATATCAGTGCTTACCTTTATATTGAAGCCTGCCTTGGCACTGGTTTCAATGAACATTACATTAAATTCACGAGCTTTAGCTTCTCCTTCCTCAATGGAAACTTGTCTACAAAAAACATGTATCAAAAGGAGTAAATATTTGCTACAAAGTTCAATCAACCTCTAAGGTACACCAATTGACACACGGGAAGATACAGCGCATAAATAACAACTAAAACAGGTTTTGCTGAATGCGGAGTTAGCACCAGAGGCAATCAACTATTTAAATTTGAGAATTTATAAAAAAGGAACAATGTATTACCTCTTATCCACAAGGTCAGTTTTATTTCCAACAAGGACAATGATAACATCACTGCCTCGCTCAGTTCGAACCTCCTCAATCCATTTTGCCGTGTTCATAAATGATTGTCGGCCTACACCCAATATAGAAGTGGTTAGGAACACAAATATCAGAATGGTTAAAAACATTATTCCAATAATAAAAAAAATAATCACTCAACATGGCTATGCATGAAAAAGAAGTTGATAAAGAAAAACAGGAATAGTGAAACTCAAAAGGTAAAGGGAAAACACACTTGCAACATCAAACACGATGACCGCGACAGAGGAATCCCTAATATAGCTTGGAATGAGACTCCTGAACCTTTCTTGCCCAGCTGTGTCCCTGTAAACACATGACACTTGCACAGCTAAAACTAAGAAAGATCTAGAACCTTAAAATAACAGGTCATGTAAGTTGGCGCATAGAAGTCCTAGTGAGGGAAAGATTAGATAAACGATTGACAGTAAAATTTGAACATATATGTTCAACATTGATATAAAACTTCTATAGACCAGTACAGTTATGAGTACACTGCAAAATATCATATCCGAAACAATCTCTTCTAGTAGTATGTTTTATAAGACTGTGTATATGAAGCTGGCCCTTGAAGAGCATTTTTGGATGAAATATTACAATGGGTATCCAGCAAAATTATAGTTGAAAAATCAGGAATTTGTCTGGAGTCATACACGTTGTTCTAAGACACGCGAAATCTACATTGCACTTACTTCAGTTCATGTTCAGCTTCTGCTAAATGCTAGACCAAATTGACAGTGGGACAGTACACTCAGTGTCACAAGTCAGAATACAACGTATGATAAATCTCTTATTAAGGCATGATATGATAACTCAAGTTAGCTCCAGGTATATTCCAAGTTCCAACCCAAGGCTCAACTTATAAAAAAACTGTAAAATAAACTTGAATAATACCAATAAGAAATGTGTACTCTTACCAAAGCTGCAAGCGTACTGTTCGATCTTCAAGGTACATTGTTTTGGATAAAAAATCAATACCAATAGTAGCCTGGATAGTGGATAAGATATCAGAGTATGCTCATTACAAAGACAAAGAGAATACAATCAATAATGTTTGGCAGTGTTGTAAAAATAGGTCACGGCGACCGATATGGCGGCGCCACGGCGGTTGGCGGCGGTCCACCGCCACACCATTTCACATATTGGTCTAATTTGAAGGTCATGGTCAAAATCGGCCAAAATCGGTCAATATGGCGGTCAAACTCGGTATTTTTTATTTTTTTAAATTGATAAATAGTTATGGACTTATGGTTTTTATTTTTCAAGGATGTTAAACTTTTTAGTTTTTGTGGTTATTGACTTATTTTGTTAGGATATTGCTAATATTTATTTTCTTTTTTAGATAAATTCCTTTATAATTTATAGTACCCGCCGAGAAACCGATATATAGCCGCCAATACCGGTATGGCCCTTGAAGGGGGTCAACCGCCAGGGTACGGCCGACCGATTTTTACAGCCTTGATGTTTGGTAAGAATTCTACAGATATTGAACTACAAGAAGAAATACAAAAGACATTATATGCTGCAATGAATGTCCATATATCTATTCAGATACTGTAGGTTTCATCATACTCGCGATCTTATCTTTCCTGCTATGATGATGTTCGTTTTTCTTAAAAACGCAATGGCTAATTAGCTGTGCATATATTACCTATGATATTGTTTAACTATTACCATTGATAAAGTCGGGCACAAGCTTTCACATGCATGATAATATTATTTTCATGGTAATCGGTTCAAAAAGAGGCCTCTGTTTCTTATGGCTCGTTCACAACAACCATGGAAAAAATTATAGCAGAGATCTCTCACGTATAAACAGACAGGACACTAAAAATTCAAAAACAAAAGTGTGTGGAAAAAAGGGACTTAACAGATTGGACAGCTGAATACTATCCCTAAATTAGTTAGGCAAATAATATTTTACTGCCAATTGTTTTGAAGGCGAACAGTTCCTTGATATATAAAATGAGAACAATACATGCAGCAACTTTCTTTCCTTAACATAACAATACAGCATGGTTTACATTAAGAATATGGTGTCACTAAGACACGAACACAGGACTCGAAGACTATACAACAAGGGATTGCATAAAGATGGGCAGATGGCAGTAATGTTGAGCTCTAAAGTACAAGGGATTGGTGAAGGGAACTTTTTTGTTTATCCTTCCCTCTTTCATGACTTCGGAAACTAAGAAATCAAGAAGATACACACTTAGGCGATCCTATTAATTACTCTTAGCTTAAAAGGTGTATGCACTGCCATTAACACTTAACAGTAAACAGACATATATTTTTGTTTTAAACTGGATGCAGTTATTTTTCCTTCAAACAAAGTAAGCATGTTTCTTGATCTTAATAAGAAACTTCATGCAACTGAGATCAGCCAATCTAATACAAAATCAGAAGGTAGTCTATAGAGGGACTTGTTAGTTGCTTCTTCACTTCAACATCCATTGGAAAAAAAAAAAAAAAAAAAAAAAGGGAAAGTTCTCCTATGCAAGTTAAAATTAATGGTATTTGATTGCTAAACCAGTTAATAGTGAATGTGATCCCTGGCTATGATATATAAATAATACCAAAACAAGGCAACAACTGAAACTGTGATTACAAACTAACAAAAACAATGACAACGTTTAATACAGCTCGATGAAGACTGTTGCTTGTTCATATAATTTTGGGTAAAAGCTAAAGATACTTGTGTACTAATGAATATAACTCATTATACTTAACGAACTTCGAATGTTGTCAATCTACACCCCCAAAAATTGGTTGTTAAGGGTAATTTGGTCATTTCGCACATCTTCATCTTCTACATATATTACCTACGGCCAAACACCATTAATTCCGGCCAAAAGACTCGGTAGCGGCTAAAAACACAAAACACCTTTAAAACAATGAAAACCAATTATTAGTCATGTTGCTTCCATCTTTACATATAAAAATCTACGTCATATTCTTTTATACATTTTATCAACCCTACGATTAACACTTCAGCCACCATTGAATCACCATGTCCTTGCAATTAATTACCTAACCGTATTTAATGTACTTACCCTCTTATTTTCAATCACCATATTCACCACCACATTAAACATTAACCACTAACCACTATGACACCAAAACTCAAAATCAAAATTTCTACATAACCCATTAACCACTAAATCAGCAACCACTATGTATCTCACAAATTCTATATAACTTTATACTCACCACTAGATATGTAGATTTAGTGGTTAATGGGTTATGTAGAAATTGTGATTTGAGTTTTGGTGTTATAGTGGTGAAAAGGGTGATTCAGTGGAGAAGAAAGTCAGTTAAAAAAGATGATGAAGACAACAGGGCATTTAAGTCTTTTAATATAAAAGAGATGTAATTAATTAAGCATAATAACAACCGACCTTAAACATAGTTAAGTAGAATGAGTTTATCATAAGTAGAGAAAGCAAAATGGGTTATTTTAGAGAGTACATAGAGTATCTTTAGCATTTACCCTATAATTTTTCTACATGATTTACGTCATCTATGGACCAGAATGATTTCTAGGGTAGTAGGCAACATTAAACACTGAAGATGGAGAATATTTTTCCTTTCTTATGGAATGTGCTCATAGTTTCCTTCTCCTTGGTTGCTCAGGAAATTAAGGTTGTGATACAGACAACCAAGATACCTCTATTTCTTCCCAAAACTTTATTGCATTTAATGTTTTGAGCATGCGAGTCTGATGTCTATTCCAGTTTTATACTGAATGTTGGGATATTAAGCTTCAGAGTCAAGTAATCCTAAACATTTCATTCTGCTATTTCAGGTTTTTTTTTTTTTTTTTTTCAGTTCATTTTCTTTTTACACTCTCACCTATCCGTGGTCCCTCTCCCTCCAAAACATATGTCGCCTACTTTTGTGTTTCCTTGATTCCAGGAGATATGTATATGCTTACATCAATATGTCACGACTCACGACCCCTATCTATAACTATACCATACAATAAACCATTTAGGTCTTCACTATAGAACTCCTAGAGGTAAGTGTCTTAATCTAGGTCATCCAATGTATCATTATATATAACCATTTTTAGGTGCTTGAGATGGCTTTTTTTTTATAAGTTTATATTGGCCATCACGTTTTGATACAGCATATTTTATATACGTTTATTAAACTTTTTATAAAATTATAAGTTAATCCACACCGTCCAATACTAATTTAATCATGATCCGATCAAATATACGGAGTAGCCGCGATATGCGCCTAATTTAAGATGATAAGCGGCACGATAATTATCCGCAGCATTACAGATCAATGCAGTCATGAAAAGTAAACAAATAAATTATCCAATCGATCATAAAACTGAATCTATTTCTCCAACTAATAATCTGATCAATCAGCCTAAGAAAACTAACGAATATAAGAAGATGATGATAATAATAAGGTTAAAAAAGTGGTACCTGATAAGTGTTATCAAACTTATCATACATAAAACGAGTAATGATACTTGTTTTACCAACTGATTGATCTCCTAAAAACACAAGCTTATACTTTGCTAATGCTGACACTGGAGCCATTTTTTTTTTTAAAGTTTATCTGGTGATCGGAGAGTGGTAATTTTCCGGCGATGATTAGTGAGATCTATCGCCGGAGATAAAGGGGGGTTTTGTTTGAAAGAAGAGTAAAAATGCGTGTCGGTAACAAATATTTGTAATTTGGTTTGACGTTTCTTAACGACTTGACCCTGGTCAACAATAAATTAGTCAAAGTATCGCTTTGAAGACTACTTAAGTATCGCTTTGAAGACTTTTTTTTTTTTTTTTTTTTTAAGTTAATTTCATAAACCAAGTGTACTCATGCTCTCAAACCATCATTCAAACCACCATTCAAATTAAGTAGCTAACTCACCCATTACATCTTCTTTTTCACTATGACTAAAGCATCTAGCACAACCTCTTCAACCAAAGGTTTCTCAAAGAAAAATGCTCATATGGTTCACGAGATTTCCTCAACCGAGTCATCACCCGTCAAAGGCTCAAATACTAGAATTCCTCCTCAACAAACTCAACCAGCCAAAGCTAGAAGAACTGATAGGATTAGTATTCGACCTTTTGACTTAGAAACACCTTCACCAAACACTAGCATACCCTCTAAACCAAACACACCTAACTCAACTAAAACAACTAAGCCTTCATTTCTAGAACCTAGACTACACTCTTTTACCGCACCTCTTTCACATCCAAACCTCTACTCTTTAGAAGACTCACCACCGAGAACTTCTCATTCACCACCCTTCTAGTTAAATAGAGAACCACCTTCACACCTAAACATTGATGATGAAACATCACCAAAACTCGCATTCCAATCACCTTCACCATCAAATGATCCATCTCTAGGAACAAAGAATCACCAAAGACCTAACCATATAGATGACTTCCCATCTCCACCACCAACCCATACATCATCACCTTCATTCTTAGTTGAACCACACCCTACGTCACTCAACTCACCTCCACAAATCCCACCATTCTTTGTGGAACCTCCTCAAAACATCCCATCTCCTCTATCTCCTACTCATGACAATAATTGCTCTAATTGTCAACTCACCCAAGGGTTAGTTCAAGAAGTACGAAATGAGTTGCATTTCATGTTTAATCATCTCCTTGAACGATTTGACCAAATCAACAAATCTACTCGTCCTTAGAACTTGAGATTTTAGGCACATTGATGCTTTTTATTTTCGGCACAACTTAGAATTATTAGAAAATGTACTACATGGTTTTGTCATTCTCTTAGTTTTTGAGATATGTATATCATTTCTCGTGTTTTATTGAATGAAATTACATGTTGTATGCCATATGGTCTTGAGAAAATGCTTAGTGCCATAATACATAACTTGTTTTGATGTCAACATCACATTTCACATCCACATTGCTTTCATGAGAATGCATGTATACGGATCCCTTACTTTTGCCTAGATGGATCCCTCCCAAGGAGGAACCGTGGGATCCGTACAACAGAAGCACTTTTTATCACTAATTTGAATCTCATTTGCAGGAAATTATGCATCATATACTTGCTTTCTAACCTTGGTTTTGTAGATTTTTAAAATACACATGAAGACTTTGACATCCTCAACAAGGGGGAGCTTTTCGTTAAAGCAAAGCAATTGCAAAAACGCTTGCAATATTTTCATTTAGGATTTCTATACTACTTGACGTCCTCCTCAAAAGGGAGCACTCGTCAAGGGGGAGCATTTCGTCAAAAGACGAAACTATTTGCAAACATAATTGCAACACACTCGCTTAGTCTTCCTAATTACTTGACACCCTCAACAAAGGGAAGCATCCGTCAAGGTAGAGCTAAGATAAGAATCCTTCTCTTCTCTTACTCTCTATTTTTCATATTATTACTTTTCATACGTTTTTTCTCAAAACAATGTGTTAGTTTCTTTTCGACGCTTTTGTTTTGATAAAAAGGGGGAGAAGAGAGTAAAAACTCCAATTCAAACTTTTACGAATTTTAGTTTTTCCTTAAAATAATCTTATGTTTTGTCATCAACAAAAAGGGGGATATTGTTAATACAATAAGCCATAAAAACGTTTATTTATATTTTACGATTTTCTAATATTTTGTCGATAACCAACGTAAAATCATTTTAACGAAACAAATAAAATACGTAAATTGTTTGAGCCAATAGTATACTAACACACTTACATTTTTATATAAAACATAAACAAGTAATATTGTTTACATCTTATAGAAATGCATATGTATAACAACTAGTGTTTACATAATATGAAAATGTACATATATACTTGGTATAAATTGTAATGGGTAATGTAATGGGTAAAAATCTAAGTCCATGACCCATTGACTAGGTACAATGAATGTTGTTGGGTAAAACCCAAAAGTCCATGACCCATACCCATAGAGCTTGATCCATAACCCATGGAGCTTGATCTATAACCCATGGAGCTTGATCTAATGCATGAAGTCATGTTGGGTATTATCCATAATCCATGACCCAAGACCCATGACCCAATGTCTAGATACATTGCATCTTGTTGGGTATCCATAATTCATTACCCATAACCCATGGTTCATAACCCATAACCCATAACCCGGTTTGTAACCCAAAATCCCGACTTAAGTGACCCAGCCGGATCCCTAGGATTGCACTAGTCGGATCCCTCTAGGGAGAGATCCGTGGGAACCGTGGAACAATAGACAATTTTGTCTATAAATAGTGAGCTATTTCTTCATTATAACTCACCCTTTTTGCACATACTCTCTCTTAGTATTGTAACATCTCTAACCTCAGATCCAAAGGATCTTTCTATGTAGTTTTGTGTTTGTGTGATTATCTAGGTTCCTCTTAAAGACGAGATCACCACCTCTTGAAGACGTGCAAGCTCAAGGTCATGAGTTGCTAAGCTTCGTCATCATCAAGACCACTAAAGTGTCTTTTGTTGATAGTTCTTTTCTTCCTCCATAGAAGTGTAGTGTTGAAGGCATTAGTGAAAGGTGCCGAAGGGTTGTGTCGAAGGCATTAGTGAAAGGTGCCGAAGGGTTGTGTCGAAGGCATTAGTGAAAGGTGCTGAAGGGTCGTGTCAAAGGAATTAGTAAAAGGTGCCAATGGCGTACATTCGATATGGTGCATCGATGTACAAGATAGATAATTTGGGTTAAAGGATATTGATATCCTTATGATGTTGTAATAAGGAGTGTGTCTCCTTTGGGGTATTTGTGTAGTGGTATAGTGTTGGGTAGTAGTTCCTCCTTTGTAATGGAACTCGGTATCTAGCCTTGTACCGGATAAAGTGTAGGCGACGTTGTGATAGGTTTGGTTCTACCTCGTGGAAGAACCCGCTGTCTAGCCTTGTACTGGATAAAGAGTAGGCGACGTTGTGAAGGCTTCTCCGCCACATTAAGGAGCTTGTATTGTGTAGTGCTTACAAACTCTCGAGTGGGGAACTCGAGGAATGGAGTAGGGGAAGGAAGGTGTCCTTGTAGCCGAACCACTATAACTACTCGTGTCGTGGTTTTGTGTTCCTTACTCTTTATCTTTGCATTACTTGTTTATATACTTATCTATCATCATCCAACACACACACATTAAATAGATTGACATAAGTCGATCTAAATATTTTAAAACAAAGTTTTAATCGGTAAAACTATTCAACCTTCTTTCTAGTTTTCCACAAAAACTTATGTAATTATGTGTGTTGCTCTCCTTTTATAGAGAGGCTTGTAGGGTTTAAAGATAAACCCTTGGAGGATGATCAACGGCGCTAGAGAGCGGTATTGATCATCCGGGAACGCACTAAGGAGGATAGATGTCATTCGTCCTTTAGCTCGTACATAATGGTGCTTGTCGTGCGTCCCATCGTGCGGTGTCGATGGTACATCTTAACCGCTAGTTGCATTGGGGAGCGATAGTACTATCTTACTCATCAAGCCGAGAGGTCTTTCCATGCTCTACGTGGCCTAGGATATAAGTTGGGCCTTTATCAAGTATTGATGGGCCTTAGTGATGGGCTTGATTTGAACGTGTAATTAGTGGGCATCGGCCACTAATATTGATACGCTAAGTCCCCCAGTCTAGTATTAGATTATGCACTGATGATGTGATGTTGGACTTTTTGTTCCGAAGTCTCCCGGTTCGTGCCTATGCTACCGGGTTCGCTCCCGTGCCCTTTATTGCCAAGTGATGGTCAAATTTGTATTTTGTGATGATGGCTAGATGCGTCTTTTACCTCGATCAGTTTGTAAGTGAGTTGGGATAGGTGTGTACTCGATGTTTGCATGGGAAGTGTAAGAATATCCCGCGGGTTTATTCGCTATCTTTGGGGTTTGAAGCGTTTTTATTGCCTTTGAGACTGTAGACAACGTCATCCTAACATTTTTAATCGGTGTCTATAGCTTGTCCTTGTACATGGCGTGTGTGTTAACGTCCATACTCGCGCCCCTTTGCATGTGTTTATTACGCGCTTCATTAAATGTGCTTTGACCAAGTGGGCGCGTTTGTCAAGTGTAACTTCGTGATTCATTTTCTTTGCCTATATATAATACTAGAAAGGCGGGGAGGTTACAACTTGAAACAATATAGTATATTTTCTCCCATTTTTTCACATCATTCTCAAACCCTAAAAACTTATTTTAAGAAGGTTTTTTATAGGCTTTATTTATGAAAGGCATTTTGTCTTCCTTCGGTTTTTGTGGTGTGAGATGAAGATTAGTCGATTCATGGCGAAGACATTTACGGTCTGGGATCCTTTACCCATGTATGGGGGTTGGATATGGGGACACTTACTGTTGTTCCCCGTTCACTATCGTTTAAAACAGTTTAAGAATCAAAAACTAGTTAATAGTGAACAATGACTGAAATTAACATAAGTAAAACACACTTATAAATTTTCAACATCATATTCTTATTAGAAATAAATCAACAAGAATACGTTACCCAAGTACTTGCGGAATGGTACTTGGGATTGAAATAACAAAGTTTGGTGACTCCTCTCTAAGCTCAGGCTAAGTCCGAGCACAACCCTAGAGCTCACCTGAGCTATCTCAGGAACTAAGTTGTATTTGGAGGAGTGAAAAGATGGCTTGCGTGTGTGTGTTTTTACAATTTACAAGCGTAACCTTTTCACTCCATCTCTTATGCTATTTATACATGTATGAGTTTTAACTCTTTCCTAAGTGACAAACTGACATCATACAGAAGACAAAATGTTGATGTATTTTGTCTCTGCTTTACAGAACACTATTCTAGGTAAGAGACAAGACTACTTTCCTAAGGTCAGTGATGACACGAGCCCCGATCTTTAGCCATTCAGGGAAAGTTGACTTTGGTTGATACGGACTTCGTCTTATTTGATTCGAACTTATCCCGCCTTGTCCCGCTCATTCTTCAGTCTTCATATCCTTCAGTCTTCTACTTCAGTTTATCTTCAGTGTAAGTAGTTGGAGAGGAGTCTTAGGGATTCAGTGAGTTATTGTCATTACTCACTGAATCCACCATCTTCTTCTTGACTCAGTCTTCACCCTTTAAGTTTAAGCCTTCTATGGAGTGGAGAGACTATCTTGTTGCCTCGTCTGAGTATTCGAAGATGGCTCACGAGATATGCACTCAGTGACCTGTCTATGTTTAAAGGACTAGACACTTGGGCTATTTTCTATTCAAATCCTAGATTAAGGGGTTTGGGTATTTATTGAACCCAACAGTCTCCCCTATTTGGATATACAAATAGCCTAAGTGTTTGATCAGTGTAAGTGAGCAAATGGCTTTTCTTACACTGAATGTACTAATGGATACAATAAGGAACACTGAATATTTTAACAAAACATACATCGTTTATTGATCAAATTACGTAGTTCCTATCACTAGTACATAAGTAAACAAAATGATCAGTCCAAATGGATTCCCAGTGCTTCAAGCTTGACTTTCTTTGTGATCAGGTGTTTCTCTGTCGGGATGCTCTCTTATCTTGGCATTTAAGTCAGCACAGAACTTGATATTTGCGAGGCAGGAGATGAATTTGGGAAGCCACTGGTATGTAGCTTAGCATTGTTGCCACTCCTGCCTTATCAATATCGCTCCACCTTTGGAACGCTGGGTTTCCATACTCAACAATGAAGAATAGCCCTTTCGGGGCTTCTCAATCACTAAACAGTTCACAAACTTAACACCTTCAGTGGCTCCTGTTGCACTCGAAACCGGGCACTTTTATTTCAGGCTGGAACTCAACTCTCTTTCTTTTGCCAGTGGATGATTGTGGTTGAGATCCTTGAGGTGTTAAGGCGGTGTCAATTCAGTTGGGTGCATCTCTCAAAAGCCTTTCATATCTTTTGTCGAGCATCTTCATCACTCCTTAACCACCTTATTTTACTTCTTTTCAATAATTGGACCAAGCTCATCGAGTTCAGTGATCCCAAAGTCAGTGAATTTGAGGTGATCATGAACCTCGAGTGTCTTTTATCAACCCCTTTGTAAACGTTCTGATAACGGTACACGCGTCGTTCGGGGTCAAAGGAACTTCCTTTTCTTCGAGCAAGTTTTATAACACCCTAAGCAGTGAACCTAATCATTGTAGTGTAGTATTAGGGTAAGCCACGGGTATTGATATCGTTCTCTGGGGGAATAGGAATGCTAGTGAGAAGTTACTACACTAAGGTTGGGGTTGATGAAGATTATTTTTTATCTTTTTATGTTTTTTTAGGAAATTGAAAGGTACGAATCTCGGGGTTTGGATTTGGGGGTTGGTATTTCTACCGATTACTCTACTTATCTAATTATCTAATCTAAGGTGTATGTAGTCTATGTCTAATTATTGTGTGTTCGTATGATAGTTTAAAGATGTGTTTACTTAGGTTTTACTACTCCTTAATTATCTCCTATTGGTGGTTGAATTGTCACGTCCTTATTCTTAGTTGCGTTGTGTGTCTAAAGTTGTAGGGTATGCGTTTCTCCCTAACTCTTTGAACTTACCAAAGGGTCTCGTCTACAAAACCCACTAGGGATAATAAACTCTTACTCTAAGGCACTCTTTGGATGGTTTAGCTTACAACTACTCAAGGAGTTATATTCTAAGGTTCACAAAGATTTAATCAAGCATTAAGTACACAACGAATGACCTATCGCATTACTAGATCATTAACAAACTAAGACAAGAGAAAACCAATCAATATTCAATAATTAAGTTTCATATTCCCTAAGCAAACACAAAAGTAAATTAGCCGGACATGGAGAACATGCAAGCATACACACAAATAATCAAGGACATAATTGTATTAATGAAGTAAAGCACTTATCTTGATGTAAGATAGGGATTGGAACCCTAAAATATCTGTACGTAAAGACACCTTGGTTCAGTTTAGGTTTTACTCCAAAAGACTACACACAAATCTGAAAAATTGATTCTATATATAAGATTACACATGCTGACGGCGTCACCTTATGTTTTGTGGCGCGTCGGATACGCCGTCATTAGGGTTTCGTCTTGGCCACGTTAGACTTGCGACGGCGTCACCTTGTGCTTGTGACGCCGTCTGGATTGAATCTAGGCCGTCTGAGTTGCGACGGCCTACTCTTTTATAACTTGACGTCGTCACTTGAAATTAAGAGTTTTGGCTTCGTCCGCGTCACAAAATCCTCGGCGGCGTCCACGTGAATGCGTGATGCCGTCACCTTATGTTTTCAGCAGCATGAGTGTCTCTATTAGGTCACAAGGTTTACCACACAAGCTTATAAGAAAGATAGAGAGGCGATTGAACAAGTATCCAAACACACACACACGATATAGAGTATACGGTTATGCGTAGAGTATGTAGTGAAAAGAAAACTTGAACAACCAACCTTCAAATGAAGGTTTACATAAGGTATTTATAGGAAGGAAGCTAGGGCAACACTCCTAGTTCCCTTCCTTTCCTTATTGGACTAGGCCTAGGCTTATGGGCCTTCTACATAAGCCTAAGGCTAATAACAAACATAAAGGCCATAATAAGCTAACTATTACATATGAGTAACTAACACTTGAATAAGGTTTAGGAGTGATTCCAACAATCTCCCCTCAAGTGTTATTACATATGAGTAACAAACACTCAAGTGTTGGTGATGAAAAACGGTGAAGGCGTTGATGTAAAAGTAGCTTTGGCGTCTTCGACATTCTTCTTTCTTGTGAGAAGAATTGCCTTGATTTAAACAATCTCCCGGTGTAGAGATAGTTTACTTTGAACGGTTATGCTTTGACGTCATCTTTAACTTTGTTCTTTGATCATTGTTCTTTGTGATGAAAGTGATTGTATGTTGTTGTTGTCGCATCAAGTCGCTCAGTGCTGCCGGCTCTGTGTCTCACGTCGTTCTTCAACATGCTCACACGCTCCTTTGGCGCTTGGAATTCATCTTGATGGAGTTCTTTAAGTCTTTAACTTTGTAGATTCTCTGTATTGACGAAGAATCATTCGATGTTGTGTTGCTTTTGGATAGAACTTCCATTAGTGATGATGTTGGCGTGAGCATGAGAAGAATCTGCACGATCATTCCGCTCCCGAGCTTCCATAAGAAGAAAACATTTAAACGGTTAGTAATAAGCGGATTCCGGCACTTACAAGTTTGAACTTCGAGAGTGTTAACAGCATAGTGTGAAAACACAACTCTAATCCTTACAAAGGCCGTTCTCGAATCGAGTCCCACAAGTGAGATAACACGATGTACCGAAGTACACCTACGATTCGAGATGAGTCGTGAGGTACACGAAGCATCACCTCACTGTAGACCGTTTGAGACCACTAAGCGCAATCCACGGGGAGTTGCCGAAGAGACCTGCTGTCGGTACATTTGATGTTGACCTGGCGGAGTTTCCATTCAATCACCGAGGATCACAAATGTGAACCTCTCATAAATGTTCTCGACAGATTGCTAAGATCTGTGAAGGACTCGATATGAACCACTGATAACCTTATTGTTGATCATCAAGTGATTAAATGTCAAGTGTACCTAAGAGATCTTTTGATGAATCTCGTGGCTCTAGACTCAATTTTGCGTTTTGGTTTTCTGGCGAGGAGACTAGGGAGAGGGTCTCCTTCTTCAATACCGGCAATCTCTAAGAGAAAGCCGATAGTTTACGTAGGGTTCCCTGTGAGAATGAAACAAGCTTCTGGTAAGAGAAACTTGAGTGGATAAGAAGGTTTAGTGCATGCGTCACTGGGTCCATGACGACTTTTAATCTTCAATACCGGGGTCACTAAGTGACAACCAGTAGCATATGAATTGAACCCGTTATGCCCTAAGTTGAATAATCTGGAGGGCTATTTCTTTTCACCCTTTTCTTTGCATTTCTTTTAATTCTTCAACTCCTTCTTTCTCCGATTCTCATTTTCTCCTTTTACAATCATACCTAAGGACTTCTAAATACTAACTATTTGTGGTGTCCTGGGGTAGATCCATCCGACTCTGGCGGATCATAGGACGGTTATTCCTAACCTTAGTCACCTTATAACTCCATGACTAACCTATGTTGCCATAAAACCACTGATATGAAAAATCTCTCACAGTGTTTATGAATGAAAAACATTTTAGTACCCTTGTTGAGATAAGATTTTGCATAAATACTCCCCTCCACATGTGCTTAAGAGTTTTAACGGTTAAAATGCACAGTGAGGAAAGAGCGCGCACTTTTGAATTGATTAACTCAAGATAGACATTCCCCGAGACGATTACGTGGCATAGTTAAAGAGTTGCATTGTCAGCTTTTAGGTGACAACTAGCTCTAATAACTACCTTGAAGGTGTAGACAATCCTCGGAAGGTCGTCAAACCCGTCAGAGTTCATGTTTATCAAGAGTTTCTCGAATGGTACATTCTACTTAGACAAGTCCTTTGCGAGACACGTTTACATCACTAGCGAACTAGCTTGAAATTATTACCCGTCCCAGACAAGTCTTTTCGAGTTACTAACAGTTAAGCATCGTCAATTCGTTGGTTAAGTCTGAATCGCACAGATTCATTTGCATTTTACACAACATATTTCTTATCACGTATTTTCTCCCCCTCAAAATGGCATATAAAGTGTTATTTTTGAAAAGTTGAGAATAAATATGACCATTTCAAGTGTTGCGGGAAGAATGACCACTGTGAACAATTTGTGAACAAAGTTTCAAATACTCCCCTCAACAAGTGATATAAACGGTTGAGGTTTTGAAAAACATAAGGGAAGTACTTGTTCTTTTGAGCAAAACCTTGAAAAATGAAAGGTTTGATAGGTTTTACTCAAAAGTAAGAAGCTTTCGCTCCTTTTAATAAGGATTGTGGCAATACAGGGTCCTTTATTTACAAGTACGGGTTGTACATTGTAATGTGTGCACAAGCCATTGACATAATTAATCAAACATCCAAAATGATATGAAGAAAACAATTCAAGGGGTACAAGGAAGTGCAGTGATGTTCCGGGGTGAGTGACGGAGCGTTGAAATCCGGTTATGTTTCTCTGGGTTGACCACCGACATAACTCAATCAATCGCGAGGCTGATCCCTTGAAACAACCGTTCATCAATCATTGTGATGATCCGTCTCACATCCCTCCTTTCCTGAGAATTCCGGCGCTTAGGAGACCCAATTTTCTAACGTATATCCTTCAACCTGTATGCCAATCCATCCCTAACCAGCTTCAAAGTATGATCCCGAACTTGTGGAGTTCGCTACACGCCATTAAGCAGTTTCTTTGAAGTTCACTACGGTAAACAACGCCGAAAGGTTTGCTGATGAGTGTATATTGAGATAGGTGGTTGATATCGGGAAGATCAAGCTTTGGAGGAGTGAAGTTGACAGCGTCGATAAGATTCAACGACCATCACGGAGATCTTCTACCGCGTTCCTTGATGACAATCCGTCTTATGAAGATGAGAAGTGACTTGATAAATTCACGTTGTCTGCTTGAGAATTGTCTCATGCGACCACTGTACCTTGGCAAGGTACATGTCTTCGATGTCATTGAGACAAATTCTCAAAGTCGGCCTTAGAAAGCATAGTCCGTTCATCTTGTCGTTTGACTACGATCTTCTTTAGGAATGTGTAGTCCCACTTAGACGAAAGGTCAACGTGTATGATGGCAACGATATCTTTAGAACTATGTACGGCATGTTGAGACTTCGAACTGGCAGCTTCTATAGTAGATTCGTGGCGTTAGGCGGTGATGAATCCCATACAATGCATCTCGGGCGTATGCCTCCACTATGTTGGAGAACAAGTGATTGGCACGTTCCTCAATGGCTATGCAGTTTGAGTAGACAGATGCTGGGAATGGAAGTGTCAACGACGTAGCATATTTTCTTGAATCATCGTCACCGTGTAGAAGAAAATCCAGGTCTTTGTTGAAAAAGTATCTGAAAGGAATCCTTGGTTCATTTGGTTGGCCAAGTGTTGGTAGAGGTTTGGTCCAATCGGTGTAGTATGGAGGGTTGTCCCTTTGTGTGTAGTCAATGTTTGCTTCGGTTGAGCCAATCCATGTTGTTAGACATAGCTCGAGCAATGTTTTCAAGGTGATATTCGACCTCGAGGGCACTTTTAGAGCTGTCTTTTAGAAGTTGAAATGCTTCATTTTTGATTCGCTCGATTTCGTCATTTTCTTCACATGGAACTTTTCTTGCCGAATTTTTGCATGCTCCAATGTAGAACCGTCTACCAAATTCTGACCTTCTTCATGGTAGGGAGTGTTGTTAACAAGAGTAGCAAACCATTCAAATTCCTCTATTTTATCATCATCTAGCCATGATCGACGTCGGTTTGAAGCGTCTTCTTCTTCTTCTTTTTGAAGGCCTAGATGATGATTCGGTTTCGAACTTGTTTGGGAGAGGTGGGTTGTTGTAGGGGCTCAAGGACCTCTTCATCGTCACCACCCGTATACTTAAAGTGATCATCGGTTTTCGAGGGGGTGGTAACTCGGAATCGTCCTGAGGTTTTTCAGTAGAAGAACGAGGAGGAGATTTTTGTTGAACAGGTTGTGGAGGAGGTTGCATCAAAGAAGATTCAGACCGGACGCGTTTAGGTGCAGAGTCTTTATCCTTATACTTGTCTTCATCGTCTCTAGAACGTTTAGACTTTTCGACTTCAAATCTACAAGCTTCTTGAAGTTGGTAGTCGGCAATGCTTGAAACAGCTTTCCTTCATCGAGTAAATGTCCCGGATCGTGCAGACATTTGTGTGACAAGCTTGGCCACCAATTCATTATCAGAGAAAACAACCGGATCGGTTGGATTGATGTGACGGTTAGGGTGTTGATCGAATAGTTTGCTTGGCGATCGGCATGAGATTTGGATAAAGTTGTTTGGTGAACAACTCCTTTGTGACTTTATTCTCATTTTAACATATTAATTCTTGTCCTTAGGAATAACCATGGTAGCTGCAAGATTCTATGATCACAAAGACACCATTGCCTATATTCCCAAACATCACAAAACCAAAGGACTTTCCAAGGAACAAGTAGAAATATTTAGGAGTCTAGAATCAAGGTATTTCCATGAGGGTAGAACCATTCACTAATCCTTCCTTGAAAATCAATCTTGAAGAACTAGATTCAATTGATTGTCTTCTTGACATCGATAAACCAATTTGTCCTAGGTTTGTGTTAGAATTTTATGCTAGTGTGACGGCTTTGTGATGAGGCGATGATGAATTTTGTCTTAGGTTTAGAATCAATAACGACTACACCATCACCTTTAACTTTGCTCAAGTGCTAGGAATTCGAGGGACTTGTGTCTACTGGATAAGTGGTCACTCAGCTCGATGCAATCAATGACCGAACTTCCTACCCATTTGGCCGATAAGGATGTTATCGTGAACACCCGAGTTACCCGAAAGGGAAAGGAGCTAAACCGAGATCCATATGGAATGGAGCTAAATGAACTTAAGCCCAAATTTAAGAAATGGAAGGAGCTACTTAGAGCCATCATTAGCATAGGAAATAGGGATCACATCAATGCCTTTGTCATGCTCTACAACTTGTCAGTCAAATTCAATTTAGCTTACTACATCGCTAGAGAATGATTGATATTCCAACTCAAGGATCAGCTCTTCCATACGATGCTTCTCACCCGTTCTATAGAAACTTTGCACAAATTCGACCAAGTCCAAGGGATGTATGTGATCAACAAAGAAATTCACTTTTGTTGAGCACGTTTTTCTTTCTGACTTGTTTGGCAGCTTTGGTAATCCGTTCATGAGCTTGAGAAATCCAAGATTTAGATGGTTTCTTCACGGATTTGGATGATGATTTGGTTGACTTCTTTGATGGTGGTTGTGAGGATTGAGAAGCGAATCGATGATGAAGAGATATGAGGAGACTTTGGATCCTTCGGAGGTTCAGAGGTTTCTTCCTTTGATCGTGCAGGACTATCTAGAAGAAGCGTATCATAATCAACATCTTGATCTTTTCGGTCTTCTCGTTTCGGTTCCTCAAACTCAAATTCGATAGTATCCTCCACAAGCTTTTGTTGTTGCATAAGAGTGGTGGCACCGGCTCCCTTATCGGGTTGATTAACCGCATCGAGATGGTTGAGTGGGCAGCACCACTTGATCCTCCGGGACCACCCATTTGATCTTTAGCAAATTCTTCAGCTTTGTGAAGGTGTCTAACGATATTAAACTTCTTTCTGTATGATATATCCAGTTGCTCTTCTTCTTGATCTGAGCTTTCATCATACGGTACAAGTACATGAGTCTTTCCTTTTCCTTTGTCAGCAGGTGGACTTGGAGGTTTAGGCTGCGAAGGAGGTGTTACGGTTGCAGATTGAGTAGGTAATCTCTTCATCGTGTCGGTACCTTCTGAGCTTTCGTCCACAAGCTTTCTTTGCGGTTCAGGTGTGGGAATAGGTTCAGCTTCCTTACGGGAACAATCCTTTTACGAGGAGGATTCCTTTTGGGAAGCTTCCTATAAAGATCAGTACTTGTAACACTTCCAAAGCCTTGCCTTTTACGGTCCTTCGGTAGGTGTACGAAGATTTTTCATCGAGATGACCAACTTTGCCTTCTTTTACGGCTAACCGATACCTTTTATATGTTTCAAGCTTTTGATTTCGGGTCGAAGGTGATCGGGTAATACCGTACCCTGTTTCTTTGTTGGCGATTCTTTGATTCGACGGATAATATGGGTTCATCAATATGTCGTGATTATCGGGTCATTGAGCCTTATGGGATATCGGATGAAGTCCAAGTGCTCTCTGGATCAACAGTTTGGTGTATCCGACATAGGGAATCTTGGAGCCAAGCTTCTTGTGAAATAGCATCATGTCCTCCCATATCGGTGCTTCGATTTCAATGTCCTTCTTGTTGATCAACGACCAGAAGATTTGCAGTTCCATGAGCTTGGGATGCTCATAGCCACCGTCACGACCAGAGACCGATTTGGTGATGATCATGTAGAGTGTTTTCCATGGTTGAGGAATATACTTGACCCACGTGAGAGTGCTTAGTAATGATTCCTGAAGCTTCATCATAACCTATATCTATCAAGAATTTCGAACTGTCTCTTGGCAGGGGTAGCAAAGAAGTCGGTTGGGCGATGTCGGGAATGATGAGAACGGCCGTAAGTCGCGGGAGTGATAGTGACTTGTTTGTGATTAAGTGTCACATTCACTGCACTTTGACCAGTGATCCTCTGCATAGAATCGCATAATTGTTGAATGTAGACCTCTGGAACGTGGCGAGTGTGAGAGCATGTTACGGTAGGGATGATTTCGAGAATATCCACAGCAATCAAGCAGAAGATTCGAGCAAGTGAGGGTATCAAAGTCAACCCTAAGGTTGTTCTTTCCAATCTTTCTCGGATAACCATTTGGGAAGATATCAGCAATGGTGAGAATCTCAGGTGCATCCACATTCATTTGTTCAACCATGTCGTGATCTGAAATAACATTAGCCAAAAGAACCAACATATCGAAAGACATAGTGTTAGTCAACAGAAGGTCTTATTGTCTAGTTATTGAATGTGCAGTGTCAATGATTGTTACGAGTCCTAAGTCACTTGTTTGTTCAATAGTCCAATGACGTCGTGAAATGTTTTCGTGAGTTAGTTAACTTTAAGTTTTAAAGTTTATGTTATCACTTATTGTTCACAACATATCAAACGATTAAGTTTATTAGTGACATTATTGGATTCGTGACGTTATGATTAGTTTATTTACAAGTTTGTACACGTAACAATTCATTATGAAGGTCAATCTAGGCTTAAGCGTAGTTTTGGCAAAGTTAAGCGTGAGAGATGATATATGCGTAGCGAAAGCTTGCGTGGGATCCTAACTTACGCGTAAGAAATGTTACGCGTAGGAAAAGGGACCTTATGCGTAGGGCTTACGCGTAGGCGTATATATATATACCTTACGCGTAAGGCTTACTCGTAAGAGTAGACCTTATGCGTAGAGGTCCCTGTTTACGCATATCCTTCACAGGATCCGCGTAGTCCCATTGTAGAACCTTACGCGTAATAGTTATGCGTAGGATTGTTACGCATAACTTGACTACGCGTAGGGTAATCCTTATGCGTAGAGTTGCAAGGACCTTGATTCTGAGTTTTACGAGTAACAAGCCTGAAATAAAACCATCATATCATCAATTTTAACACATACATTCATTTTAACAACAAATCATGGCAAGAACATTTGTTAAACAGTTATGCGTAGAAAGTACATACAGCGTAAACCAAAACCCTAATAGTTAAGAATTACGCGATTCTAGCCATGGAGATTGCACCAAACGTTTTCTGGTAGGTCTAAGGTGTTGTGAGAGTCTACTAACCAAGTATTAACATCCAATACATGGTGAATCAAAAATACCCAATCTTAAGAACTTTAAACCCTAATTCCAAATTGTTAATAATTTAGAGTTTCTGGGTGGTTATAGAGCAAGGATATCATCAATTCAACATCATAAGAACATAACCCAACAATCTTTTTGACCATAACACTTCACATTCGAAAACACCCAATTTGACACATAAACCCTAATTTTCAAAACTCGTTGAAACGCGTTTCTGGGTGGGTTTGGATGGTTAAAATGGTATCCTTGATGTATCAACAACGTTTTGACAATATCCATATAACCAAAAACATACACACAATGATTGTGTGTTCATACGCTTATGCGTAGAACACAAAATCACTTAACACTTTTAGCCGTTGGATTTGCATGAAATTAAAAACCTTATCTTAAAAACATGTTTTAAATCACAAAACAACTTACAAATGATGATCAAAACAACGGATTCTTGAATGATTCTTAGGCGTAGATGTGTTTAGGTTTAGAATTAAATGTGAGGTAAAAGTTAGGTGGGGAGGTATTTTATTAAAATAACTTTAATATTTTGACAGTTTTGGTCCCTCCACCTTTTCCTTTTTCAAACAAAGCCATTTAACTTCCATTTTGGTTACCAAACAAAGATTATAGGAAAGAAACTTTGTGACACTCCCCTCGACTTAAGAAATAATGAAAGGTTATAAATTTAGTCGAGGGTGTCATTCTTCCGAAAAATTTACCACCATTTGTTAAAAGAAACAACCGAGATAAGATAACATGCAAGTACGAGATGATTTGAAGCAGTTAAAGTTTTGATTTCTCCCCTCAACACTTGATCGAAAAATCTTGAATTTTGAAAGATTATAGTGTTGGTGGAAGAAACGTACTTGCAATGTTGAAAGAAAATAGATAGAAGAATATTTTTGTTGTTTTATCGGATTTTATACTTTTGTATTTTGTTTTTGAAAAAATTATTTACAAAAGAGATTTTGGTGTTTGACAGGTTTTTAAGACTGTTTTAGGAGGTCATCAATTCCTCTTGAGTCAAACACCTCATACCAATCCGGTGGACCAACTCATTAAACCTAGCGGGAGGCAAGGCTTTGGTGAGAAGATCGCCAATTGGTATTCTGTACCCACAAAATATAATTCAACATTACCTGCTCCACGTGATCCTTGATGAAATGATATCGAAGATCGATGTGCTTTGATTTCGAAGTGCTGAACGAGTTGCACGAGATTCGCAATGGCACTCCGATTGTCGCGATACATCGGGATTACTGTCAAATACGTAACCATAGTCTTTGAGTTGTGTTCTCATCCAGATGACTTGAGCACAACACACTGACATGGCTACATATTACTGCCGGTTGAGGACAGCGATGTACAATCCTGCTTCTTCGATTGCCATGACACCAGTTTATCACCAAGAAATTTTAAAGCTCTTGAAGTGCTTTTCCGTGAGTCTAAGCATCCTGCGTGGTCGTGTCACACCGAAAAAGCGATTAGTTCAAAACCAGAATCCTTCGGATACCGGATCCCCAAGTTAATGGTTCCCTTGATGTATCGGAGGATTCTTTTATCCTCAGAGAGGTGGGTTTGATTGGTCGCGGCGATCGATACGGGAGCATAGATAAACGGCAAAGACAATATCAGTCTGCTAGCTGTTAGATACATGAGAGACCCAATAATACTACGGTATTTTGTAGGGTCCACCAATTTCCCATGTAAATCGGCGTCTAGCTTCTTGGTATGAGCCATTGGTGTGGCATAGGTGTCCCAGGTTTTCATTCCAAATTTGTTTAACAATTCAAGGGCATATTGGACTGACTCAAGAAAATACCACGGGGTGATTGATGAACTTGCGGTCCAGAAAGAATGTAAGTTCACCCATCATGGACATTTCAAAATTTTTCTTCATTAGTTTTGCAAAAGCGATTGAAAACTTTTTATGTGTAGACCCAAAAATGATGTCATCCACGTAAATTTGAACAATTAAGATATGTTCCCGTGATATTGTATAAAAAGAGTTGGGTCAACCGAACCTTTGGTGAAATTATTAGCAATGAGGAAGGATGATAGCTTATCGTACCATGCCCGAGGATCTTGTTTGAGACCATACTGAGCTTTGTTCGGTTTGTAGACGTGATTCGAACTTCGGGATCAACGAATCCATCTGGTTGGCTGACATAAACCGTTTCTTTAAGTTGTCCATTGAGAAAATCAGTTTTGACATCCATCGATAGACCGTCATATTCATATGAGCCGCGAACGCTAGAAATATCCGAACAAGACCTCAAGGCGAGCAACCGGGCAAAAGATTCTTCAAAGTCAATACCCTCTTCGGCGATAACCCTTAGCCACCGGCGTGACTTATTTCGATAACATTTCCTTCATCAATTTGTTTTTCCAAATCCATTTGAGACCAATGGACGTAGACTCTGTTGGTCTTTCAACCAGTTCCCATACTTCAAGGCGTTTGAATTGGTTGAGTTCTTCTTGCATGGATTCAATCCGGTTGTCTTTTGTCATTGCGTCTTTGATGTTTTTAGGTTCGGATTGGCGACGGTGAGTGCATAAATGCAATGTTCACCGTGTGTGAAGACGTTGTCTCGTAACGGCCGGTTGATTCGGGTTGCCAATAATGTTTTCCCGAGGATGGTCTTTCGTCCATCTATGTGTGGAGGGTTGATGTTGGTATACATTGTGCGGTTCGAGGATTCAAATGGTTTGTTGAAGATTCCGCGACATCCGGTGCGGCGATCTCATTAGCAAGCGGGTTGAAGAACGCATTTGGATCAAAATCTGCAGGTGGGGGTACTTCATTTAGAACATCATCAGCCAGTTCATCATTGTTGGAAGCGGTTTGTTCAACTGTTGTAGTGGAGTCAACTGGTGTAGGTGCATCTTCAACAGTAGTTGTTGTAGCAGGTGTATCGGTAAAGAGTATTATCGGGTTGAGCAGCGTGGGCGAAACCATGGATACACACGAGCACGTTCATCAATATCGTCACGAGCAGTGGAGCAAATAACCTTTCCATTTGTTGACGAGTAAGCCGGGGCTTTGTTGGTGATGATGGGGTTTGGGGAAGTTTAAGCGGTTGTGACCGGGTTCTAAGCTGTTATACTCCGAAGCCATTTCCGTAAGTTCATCGAAATGAGCATGAATCGTTTCCATCACCTGTTTTGTACGACGATTCTAGATTCGAAAACCTTTGGAATTATCACAAGTATCCGATAAAGACTCCAATGTCAACTTTGGCTTTGAGCTTTCCAAAGTCATCACGATCATTATTCGGATAGCAAAGAGATCCAAATACATGAAAGTGTTTTAGATTCGGTTTTCTGTTATGGACGAGCTCGAAAGGTGTTTTGTTGTGGCGTTTTGTAATCATAGAGAGGTTTTGAGTATAGCAGTAGATCGACTTCGCCCATAAGTAATCTGGAAGTTTAGCATTGATTAACATTGTTCTTGCAGCTTCCACTAACGTTCGGTTTCGATTTTCGACAACTCCGTTTTGTTCGGTGTATGCGTGCAATAGATGTCGATGCTGAATTCCCACTTTCTCATAGAATTCACGAAGAGTTTGATTAACACATTTAGTGCCTTTATCTGTTACGATTAGTCGAGCGGTGTTTCAGTAGCGAACTTGTATTTTCGTGAGAAAGGTGATGATCATTTGTGGAGCTTGGTCTTTGCTTGAAGAAAGTAGACCCAAGTCCAGCGTGAATAGTCATCAACAATTACTAAGATGTAGCGTTTGCCATTGATCGTTTGCACGCGCATCGGGCCACACAAATCCATGTGAAGAAGATGAAGCACATGCTTTGAGCTGTGTTCCACCTTTGAAGGAAAATGAGCACGAGTGCTTTTGCCTTGTTCACAAGCCGAGCAAAGGTGATCTTTAGAATAACGAAACCGTGGAAGTCCTTCAACTAGTTTGTGTCGAGCAAGGTTGGTGATGGTTTGAAAGTTTAGATGTGAGAGACGACGGTGCCATAGCCCGGATTTTGTTGATGTTGCCTTTGAAAGTAAACATATGGGAGATGAAGCAACCATGTCTTTCATAGAGATAGTGTAGAGACTAGAATTACGCGATCCGGACATATAAGGTCATTTCCTTGTAGATCACGAATGAAACAAGTTTTCTCCCGGAAAGCAACCTCCAAATCTCCATCACAAAACTGACCTACTGAAAGCAGATTATGACCGAGGCCTTCCACATAGTAAACCCCGCTAATTTCGATGTTCCCATTGACATAGTCTCCGTAGCCCATGATAGCTGGGAAGTGATCATTCCCCGAACGGCTGCCAATGAACTTTGCAATAAAGTTTGATAACAGTTTAAGATTGCCTGTCATGTGTCGGGAACATCCGCTATCAACAATCCAGAGAATGATCTGTATCACGTGCATTACACCAATACGACACAGATGGAATAGAAGTAGATTTGGAACCCGAAATGTTAGAGGGTTCCTTAGCGATATAGTAGATATACACACATCAATAGCTTTAGGTATCCACTTAAATCCTAGTGTGTTATATATCCATTTCCGCCATCTATAACTACTCTTTGCTTTAGTCTTAGTGAATGCACTAGGTGGTACTACATTCTTAGGAGGTGAAAATGGAGCTACAGGGACAACAATGCGTTTCTTAGAATCTAAAGATGGCGGTCTACCAAGCACAGACTTAGAAAGATTAGTGGGCCTAGAGGTATTCCGGTTCTTAGGATTCCTTAAGCGAGAGATGATAGCTTTAGCAACACATTTATCATGGCAATCAGAATTCATACTTTTACCACAAATAACACAAGGTGCATCAGAGTGAATATCAAAAGTACTTAACGGTTTAGCATTCGTTACATCACTATTTCTATTACATTTGCTGGACGCAATATCTATAGTGGAGGCAACGTGAGTCTTATTCATAGTCCTAGGGTGTTCTTCTACTTTAGCATTCTTGATTGATCTTTTCTTAGGTCGCAACTTCCTATTCTTCGATTGAGTGCTCCTAGGTTGTGAAGTGCGGACGTTTGGAAAAGGCTCAACTATTCTGTTTGTTAGAGAGAAGGAAGCACGTTAGCTACTTGTGATTTGGCAGTAGAGATTCTAGGTTCATGAGTACTAAGTGTTAATGGGGCTAATCTCTTAATGATGGTTGGCGGAAGTTGTTCATACTTTCCTAACATTTCTCTTAACTTGATGATAGTGTGAATCAGATCTTGATTTTCAGACCGAACATTTCCGGCAAAATGCATAACTTCTTTAGTGTGTGCAAGATAATGATCAAGTTCATTTGATGCTTCATCACGAGTCTTTTTGAGTAAATCAAATATGACACCATATTCCTTTTTAACTTTTAAAAGTTCTTGTTCATATTTTGAGATTTGACACTTAAAGACACGTTTTGATCATCCAGTTGCTCAATTTTAGGATCAGAAGATTTTGCACGCGAATCAGCGATTTTGTGTTGAAAAGCAAGTTGTTGATCGTGAATATCTTTTGACACCAATTAAGACGGATTTAATTGCATTTGAAAGTTCGTTTGACAATCGTTTGTTTTCAACTTTTAAGGACTCGATCTGAAGCACATTATCGGTGTTCTCAACATTTACCACATCAACTATAGATCACAGAGATATAATCAAATGCATATGACAAAGAATTCAATAGCACAACATTATGGACATCAGCACAGATGACATCTTCCAAGAGTCGATCAACATCTTTTCTCAACAGTTTCTTTTACGTTTAGTATTAGAAATAGATGTTTCGCTTTCTCAAAACGACCTTCATCACTCCAAGTTCCTTATGAAAATCCTTTTCCCAGGCTAATGCACAATTTTTCAAATTTTTAACATTTGGTAAAAGATTTTTCTGAAAAGTGTCTCTTTGTTCTCGCCCGAGCGATTGAAAATGATCAATTTTGATTTCAGAGCGATATTCTATCTCATGTTGTAAAATTTTGAGGTCAGCCATGAAATGTCAAAATATCTAAGAATTTTTCGATTTTCAGGTTTTGAATTTACTTCACTGATGGAAGGTAAAGGACCATAAATTTGTGCATAATCTGGTTTGGGATTAACATTAGAAGACTCAGGTGTTTTGATGATAACCCTTGGTGTGTTAGAAGAATCCGTTGGTGTGACGAAAGTGACCGCTTTTGAATAGTTAAAAGGTTTGTTGTAAACAACTTTTTCTAATTTTGATCGACTCTCGTCTTCCGCATCTAATTCCTCTTGACGATGATATTCAACAACATTCATAACAGAATTATCAACTTTATATTCTGCACTGGAAACTTCCGGATTTGGTTTGAATGCTTTTGTTGAAAGCTTAGGTTTGTAATCAGCAAGATTCGGTCCATATCCATTTGGATTGGGTTTTAAAGTAAACTTTTCAATGGTCGTGACCGACTCGCCATGTTTGTAAACAACAGTTTTAAACTCTTTAAGTTTGTTTTGCAAGCCGATGATTTCTTCAAGATGATCATCTATTCGTTTCGTTGAATGCTTTTTGTATGCAGAGAACTGTTTTTGACAAGTTAACAACTCAGCCTTAGCTTTTTGATTTTCCAAGGTGAGAGCGTTAATTTGCTATTTATGTTCATGTTTCGATTGTTCTATTTCGACAACAAAGCATTCTTCGCGGCTAGATCGCATCTGTCTTTCTAAATATTTTTCATTTTGATAAGATTTGGCAAAGGCTGCTTCAAAACCGTTTTCACGTTTTCTTGAGTTTTGAAAAAGTTGAGTTGCTTTTGTAAACATTCAAAATCCTTGGTTAACAGTGCATTTTTGCATTTCAAGTCCCGATTAATGGCATGACATTTTTCCACTATGGTTTGTTGGTCTTGTATTAAACGAGCAAAATCTGGATGAGGCAAAAGTTCGGCGTGTTCAACGTGAGTCTCAACATGATCATTACCGAGATCCTCAAGTATAACCACGGAGTCAATTTGATTATCAAGGGAAACCGGTTGGTCATCTTGATCGTCAAATATAACTACGGGTCTAGTTGAAAATCGTCGGAATGAGATGTGGATGACTCATTTTGAACATTCCGAGCCTTGCCGGATGCAGATGTTGGCGGAGATATGAGATCAGAGATAAACATGGTTTGTTCGGTTTTGAGACAAGCCATCATGTCATACACGGGCCGTGTCACTCATGTGTAACTCATGCATATTAGCCATCAACATAACATTTGCATTGGCACGCAAGTCCTCCATATCATCATCTGAAGTCGGCATTTGCCATAAAGCTCGTTCTTTGTCGTGAGAGTTCCACCAGCTTCATCCTTAAGAGCCAAAAGAAGAGCCTCTTTGAAATAAGCGCTTCCCTTAGTCCTTGGCTTTGGGCATGCATTAGCCAGTGTCCCTTCTCATTGCAGTTGTAGCATCGAAGACCATTCAACCCATTTTGAGCATTTCCTGTTCCACCACTTGAGCTCTGTTGTTATTCCTACCCACAGCATTAAACCCTTGACCACCGCCCATCTGACGACCATAACCACGATTCCGAACTTCAACTCGTCCATTGTTCACAACAGCTTGATTCCTGGTATTAGATGAGGAGTGAATGCGGTTGTTGGATTTGTTGGTATAACGGCTAAAGGCATTAGCAATCATAGCAAATCCTTGTTGCAATGCTTTGAACGGATCGGATTCCTCATTATGAAGTGCTTGATCATTGTTGTTGTAAGGAACCAATTGAGTTTGTTGAGGTTGTTGTGATTGATCGTTTGGTGGGTTTGAAGCAGTTGGTTGAGTTGCTGGTTGAGGAGAATAATTTTGTTGAGCATATAAGGCAAGTTGTTGATTTTCCGGATGTGTGGGTGGAGCAATTTGAGCACGGAGAATCCTTTCCCTATCAACTTCCTTTTCATGAGGCTTCAAGTAATCGTACAACAATCCGTAGGTATACTGATGCATGTTTTTGCTTGACGGAGAAAAATGACATACTTCTCCCATTCAGGACCAAGACTACTTAAGAACTTAGTATTCACTGCAATTCTTGGCATGTGGATGTTGTGTTTATCCAAATCATTGATGATGTCCGAAAATCGGTGATGATAGGACTCGAGTGTCTCTCAGTGTTCAATCATGAAGTGTTCATAAGCCAAGTAAATTTTGGATTCCAAATCTTCCGATTGAGTCGATCCTTCCATAAGAAGATCTAATATGATCCCACATTTTTTTTGCAGTCTTTTGAGCATCAACACTACGAAGAATTAGGTTTGGTAATCCTAGGAGGATATATTCCATTGCAAGCTCATCTGCTTCATAGTGTAGAAGTTCTTTAGGATTCAAGTCTGCTTGATAGCAATGTTCGTTTGTTCATCTCTTGGTGGAATGGCATTTGGATCTCCGGGTACAATGACAGTAGGCATCTCAAAAGGACCTTCCAAGATAACCTTCTTTAAGAACTTTCCATGTGGCTTCTTTAGATCACAAAATCTAAAGAACCTTATCACCCATTGATCGTAGTTTCCTGGAGTGAGCATTGGAGGTCTATCAAGTGATCCGACCTCATGAATTGATTGTTGGTTGCTTAAAGTTTCAAACATCTTTGCAAACCAAGTGGGTTCCCTCATAGTGATCCTTGATGGATGTTGATTAAAGTCATTTGTGTATGGTTGAGCTTGAAGACTTGGTGGTGGTTGAACCATTTGAGGTTGTGGATTTTCAGCAAGTTGTGGAGTATGTTGTTGGTTAAATTGTTGTTGATAAATTGCTTGTTGTTGATTCCATTGTTGATGTTGTGGAGTTAGTTGTTGTTGACGTTGAGGATGAGGATAAGTGTAAGGGAAATAGTTAGAGTATGGTGGTTGTGACATGTTGATAAACTTGTGTTGGTAAAATGGATCTTTGTAGTCGAATGAACCTTTGTTGATGAAGTGTCCTTAAGCGTAGAAAGACAAGAACCAAGTAGCACTTATGCGTAAAAACACCAAAGTTACGCATAACAATAATGAGTTCGCGTAGGATTGCTTACTGGCGTAAGTAGGAAAAGACACTAAAGTTAAGTAGAAAGTTAGGCGTAGGATTTTCTTATGCGTAAGACTAGGCTTAGGCGTAAGAAAGATCTTAGGCGTAGGGTTTCTACGCGTAAGCTTCTTGCTCGTAATTTTAGGGTTTTGCCCAAATGATCTTTTACACTATCACAGTCCAAAAGATATCCAAAGTCGGCGTATTTTAGGACTTATCCAAGTAAAAAACACGAATAAACCACGAAAATGAAGATCAAACCAAGGAAGCACTTACGCGTAGTTGTAGGGTTTTACTACGCGTAGAACTACTCGTAACGATTTTGCCCAAAAGTGTTTCTAAACAGTTTTGTGTGATGAAAATAGCTTCAATAACACCAAAAGACACAAAAGTGTGAAACTTGATGAATCAAAAACTCTAAAGCGGTTATGCGTAGAACGACACCCAGAATAAAACTAGTTCAAAAGCATGATCCACCATAAAGTTTGAAACTTTTGCCAAAAACAAGTATTTTAACACCTTAAAACGTTGAAAGTACAAGAATCTTGGATTAAAAAGTGTAAAAACAAGTTTTGAAGCGTACCAAAGATCACGTTATCTTTACGCGTAAGACCAAAACCAAAAACTTCAAAACAAAAGTGTACCAACTATTTGGCGATTGATACCATGTTAGGTCACAAGGTTTACCACACAAGCATAAGAAAGATAGAGATTGAACAAGTATCCAAACACACACACACGATATAGAGTATCGGTTATGCGTGAGTATGTAGTGAAAAAACTTGAACAACCAACCTTCAAATGAAGGTTTACAAGGGGTATTTATAGGAGGGAAGCTAGGGCAACACTCCTAGTTCCCTTCCTTTCCTTATTGGGCTAGGCCTAAGCTTATGGGCCTTCTACATAAGCCTAAGGCTAATAACAAACATAAAGGCCATAATAAGCTAACTATTACATATGAGTAACTAACACTTGAATAAGGTTTAGGAGTGATTCCAACAAGGAGTCCTTTACAATATCAGGTATGTACTCTCTGGGATAATTATACTTGGCATACTTATCTATCACAGTTACAAAACATCCTACCGAAATTCTAGAATGTTACATATTAAACGAACACAATCATACTAGCGGTGAAAAACTACATTAGCGATGGTTTTGCTCTTTATTTTATCAAGCCTTAAGCTCGTCATTTTTACCTTTACTCAGTTCAATCCAACTCATCGCGGGATTGGTAGACGTACACTATGGAAGCGGTACGCAATCAACAGAGGGCTGAGACCATAATTTTTAGCCGTGTTGTTTGCCTCTCTTTGCACATTCTATCACTCCCGACGTACCCATTATATACTTCCTTCTTAAAGCTCGGGGAGGCGAGGTTAAATGGCGCACGGTGAACATCCCAAATGGCTAATGAGTCTAATCGGTTTAAACTCCCTTTTGGTATGCCATATGCAGGCATGCTTCACAAACTTCAAAGGACCACGGGTTTTGGGTGAAGGAATGTTGTGAATGGTCGCGAGGAGATGGGTTATAATCGTCATTTTAGCCATTTTAGATACGACTAATTGTTATTAGTAGTCATTTAAGAACATGTTTCATTGTGTAACATCGCTTTGCGTTTATGTTTTTTGTTTTTGGAGGGTAAAGGTTTTGCAGGTTATGTATGGGCTTTTTTTGAACTTGATCGTGCTAGCAACGGGTTCTAGCTGTTAGCCAGACGGATGTATTCTTTTTGTACTGTGTACCATCATGATCTTTTTCTTATTAACATCTTCAACTTCTCTTTGGTGTTTCTAAAATTTTGTCTGTCGAACTATTTTTCTTGGTGGAGGGATGGTTGTTTTTGCAATAAGTTATGGTCTATAAAACACCTGGATATAATATTAATACACG
>OU343217.1:222576629-222777781 GCA_910596185.1 Chrysanthemum makinoi
AGGCATACAGTGGGTAAAGACTCGTCAGTCCTCCACGGTGTTACTTAACAAACTACTTATTAACATTAAATGACAACGACTACGAGCTTTCTAATGAATACATATACTTGAGGTGACCGACTCTTTAACTACCAGATTTTCTAAATCCTAACACACTGAATTAAGTTCAGACTATTAGTCATGACTCTTCATTTGCCCCATTACAATGCTGGGATTTTATAGTCTGTCTAGTTTAATGCAGTAGTAAAACAAGTAGTCACACGCATGACTGCACATTGACTACTTTTTCAACCACTATTTTTTTAACAAATTTCTTGCAATTGAGAATCTTTCATAGCTAATACTGTTTTTTTCAAATAAATGCCTGTAATTGAGAATCTTTCATACCACACACTAATTCTTTTTCAACCAAATGCCTGCATTATTTAAATGCATAACCACATACATGAAAACTGCATATACAAGAAAACTATAACAAAAAACAACAATTGACACAATGAGGGCCAACAACAAACCAGGTATTCAACATTGTGTTTTTCTAGTCATTTCTGCTATCTGTAACACACCATTCGTATATTTTCCCTTTGTGTGTGTGTGTATGTGCATAAATCATTAACATTTCCAGCAGTAGTGAAAGTTCTGATGGTAGATGGTCAGACTATTTTCTAAAGGTTCAACATTCTGGTTCAAGTTCAAAAAAGGGTGATGCTAGCAAGAATCTAACACCCAAACAGATTATAAAAAAAAGGCTTTTGCTGAGAGGTTTAAGGTTCTAGCCCTCCTAATGAGGAAACTTGTGAACTGATTGGTATCAAGCCCTTTGTTGCCAAAATTCCCAAAGATGCAAGGGATGGTTCAAAAGGGAATGGGAAAAAGAGTTTGGTTTAGTTGTATGGCTTAAATGCCCCATCATAAAACTATGTAACCCCCAAGGAAATATGATACTTGACTTTCTAATGTCAATTTTCAACTTTAATGAAGAAACATGTTACTAAAGTGCCTACAAGTGCATATACATGATAAATGGAAACTGCAAATACAATAAAGCTTGACTGCAAGTGGATATACTAGTGAAAACTCCAAAAATATTTATTGCCATAGAAAATCTTGACTTTTTAGAGTCAAAATCCATTACAATAGGCTAAATTACATAAACAACTATTTAATACTAAAACTGCTAATCATCTAACAGTACTAACTTAACAATAGAAGCAGTAACCTTGCACTTAGCCTTGAGTAACATTAACTTTAATCCCAGCAGTAGTAACTTTTGTACTAGCAGCACTAACCACTTGGTGTATTTCCTTTGAAGTTCACCAACAATCTTAACTTCAACCAGTAGTCTTAACTGTTACACTAGCAGTCTTTAAACACTTGACATATCGTTCTAAGTGTGCACACCCCTAATATTTTCATTGAAGATCTAGAGAAGCATTATTTTTACCATGAGCATTAGTAATACAAACATCCTAAAACGAAGCTTTTAATCCCAACATAATCCCAGCATGAAGTAAACAATTAATAGATAAATTTAAATCCTTTTAAAGAGTATTTTGCGGCAAAAAAAAGCTTAAATAGGTTCTGCAGACAAACATAAATTCTTAAATAGAGTGTGACAACTTGAGCATGACATGCTTCACTTGGATTTTCGTATAACAATACCTTCTCAGTCGGTTCGATTGTAGTCATTTCGTAATTCATTGCCCAAGTCACGTTGATTTATACGTGCCAAAACTTTATCATTGTACTCGTGAATGACTGTACCAAAATCCTCATTGACTTCTTTATATGTATCTTTGTAATTCTTGGTAGGTGTTTTAAAGACAATAGACAATTTTTTATCTATCTGGTCTTTCACATAAAACACTTGTCGTGCTTGTGAGGCTATTATGAACGGATCACCCTTGTGGCCTAAACTATTCAGGTCTACTAGTGTATAACCAAGATTATGGTGTTTAACCCCACTAGGTTTTTTATCAACCCAATCACATAAAAAAGGGTGCCAACACTATTAATCCTTCTCCTTCCCCTGTGACTTTCTCCCCTGCTCCACGACAAACCCAACATCACATGGTCATTTCCACCTTGGCAATCCTCTCTACTCTCATTTGTTGATGATATAAAGACTAGATGAATGGTTTTGATCATTGGGATTGGGCTACAAGGCAATCCAAGGGCTCATATGCAAGCTGAGAAAGCACAAGTTGAACACATCCTCTCATTTCTCACACAGAAGAAGAACAAGAAGAGATGAACCCTAGATTTAAGCTTTTCTATAAATAGGATCCTTTTGTAAGCCTTTAAGGCAGTTAGTTTAGTTTTTAGTTTAAGTCCCGTTTTTAATTTTAGTAGTTTAGTTAAGTTTTTATTCAGCTTATTAGTGTAAAAGTCCTTGACTTTCAAGACTTGTAATGTGTTTCCAAGTTTAATGAAAATTTAAGTTGTATTAGTCATAATTAGTCTTTTTAAATTCAAGTGCCATTGTTGTTAAAAGCATTTTATAAGCTATTATAAGCTCTTAATATAAGCTATTTACTTGAACTACACAAGTTCTTTCTATAATTTGTATTATTCAAGTCATTTTTATCAAATGTCACTCAAATAAACTATACGGATGACAAGCCAAACATGAACGGGCTTATGGGTTTTACCAGCTTGTTTTAAACAAGCTGGAGCTTGTAGATCAGCTCTTGGAGCATCTTTAGTCCTTGTTTGAGCAAAGGACCAAGTGAGTACCACTTTTACTTTATTTCTTATAAACTGCTTATTCACTTATTTACTTATATTTCTGTTATTTATACTTATTTTATCCTCATTATGCCTTATATGTTTAAAAATAGTAGTATGATAGCTTATCCTATAGTTTAGTAGTCATTCATTCTTATTTGCTAAAAATCTGTCCAAAACCAATAAGCTTGTGCTTATTGGATAAAGTGTTTATTAATCATTTATTTTTGCTTTTATTTGACACTTAGTCTTTTTAAATCAGTTTTCATCAAAAGTCCAATAGTTTATTAGTCTTAATCAGTTTAAAAAAGCCATTTTTAGTTTTAAAGGGGTGTTTAAATTTGAAGTTTGGAAATAGTTTAAACCAGTGTTCATGTGTTTTGGTCTTTTAGTCAATTTCAAACAGCTTTAATCCAGTCCTTAAACTAGTTTAGAGGTTGTCTTATGTAGTTTTACTAAGTTTCATAGCTCTTAGTTTCATTTCCAAAATTTCTTAGTTTAAATCTGTGTTAATCTCTTAAATTTGCCAAATCTATAAAAACGTCTTTTTAGTTGTTGGTTTTGTGTTAAGATAAGTCTAATATGTTTGATTTTTTGTTGTGGTTAAGTGTCAAAAAGATATAGGGTCATTTACTTTGTTTTCAAGTTTTTATAAAAAAAACAGAAAAAACAAAAATAGTCCCAACTGACCCTTCTTATCAGCTACTTTATAAGCTTATTTTAAGTCCAAAATGTTTGCAATTGATTTTATAAGCTATTTTGTGTATGATCTATGATGTTTTGTGGTTTTAATGTATTAGCTTATTGTCCAAAGTGCTTATTTATTAGCTTAAAATCTTAGGAATTAGAAAATTCCATGTTAAAGTGTCGGTCACGCCAATTATGATCTAGCATATGTTAGCTCGTAGACGTGTAGTTATTTACGTTATTTAGTAGTTTATTAGTTAGTTTGTAGCGTAGAATAGTTTAGTGTAACACCGTGGAGGAAGGACGGGTCTTTACCCACTGTATGCCTGACCCACAGTCCGATAGGAGGACGTATGCTTTGTAACTATAAATACCCCTTCCATCCTTGGAAGGGGTGTGGCTTCTTTGAATCTAACCTTTCATTTTGTAAAGAAACTCTCTTTCAAGAAACCTCCTCTCTACTCTCTTCATCTCTCTAATGGCTTTCTTATTTAATCTTTGTCCTAGACCACCCGAATCATCAAACAACATAATTATTCACGATCCTACAATTGGTATCAGATCCAAGGTTGTGTTGTTTTGATGATCCGAATGGTTTTTGAAGCGGGTTAGTATGCGGTTTATTTGAGTTTTGGATGCGGTTTGTGTGCGGGTTGATTAAGATTGTGTGATGTTTGATGTGGTCGTTATATGGTGATGATGTTGAGTCCTAATCGGGTTCTCAAGTTGATGTTATTATGGTTATGATGTATGGTTTTTGTTGTTTCATGAGGTTAAACACTCCCTAAAATTGTTTTATACAGGTTTTAACAGTGTTATGCAAATTGATAACATGTGGTATACTGGTGTGTAGTCAACTTTGCTGGTACATAATCTGTCTTAAGCAGTCTAGCAATCTGTATAGTATTAACTGTAATCCGTGTTTGCAGTTTTGGGTTATTCAGTCTGTCAGATTCATAGATGCGTGTTGCATTGATTCAAAGCTGCGAGTTGGGTTTACTAAAATGCGAGTTGACTGTTTCTTTATCAAAGCGAGTTGACAGTTTTGACTGTCCTGACTCAATGTATTCTTGGATGCGAGTTGCTGTCATTATGTCCAGATACAATGGCTGTAAAGCGAGTTGGGTTTCTGGTCCAGTTTTAATGCGAGTTACTTAACTCGCATATGGTATAATTGCACTTGCTTTTGAGCGAGTTGCTGCTGATGCGAGTTGAGTCAAAAATCACAAGCGAGTTAAGTCATAAATCACAAACGACTTGTGTGAAACTGATAAGATGCGAGTTGTGAAACAGATAAGATGAATCAAAAGCGAGTTGTTTAAAGAATCTAAAGCGACTTGTAGGAATGAAATGGGGTAAGCGAGTTGTGATGAAAAGAATGAAGCGACTTGTTTCTGTTAAAGATCGACATATATCATCATTCAAACACAACCTGAACCTAAACAAGACTCGACATTCATCATTCAAGAACCAGAAAACCTTGAGACACACATTAAGAATCATCAACAAACTAATAAACATACCAAAAATCAAGATCTCAGCCAAAGTTTGTGTTTGTCAAAGTATTATCAAGACCTTAAAGATCCAAGTTCACAAACTTTAACTCTTCATCGATCCTACCTCAGCCTAACGACCTAGAATTCAAAGATCTCAGTAAGCTTTGTGTATCATCATGACCATCATGGGTCTAAACACAAGAAATATCACCTTCACAGATCCCAAACTCTTAAAAGACCTTAACATAAACCCAAGATAACTAAACATCTAAGGATCTCAAAGTTGTTCTTATGTTTATCAATGATTCATCAAGACAACAAGTCAAGCCACTCGAGTAAAACAACTACATCATTGATCCAAGATTTTTCTCTTTTCGAGCTAATACAAAAGAAAAGACTTCAACCATGGATTGGTTCAAGCTTTCCTCTTGTTCGGATATAAGGTAATTAGCAAAAAGAGTACAAAGATCTCAGATTTGTTTCGGGTTTGTCGATGCTTAATCATGATCTAATTAATGGTGCAAATCCCACGAAATTCTATCATCGATCCATGCGAGGCGTTACCCTTTTTATATCTGAACATAATAAAGATGGATTCATAACAAAGGTGTTAGAATCCTCTTTGGTTCGTTTCATTACAACAAAGGAAACATAATTTAAAAACTACCGTGTTGCTGATGTTTGTTATCGTGGCCTCCAGTAAGTCATCAAACCATCCATGTGGTTATTCAGAATCTGCATATCACATGTTCCAAGACCACATGCTCGATGCCAAATCAATGTCTCATGCCATCCCTGTGGCTAGACATGATTATATGTTCTTAGATGATACGTGAAGGAGAAAGGGGGCGGATTTTCTTTTAATAAAAAATTAGGGTTGGTGTTTAATTGGTATAAGAATGAGGCGGATTAATTTGTGATTAGGGTTATGTGAGTGTTGGGTGAGTATGTTATATATCCGAGAAAGTAGGGTTACCTCTCTCGTCTAACCTGTTGTGATTATTCATGTGGTATTGTGGTATGAGCCCGATTTGACTTGGGCCTTGTACTTGACTTGAGCCATGAGAATTAAAATTGGACATTGGGCTTAGGAAAGTGGTGTGAAACGTTTCTTTATTTTGACATAATTTGAAACGTTTTATTTTGTGGCCGAACTTATATTAACTAGACTTGGACCGGATTATTATGCTTCTTGGTCAAGACTATTGTCGGATTTGGGTTAGGTCAAATTCTTGTTGATGCATTATACATCAAAGATATTGGAATACAAGAGAGGATCATTGCATGAATGTACATGGATCGGATCGGGTTGTATTGTTATTTATACCAGGATTGAAAATTACATGTGATGATATTAGAATTTGATGATGGACTCATGGGCTTCTCATAATTGAATATATAGGAGAGTTGATTAGATGCAATTATATGAGATTTGATGAAAAGATTTGACAATGAGTTTTTGATTTTCAAAGAGTCTTGATGCGTGTTGATGATGAGAGTTGTTGTGATTTGAGGTTTGGTACTTTGGTGTATACATTTTCATGGAGAATATTATGTCACGGATTGATTTGATGGTTTAAAAAAGTTGACTTCGAGGTTGTTGATATTTGGTATTTCTTATTTGGATATGTTGTGAGATCTTCCGGGTACGTTTACTTATTTCGTCTTCTTTCTTTCTACCCTTCCGCGAAGATGACTTGTTTGGGCTTTTGTTGAGTGTGATAAAGACTTGGCTATTTAATTACGATTGTGACTCTTTCTCGCTTAACTCACAACGTAACTATCACTTCGGTGTCTCACGCAGTTGAGGATACGTCAAGAGGTTTTGTACATTGGGTACACCATTTCTTCTTCACAAGGATTAGTACAAGTTTAAGTAACAAATCTGGGGAATTTCACTTCATGATCAAGTTTGGTATATCGGATTTACTTCACCAAGTAGTCACAGCAATAGCCGTCAGAATATGTGGAAGATGTGTTTACCAAAGTGTTTATTGGATGGTTGATGATATCGTTGATGTTGGAGTAAGAATCGCTGATGAACCGCTGCATGTTCCCCTAAAACAGATATTCACCGAAACCAAAGTTGTCATAACACATTCAAGCTGACATTGTTTACGGTTTTGTCTTGATTTTGTAAAATCCCGCGAAAGAATCTATTTCTCGGTTTAAATCATAGACTCGTAAAATCCCGTGACAATGGAAACATCCTGATAATTGTAAAGTGCATTTCCGGATCTATCTTACGGTTTATTCTTGGTTTTGTAAAATCCCGTGAAAGAAACTATTTCTCGGTTTAAACCATAGAGTTGTTAAATCCCGTAATGTTGGAACCATCCTGAAGAAAGGAAAGTGTATTTCGGGATCTTCTGATGCTGGTGCCATGGTTTCTACTTCAAAGAAGGGATAAAAAGGGTGTACTTCATGAATTGGATGTGTGTTTGGATATTCGTCATGGCAGTTTGGTTATTGCTTGGTTTATGGGGTTATGTGCTTTTAACCATGGTCGGGATGAAACCATTATCAAAGTTCATTTAAATGTCAAAGGACGCTAGATTTGAGCTTTTAACTAGAAGATGTGACAACGGGGTTAATTCACTATTATTTATTTGAGGTTAAAGTGAAATATCACGGGCGAGTGTACTTAGTATCTGAAGGTATCAGGGATGGTTGGATGAAGATTTTTCAAGATCCTTGTTCGAGCTTATTATCAAAAACGAATACTTGGAAATCTAGTTATTTTTGGGTGATTTTTTCCTTTTCTTTTACCACTTGGGGGAATTGGGCTCTTACCACCTCAAAATAACTATCACTTTAAGGAGTTACGTTGTAGTGCCCAGTGTCACATTCAATTGTGGATTTTTAAGAGGCCATGTACGTCTTATACTTGATGGTTGGTTGGATGAAGAGTATAGAGTACTTAGAGATTCAATGGAGGATGAAGTCTCGGCACCGCTCTTTGTTACATATGTGCAAGTTTAAGTCACGAGTTCGGGTTAGTTTACTTCAGGGTCAAATTCATCATATTGGGTTTTCTCCATCATCTGTCACAACAAAGAGCCTACTGAATGATAATGGGGTGATTACAAGTTTTGCCAAGAGATGATGAAAAGAGAGAGATTATGACATTTGAACACAACAGTTCAAGCCACGTACTCTAAAGAAAAGAAATGTGTACGTTTCAGTGCGCTTTATCTTCTAAAGAAGAGAAATCTTCTTATGACGTTTGAACACAACAGTTCAAGCCTCGTACTCTAAAGAAAAGAAATGTGTACGTTTCAGTGCGCTTTATCTTCTAAAGAAGAGAAATCTTCTTATGACGTTTGAACACAACAGTTCAACCCTCGTACTCTAAAGAAAAGAAATGTGTACGTCTCAGTGCGCTTTATCTTCTGAAGAAGAGAAATCTTCTTATGACGTTTGAACACAACATTTCAAGCCTCGTTCTCTAAAGAAAAGAAAAGTGTATGTTTCAGTGCGCTTTATCATCGGAAGAAGAGAAATCTTCTTATTATGACCAATCTCATCAACATGCTTCATGCTTTTCCATGCGCTTCAGTCATCAAGTGAACTGGACTACTGATAATTACTCTTATTCCACTTGCTCAATATAATGAAGATGGCGACATCATATGCTAATTTTGCAGGGGAGAAGTGTGAATAGAATACATTTGGATGACAATCACTTGTTTAATCAAGAATGGCATCTCCGTATGCAATTCTTAAGGAGGAGAAGAAGTGTGAGTTTTTTGCATAGTTGATTGATATTTGAGAATATATGGTCAAACGGCTCCTAACTCATGTAAGAACCGAGACTCTTCTTATTGGATCATCTTCACATGTAGGTTCTTCTAAGAGCTGCTGGTTGACATCTTCACACGGGCTGATATGATTAATGACAAAGTGCTTCACGTACACATCAACATGATGATTCCGAACAATCTCTCTGTTCTTGTTTGATGTGATTGGTAGTTTGGTGTTACCATTTAGTGTGTTCTTTGCGGGCTGATTGCTGATTTCCTTGATAAATATCTTTATGTTCTTGTTTGACTGGGAGGGATTTTAGTTAAAGGGACTTGCAAGAGGTAAGTTAATTGGGATGCTTTTTGGTGTGATGAAGATGTTAACTATCTATTCCCGAACTGTACAATCTTGAAGAAGGTCGAGTCTACAGTCTGTTCTACATTTTCTGATGCATGTTAGAAGACTAAAGACGAGTTGCATTTGATTATCTAAAGACTTCTTCTTAATCTGGGCATTTATCAAACAGATTGTCGGTTTATGGGAGAGCACTAATTGGGGGATAGTGATAAGTCAGATTCAATACCCAATTAGACTTGCTCATATTCTTTAGCAGTGATTCCTCGAGAAACCCAATCTCTAGTTATTCCTCGAGGCGTTGATATTGACTATTGTAATATTGCAGTTGCACTATTGAATAATAATCAGCTCTTTCGTATTCCTTTGCCAAATCTTCACGGATTATCGTTCATGAAAAATGATCCGCTCTTTGGCATTCCTTTACCAAATCTTCAAGGATTATTATGCACTCTGTAAATCAACCACATGAACATTAAGGAAAATGACTACCTCATTCGCTCGAAAACATTATTGGTGAATCTTCGGTCCGGTCTCTATATGTATATCTTTAGGAAGATGGAATTGATGTTGAGGAATCATTTGTTCCGGTTCATTAAGTGGGTCAATGTACATCCGGTTGTACATTTATTCACGTGTTGGACATTTGACACAAGTTGATTACTTTAGAGTTAATCATTTATCACTTATTCGAGATTAAAGTTGACTTCAACAAAGGCGTGTTCTTATTTGATAACTTGCTCGGGCTTAAGAATTTGAGTTGAAGACTTGGTTTATCTAGTTACCAGCAGTCAAGGTGGATGGTTGAAGACCTGGTTAACTATTACTATTAGGAGTTACTTTGTTTTAATCAGTGTCACACGCATATGACGGTGTGGATAATCGCAAGAGGTGTTAATGTCTCATACTTTGTTTGGGTTGTGAGTACTTAGAGATTTGCTTGAAGCATAAATTCTCGACACCGTTCTTCCATCACTAGGTGCAAGCTTAAGATAGAAATGTGGGGAATTTGACTTCAGTTTCAAGTATGGTATATCGGGTTTTTCTTCATCAGTGGTCACTTCAAATTGTCTACATAAGGGTTGATAAAAATTGTCAGAGAGAGTCTTCAGCAAGTTGATTCTCACAAGAGTTCAAGTGTTCTTCTCATAAAGATTTCAAGTATTTGGGCTTATACTATGTTGTTGATTCTAAAGTGTCAAAACTAGCAAAGGGGAAGGAGACAAGCATCAAAATTCGAGTAAACTTGATGAACCTAATTCTTCTAAGTGATTGAAGATATCCCGGGAAGATGTATGTCATTACCGCAGAGAAACTCAAGGTTTGACTTATGGCGTTTAGTGTTCTTATTCAAATATGTGGGGAAGAGATGGAAAAGTTAGTTTCTGAAGATGAAAGAGGTACACAAGTGTGCGATGATTTTGATGCTATCACAATCATCGGGGGAGAGATTGTATACATTGGGGATGCTTAGCTTTGCTTCACTTGAGGGCTTAATCATTGATTCAGAAATATAATCACTTATATAGGAGTTGACATCCGAGAGATTGTCATCCAGAGATAATCGATGATTCGGCCTGCTTCTTCAATGTTATCGGTTATTCTCTCTTTTGGCATTCGGGTACTTCGGGTTCTTGAGCTTCATACACGATCATCAGGGAAGAAAAATGTGAACATTGGGGAGATGTTTTCATTCCCCTCATGATGTGTATTTGGGAGAGTTCTTGAGAATTATACAAAGAAATTGACTGCATCAATTCAACTACTTGGAGGAATTGTTCTCTTGACACCTTTTGGAATGGATTGTTTCAGACTTCAGTGGTTATGAAATGTGAGAAGATTATTTATGAGTGGGATGATACGTTGCTGTTCTTGTTGATGATATAACCCCGAACGAAGAATCTTGTTTATCGTTCTTAAAAAGCGGCGGATTTATGATAATGGTGTGCTTCTCTGTGCACTGGCTAAGGCAAGCAGCTGAAATAGAGCTTCGAATCGCTCATCTAATGGATTCTCGGTTTGGGGAAGCTGCCAAAGTCTCTCTTTCTCAAAGGCTCATGTTCTATCTTCTATTCTGGAGCCTCGGAAGCTTTGGTGGTGGAAGTTTAAGAGATGATGATTGCTATCTTCTACGACGTGATGTTCGATATCCTTATCTCGGTACTCGTATCATCATCTTCTTAAACTATATCATCTTCTCTATCTTTGTAAATATTTATCGAAAAACAAAATAAAAAAATATAAAACCAACAAAATCAAAATAGAAAATATAAAATCTTCAAAAACCCATAAAAATCAGAAAATTTAAAAATACCAAAAATATGTTTTTCTCAAGACATGTCTTCTGGTATCGATAAAATCTATGGTCTTAGAAATGTCATTCAATAATGGCATGGGACCATAGATAAAGTTCGAGCAGGAGGTGTAAATATTCTTTTCAAAACATGTCTCAAAATATGGTTTACAGTTATTTCAGACTGTAACCCGCGCTTAAAAAAAATGGTTTGCAGTTACTTTAGACTGTAACCCGTGCTTAAACCATCTTTTGCTATTATTTCAGATAGCAACCCGTTTTTCAAAGAAGGAAAGTGCTACGCTTAAACGATTTTCAAAAAATTTCGTGCACTTATCCTAAAACATATTGAGGAAAGTATGTCGAAGGACTGCTGTTCATGCACAAATGTTTTTCCGTCTAAAATTCTTCAGAAAAATATTTGTTGTATTTCAAAATGGTGGTAAATGAGTCGCTTGTAAATCTATCAGATTCAGAGTTTTAGTAAAAGTTAAAACTCGATCAATGACTTCAGCGCTTTCAAACTTTTCAAAAATGAGTCATTGATTGAGGGGGAGAATGTTTTCAAATCTATATCATCTAACGGGGCTTTCTTAATTATCCTATATGCTTAACTGAAAATGATGTTAACCTATGTTGAAGGACTAGGTGCCTAGGATATGACTGTTAGGATTAGATTATTAGAGTTTGATAAACACATTATTCCCATGCCTATGTATGATTTGATTGATATGTTGAATTGACTTTTATTAGTCGATTGTTGTTTGGGTGATGTCGACCACCTTATATTTGTTTGTGTCCACTAACGTATGCAGGTATATTGGTATATAAGAATGTTCCCTATCCGGATCCCACATATGAAGATGATTGGATGCCGAAAGGAAAGGGTAACTATATCTTGGGTTGACAAATGAAGAAACAGAGCTTAATTTGACTTCTATGGAGAGTTGGCATGAAAAAAATGCAACGAAAGAAGTCTCACTGCATCAGCATATGCTTTTCTTCCTAACCCTCAGCAACAACAACAAAAGTAGCTCAACCACCTAACGTATCTTTGTGCAGGATACCATTTTTAAACAACTTTGAAATAATTTGATTAAATTGTTTTGAAAATGGAAAAATATTGTTTTGAAAATGCAAAAAATATTGTTTTGAAAATAAATCGGATTCAAAGTTTTGAAATCAATCGGACTTTATTTTGTCAAATCATAAGTGATTTCAAATTAAATATTTTCAAACGATATTTCTTCATAAACGTCCGGTTTGTACTACATAATCTGGTGATCTAAAGATTTAATGTTATGTCATGGTATGATTTTCTTTAAAACTCAAAGATCTTACAAAATGAATTTTTTTCTGTTCTTTTTTTATTGTGAAATTATTTTATTTTACTTAAAGTTCTCTTAAAAACTATCATACCTGACACTAACAATCTTTAATGTCTAAAATTGATCCGTATCAATCATTGTTCAAAATTAAATCAAGCCACGTCTTTCCCCAAAATCTTTTAAATGATTTAAATCAATTGGGATCACAAATCTCAAAAGGTTTTAAATTTTTTATCGGGGTAGTGATCGTGATTTAAATCTCAAATTTGTTTAAATAGAATTAGTTTTAGTCCTTTAAAGGCACTCCTGCCTCCATGTGCCAAACGATTTCTAATACATAATGCACATGTTGAGGGGGAGCATTTATCCAAAATAAGATGAGTATTTAAACTGGCCACGGCCATTTTCCTATGTTTTTCTAAACCTTATTAAATCACTTGGGATCCAAAATCTCAAAGGGTTTGATATTTTTGATCGGGGAGAATTTGTGATTTAATAATGAAACTTGATTAAAGATGATAATTTTTGGTTCAAATGTGCATACTGCTCTCCCATATGTGCTAAACGCTTTGAATCTCGAAGCACATATTGAGGGGAGCATTTCATTTCAAAATAAACTTTCAAGGTACAATGATTTCTATGTTTTAACATAAGTACCTTGATTGATTTTTCTAATGGTTTCAGTATGGCTATATGATCGTGAATATGCTTTTAAGAACTCTTTCCTCTTCGTGCAAAACAATTTCAAAAATCACATGCACAAGTTGGGGGGGAGCAACGTTTTGAAAACCACATCCTTTCCCATAAAGTATCTTTAAAGTATGAAAAATACTAATTTTTATCGGGAAAGTGATGTTGATATCTTTTAGAAATTGATCATATTTTTTAAATACATTACAGAAATAGGTAAATCCAAATACATTTTATACTTCCTGGCTATCAGCTGTACTCTTTTATTTCCGTAGCTATGTAAGCCGTGCTCCTCTTCGAAGTTATGCTAATGGCCAATGTTTTCTTTTGGAGAGTTACAGGAGCTTTTTTTGATTGTCATCCGTATGCTATTCTTCCGGCTTTGTTGATGTGGGTAACGTCTTTGCGAGTACCTGGTATGTGCTAATACACATACCTTTTCATTATCAAAATAGACCCAAAATAACCAAGAAAGAGCCGTTTATTGCTAATATTTGTGGTTTTCTTGAGTTTGTGCTTGTGCAGGTATGGATATGTTAAAACCACATAAAAGGAACCAAATCAGGGCGTAAATCCGAGCACAAGAGATCAAAGAGAGTTTAGGCGAGCTGGAAGGTCGAGATTGTGTATTTGTGAAGATTTTATTCTCTGAGGGTGATTTTTAGAAGATATGATCATATTTGAAGAATTGTTAGAATTAGTCCCTAAACTTTGAGTTTTTGGCAGAATAGACCCTTGAAGATTCAAAAGTTGCAAATTGGCCCTTTGTCTATTTTAAGAATGACAATAATGATCCTTGAAAGACATTACTCTATGGTTACATGTTTGGTCCTTGAAATTTCAGCATGTTCACCTTTGGTCCTTGAAATACATTTTGGGTCCATAGCTAGTCCTAAATCTAGTCCAAAATCCAAATACAAACCCACGGCCCAACATCTAAAACCAGTCCAACAACTAAACCTATACCCGGTTATTATCCTAACCCTTTACCCACTTCGGACCCTGGTCAAAACCTCCCAAGACCCGGTCAAAATAACCCAAAGTCAAAATAAAATAAAAAAACCCCACCCCTTTACCCAACGCGCCCAAAACCAGATAAACCCCATTTACTGCTCCTAACCTCTATCACCCTATTTACCCTGCTCCCACCCATTTACCCACACCTTAAGTGAGCTTCTAGAATCTACTGACAACGTGTCAGATGATATGACACGAATGGACTGCCAGAGTGGCAGAAGGAAAGCTTTTCATTGGTGGGAACACATCATTCACATGATCCAAGGGCTGTGATCAATTGGAATGACGAGATGAAGAATGAATGGTACAGATTTCACATCCCAGAAGCTTCCCAAGCTCTCCTCTTCAGCTATTTAAAGCCCACTTCAGTCACATTGATGCTTGTCCAATTTCTTAAGTATTAGAGAAATCTTGACCATTTACTTTCCTGTAATTGTTTTTAAAATTGTTAAGTAGTTACTCAAATTGTAATTTCAGTATTCTCAGTATCTTACTTAATGCAATTTAATTTTCAGTAATTCGTTTTTCAAATGTTGTTAATCCTGTTTTCTGTTTCTTCTCACCAATCTCATAAGTTCACATAAGCTTATAACAGCTTATTGTGAGCTTATATCTGATTAAATCTGGTTTTACTGTTATTTTGCACCAAGGTCAACAGAAGTCAACGAAAATCAAATTTCAAAGTCAAGTTCAATTCTGGTTTCAAAGTTGTTATAATGGTGAATGTTATGTTTAATTAAGTAAAACATTTTAGTTTGTGTCAAAATTTCATTGAGTTATTAGTTTTAGATTGCATTTTGGTACTTATCAGGGGTGTTTGGATTGTTACATACTTTTGAGTTCTTAGCTATTATAGGAGTAAGGTAGCTTTAATAGGTAGTTGCTAGGTTAGAAGAGCATAGTTTCTTCATAAAATTCTTAGCATCATTTGTTAATAGTTAAAATTAGATTAGATTTCACATTCCAGCATAAGCACTTTTAGATCAATTCTGTTACAATCAAAATAGGTATATTAGTTGTTAATCTAGCATAATTAGGTCTAATCTTAGCTCATTACATCATTTTCATCAATTTAGAAGTAATTGCATTTCATTTTAGTCAAAGTTTTTAAAATCAGAAAAGTCAAAATTGTTTCATCCTTTCCTAAAGCCATTTTAGTTTTGATTTTTAATTTTCTCAATTCTCAGTCGAATTAGTCAAGCTTTTGGGATTTTAATATTTGGTTGCTTGTCTCTTTAACCCATATTTTTTTTTATTTTTGTGATTTTTTCTGCATAGCCTTTGATAAGCTAGAAGATGGTGGTTTGGATCCCTTTCTGCCCTGCTCACCATATCAGTATGTTCACAGTTTTCAAGTTTGTTAAGTAATTTGAAATTTGAGCATGATTTCTGTTTTCCTCTATAGATGTAGGTAGAAGCTTAAACTAGTGATACCTTTAGAATCCCTGTAGGAGCTTATAATCATCAGTTTATTCATTAATACATCTCTGTTTGTTCACATGCTGAGATGACTTGAAATCAGTTTCCATATGTAGAATTGAATGAATCCTTGATTTAGGATAGCTCTCTGAAATGATAGATGTGAATTTAGATGGTTATAAGGTTCTGCAATGATCCCCCTTAGGATGCTTTAAGTTCTGTTCTGCTGCACTTCAGTTTCACTAGTGTCCCAAATCACTTATAGTTTTGATTTTTAATTCTCTCACTTTTCATACATTTGAGCTGAAATTTGGTATACAAGACCTCTGGTTGGTGGTCTACTGCCTGGTCATTTTTTCTTATTTTTGTGATTTTTCTAGATAGCTTATATTAGTGCTCAAAGTTGCCCCTTAACGGCTGTTTGGCATATTATGGTTTTGTAGCTTAAATCCTTTTTGCTTGTGCTTTTTGGCTCCCCATCAGCTGCAATAGCTTAGTTTCAGTTAGAATAGGGTAGTTTTAGCTTATGGTGGCTTTGTGTAGCTTATTGCTGCTTCTTGCTTATTTTCAAGTGCTTATTCATTCTAGTAGTGTGTCCAAATCATAGTTCTTGTACTCCAAATTGGTTTCTGTTATTTTTCCCTAGTTCTTTATATTATTTTATAGTAATGCAGGAATTTTTCATAATTTTTCTTGTTCATTTGCCATTTTTTACGCATTTTAGGTCATTTTCTAGCATTTTTTAATTAGCATTTAATCCTAAAAATTCAGAAAATGTTGAGGAAAAAAATGTAATTTCTATTTTCCTAGTTTTAGAATATTCAAAAAGTGATAAAAAGTATTTTTCCAGATTTTTCCTAGTTATTTTAGTATTTTCTAGGAATTTAATTAGTTTTTAATAGTATTAAATTCATAATAAATTCATAAAAAGTCAAAAAAATGTGATTCCAGTTTCTAAAATTCTTTTTAGTCATTTAAGATTTTTGAAAATTAGTTTTGTAATTTTCTAGTTTATTTTCCTAATTTTTAGTATTTTAGCTCTATTTTAAATGTCTTAAATTAGTTTTTAATTCAAAATAAATCTAGAAAAACCATAAAATTTAGTTTTAATTCTTAGATAATTTTCTAATATCATTTTTAAAGTTATAGTAATTTTAGATCATATTTAGGATTTAGAATAAACGTAGTTGCTTTTTATTTACGTTTCTTTTTATACGTTCTAGTATAAATCGCGTATTTAGGATTTCCCGTAGTGTAATTTCCCTTTTATGCTTCCCTTGCCCCGTAGTTTAGATAACTTCATATTATCCCCTTTTTCCATTCAAATCCCGATAATCGCGACGTGAGTTGGAAATTCCATTCAACCCTCGTTCGGAACGATCTCGGTGCTCAAACCTAACACGTTTGAGTTACCCACATACTAAACACTTCTCTATTATTGGTTTCCCGAGTGAATCAGTACCCGTACTTTCTTCATGGGCTAGAATCGTCTCCTTTTATGCTACTTTCTCCTCTGAGACCTCGGTGTCACTTTCTCTTCGACGATGATCAGGAATTACGGGGCTATTATCTTTCGTTCTTGAGAAAGTTAAGGTGTTTTTGAAAGTGTAGCTGTGAAGGTAGCTTATATATATATATATATATATATATATATATATATATATATATATATATATCCCGGCCCTTGCAAGTTGGTCATCTTTACCTTAGCTTTCGATTACGTCAGGCCAGTTAAATTTTGGTCGGTAGACGTGTGCTTACCTGAGAGCCGGGGCGCAACAACAATAGGATGTGTGCGTAGTCTGCATCCTTTGTTGCTTGACGTTGCAAGGGAAGCTTCCTAATGGCTAGGGTCTTCTTAATATAACTCCTTGCCCCTATCTTTCCTTCTTATCCTTCCATGAGGACCCATCCCTTTTCTCACTCCACCATTCCTGCCCCTACCATTTCAGTTTCCGCATGCCTCCTTGACCCGGCTGTCTCCGCAGTTGACCCGTGAGCACCTATTCAATCTTATTTCCCAACAGCTTCTAGGAGTCTAATCGACAGTAGTTCTCCAGTCATGAGTGCCACAACTCTTATTGGCAAGGAACTTGGAAACGCCATAGGAGGAGGTTTGAATGACGGGGCATCATGGTATTTTGTGGTGGTGAGTGATTAGCTGTTATTTTAGAATGGCTAAGTGTTATTAGCAGTCATTTAAGAACATGTTTATGTACTCTCCATACCCTCCTTTGTTTTTCCCTTGTGATAGTGATGAAGGTTTAGGTTATTTATGTTTTCACTGTCGCTATCTGGCCGATATATTTCCATGGGAACAAACTTCTTCAGAATTTTCTTTTTAGGAATGTTTGACCTTAGAATGCTGCGATTATTGCTTTTGCTTTTTTGTTGCCTTCCCCCTTTATTTTTCTTACTTTACGTATTTATAGCGAAGATTTTACTGTTTTCCACGCGCTGGCGTTTGTCTTTTTCTACCCGTTAGTAGGTTATTATATGCCTAGGCTCGTAGCCTGGGTATATTTTTCTTCTTGATTTGATGTGATATTCCTTGGGAAGGAACGCATATATGTACTTGCAAATTTCGTCCTTTACTAGTTATCTGGATAAGGTTTATCCTTTTATTTCCGCACTTTCCTTTTTTGTTATCATGTCCACCATGACTTTCTGCGCTCTTCTCTGGTGTGTTATCCCTTCCAGAGTTAATTTTTTACAGGTTACGGGTTCATGTGTTTTTCTTATTCTCTGGGAACTGTTTCCGCGCTGTATTTTCCTTCGTCTTTCTAATATCTTTCCGTGCTTGTTATTACTCCTTGCTACGTATTTTTTTTACGTGTCGTGCTGTTTATCCCTGCTATTCATCAGCTTCTACCATCGGATCTTTCCCTTTTGCTTCTCTTTGTTTCTTCAAATGCAAACATTCTTCCGTGGTATGTCTTGCTTTCCCATGGAATTCGTAGAACTTTCCATCGGCTTTCTCTTTGACCATCGTGTTTAGAGGCGGGCCTGGGGACCTAGCTCTTCTTGTCGCTGGTATTACCTCGTACGGCCTTATCAATCTGCGGAAACCTTGTTGCCTTTCCTCGGCTCTTGATTTATTTTTATGCTCTTCCCCGGAAATACTGTCGATGCTTGATTGTTGCTTGTTCTTTTGGTTTTTGTATCCACAGCTTTTTCCTATGACGTCTTCCCACCGCTGCTTCCCCTCTAAGAATGGAAGTATTCACATTCATTACCTCTGCCATTGACTTTGGGACTGTGTCATGTAGCCGCTTAATCAGCTCTGAGTCAGTAATCGGGTGCATGAATCCGGAGATTTTCATGATTTTTGGGGCTCCTTTTACGTTCCTTGTTTCTTCCTTGAATCGTTGTACGAAATCTTCTGTTAGTTCCCCATCCTTTTGCTTGATGAGGTGAATCTCCACAGGGTCTTTGAAACATTTCTTTTGTTGCAGGAAGTTAGTCAAGAAAGACTCTTTTAACTTGTCGTATATGTCTATTGATTCGGGCGGAAGGTCATCAAACTAGACCCTAGCGGATCCGGTGAGTGTGGAGTTGAACATGTGGCACCATGTTGCCATGGCCTATCGTTCCACCTTTGCTGCCGCTTGGAAGATTTTTAGATGATCCTCAGGGTCCCCGCTTCCATCATATGTTTTCACGTTGGTTGGCATCCTCGTTTTCATAGGCATTTGGTAGCGGATACCTTGAGTGAACGGATGTCAGTTTCTGGCGAACCTGAGGGCCAGGGGCGGTGGCGCCATAATCATTTGGGTTCCGCCTTTTGATTTTGGGTCCTCGGCCTTTACTTGAAGTGAGATTCATTGTCTAAATGATTATTCGCCTTCCGCGACCGAGTTTTTTCGGTTTCCTAACTTATCATTCCTAATCCGTAAATTCGGCCACGATTGAGAACCCTCACGGTTTCTGATAAGGTTTTAAAATGTACCTTTTTGAGGGGTCGTTTAAGCCCTTATTTGATCACTTTTATATCCGTTATTACTTAATATCGTTCCTTTTCACTTTTTAGGCATCTTGAAGGCAAAATCTTTGGAATGACACTTATTAGACGAAATTTGCGAATATCTGAAGAAAAAAATGGCCAAAGTCAAGAATCGAGACCTCACTCAATTAGCGCGGTGAAGGGGAGACGCGTCGGTAAATCATTGGCCGAGTCGGACCACTTTTGTAATGACATTTCGGTAGCCAAATTGCTTATTTACAAGTGGCGGCTTGGGTTTTAAAGAGTAGGTCGTCCTTGCTTCGGAAGACGGACCTAGATTTGATCAGACGATGTGGGAAGGCGGATGAAGGGGACGGCGTCACAATCATAAGGTGACGCCGTCGCAAGACTAATGTGGCCAAGACGAAACCCTAATGGCGACTACCCGGCGGCGTCACAAATCAAAGATGGCGCCGTCGCATATGTAATCTTATATATAGAATCCGAATTTTTTAGTTTTCAGTGTGTAGTCGTTTGGAGTAAAAACCTAAACCGAACCAAGGCTGTCTTATACAGTATTTTAGGGTTCCATACCCTATCTTACATCAAGATAAGTGTTTTACTTCATTAATTCAATTATGTCTTCAATTACTTGTGTGTACGCTTACATGTTTCCCATGTCAGAAGCTAATTTACTTGTGTGTTTGCTTAGGAGATATGAAACTTAATTATTGAATATTGATTGGTTGTCTCTTATCTTAATTGTTAATGATCTAGTATTGAGATAGATCATCCGTTGTGTAGTTAATGCTTGATTAATCTTTGTTGAACCTTAACTTATAGTACCTAGAGTCATTGTAGGCTAAACCATCCGAAGAGTACCTTAGTGTTACGTTTATAAATCCTAGAGATTTTGTAGGCGATAACCTTTGGTACTTTCAAAGTTAGGGAAAAGCATACCCTAGACCTTAGACACACAACGCGATTAAGAATAAGGGCGTGACAATTCAACCATCAATAGGAGATAATTAAGGAGTAATAAAACCTAAGTAAACACATCTTTAAATCATCACACGAGCACACAATAATTAGACATAGACTACATACACCTTAGTTTAGATAATTAGATAAGTAGAAGTAATCGGTAGAAATACCATCCCCCCAAATCCAAATCGAAATTAGTACCTTTTCATTTAAGTAAAAACATAAAAGATAAAAAATAATCTTCCTCAACCCCAACCTTAGCGTAGTAACTTCTCACTAGCATTCCTATTCCCCTAGAGAACGATATCAATTCCCGTGGCTTACCCTAATTCTACACTACAACGATTAGGTTCACTGCCTAGGGTGTTGAAAAACTTGCTCGACGAAAAGAAAGTTCCTTTGACCCCGAACGACGCGTGTAGCGTTATCAATTTTTCGTCTTTAGATGTGAATCTTGGAATTGAATTAGGCCCCAATCCACCCATCAAAATAAATAATCCGTGTAGTTGCTTGATAAAGGTGGTAGACTCTACGCCATGTAGAGTGGAAGCTAATATAGGAGTAACCCATGACCTTACACATTTATATCACCCATTCATGGTTGATAACAAGAAACATTATGGGTTTAAACCGGGTTTATTAGGTCAAGATGGATCCTTAACTAAGAATATTTTAAAGTTGATAGAAGATGATCCATTTTTAGGAGAGAGATTTGATTCAACCGCTACACCAATAGACTTAGGTAAGGTTATAATGAATGGAGCACACTCCTTTGAGCATATAAATCACCCATCACCCTCTTCTCACGTAGAAAATTTCCACCCCAAGGGTGTGTATCGCTACTATCACCCGCACTTAAGCTTAAGTGTAGGGAAAACCTCCCCTTTATCCGTTAAATAAGGGTAGAGTCAGGCTCGTGACTCGAACAAAAACAAGCGCTTCTTGGGAGGCAACCCAAGTGTAGGGAGGATTACACGTTTTAAAAGAAGCGTGAACATAGAGAATTACAATTATTTAAAGATATACATGTGTGTTTGTTGAGTCGAATGCTTGTATCGAGTCATAATGGATGTTATTAGGGAAATTTTTCCATATTTTAAAGATAAAATTTTCCAGAATTTTTCCATAAAATCATGAACCGGTCTACGTCATGATAACTTGTGTCCGCTTAACTGACGGCGTCGAGGAGTAGCCTTGATTACTACTTTCTCGTTTTGTGCTACTTATAAATTTTGGAATTTTGGTCTTAATTTTCTAGAAAATGCGCAAACATCCATTCAAAAAGCATTATATCTTATTTAAGTGCGGAATTACATCTTGTTGTGATTTTTCTTTGTTGTTGGGTTTGATCTCGTTGGGTTGTTTGTTTTCTTCAAGTGTGCAGGTTTAATTTACCAAGAAGAAGATACATAAGATGAGAAGGAGCTTTTCAAGCAAAACGTTCTTCTTGAAGAAAGATGTAACCACCACTTTACACGGATCCTACCAAGCTAATCAGGGGAGTACTAGTTTCTTTCATCTTTTATTACCTTCCATTATCATAACTTTGATACTTTCGGGAACATTGGGGACAATGTTCAGTTTAAAGATGTAGGGAGGAAAATAAAACTGGAACTTTGAAACTATGCTTATCCTTGAATATTTGCTTTGTCCAATTGCATTTGTGTAATAAACCATGAGAAAATGTCGGTTAGGGTAATTTTGGCACCAAATTTTTAATTTTTCATGAGATATAGGAGTGGGCCATTAGTCTTAATAAAGCGTCTCATGGATAGGAAGTTGCATGACTAGCACAAAAACCCTTTACCACTTAAATTCCAACCAAAATGTGAGGATCTCCCTTAGATTAGTAGGAATTAAAGCATTCATCTTTAATGCTTAGTGTGTGAACCGATAGTATAATAGATTCTAGAACTTGTTTTGTGATGCATCCCGAGATCGCTAGTAAGACTACACTTGTGTAGTTAGGAATAACTAAATGATAAGAGGCATTAGGATAACCCTTTTTTGATACCCGTAATATAATTACTTCTTCCACATCGGTTGAGTAATTCCCCACACCTTTGAGTTGTACTCATCTTTAGTACCGCGATACCCCTAGTTAACCCCTCGAGCCTATTCTTTTAAGCGGTTCTCGTGATGTTTCTGTTTTCCGGAATATCAATGAAGAGCATTGTTTACACCCCACCCACAAATGTACACCCAAATCGCCTTAGCCTACCTTGTATGCACTCACTTTTAGTGCATTATTGTTATCACCCTAAACCCTTAGTTCAATTATCTAGTTGATTACATAAGTTGCTATGTCGAGTCATATCCTTTGTACACAGTTTTGGGACGATTGGGACTCATGGGAAAAGTTAAAGTTTATGAAATGACGGGAAGGGAGCGTTAAATTCAAATTCCCTTTATTTATGTAATAATGTACTCCAAGTGTTTTGATTTTTTCAATTTGGGTCAAATTAGTGTTAGAGTAATAAAAACTCAAGTGTAGGGATGTGCCTATAAATCTCTATCATTTTGATTTATAAGTGAGATGATGGTAGAGTAAAAGTGTATGAAAAAAAAAAAAGCGGAAAAAAAGCATTTGATAGAAAAAGAGAAAAAAAAAAAAATAGAGTGTTAAAATAAATAAATAAAAAAAAAAACTTATACGGGGCTACCATCCTACATCTATCTTTAATTTATATTTGTTTGTTTGAGTTATCTAAAGTCTAGAGTTAATGTCGAGTCTTGGCTTAGCAACGCCATTCTTCGCATGCTTGTAACATAAAGATTTTTGACTTGCCACCACTAAATAGTCTATCCCACCAAACCCTTTGTTTCCCTACCGTAAGCATAACATTACAACCCTTTAAAAGACCTCTTTGATAGTCTTTCCTAGTATACACTAAGCGATGGAGGTTTGAACTGGTCTCAAGCCTATGGTAATCTATGTACTAGGACCGGTTAATGAGTGTTTATCTTCCATTTCTAACTTGTTATATTTCATATACACCGAGAGATGTGAGTATCCAAACACCCCATGTGAGGTGCTAGTATGTAATTTTTGTGCTTGTTATGACTTTGGTGGGCTTATATGTGTTGTGGATTGTTTTAAACCAATGCTTCATGACCCCTAACTTATAAATTAAATGGCTAAAAGCACATTTGCTTGAGGACAAGCAAATACAAGTGTAGGGATATTTGATAAGGTTTTAAAATGTACCTTTTAGGGGTCGATTTAAGCCCTTATTTGATCACTTTTGTATCCGTTATTACTTAATATCGTTCCTTTTCACTTTTAGGTATCTTGAAGGCAAAATGCTGGAATGACACTTATTAGGACGAAAAAGTAGCGAATATCAAGAAAATGGTGAAAGTCAAGAATCGAGACACTTTCAGACTCTTTGGGCGAAGGGGACGGCGTCGGCGCCAATCGATCGGCCGTCGGACCACTTTTGTGACGGACCGGTAGCCAAATTGCTTATTTCAAGTGGCGGATTCCGGGTTTTAAAGAGTAGGTCATTGCAACTTCAGGCGGCCTAGATTTGATCCACGAGGCGAAGCGTCGAGAGGCTGGAAGGGACGGCGTCACAATCATAAGGTGCCAGGCCGTCGCCAAGACTAACTGTCTTGAGCGAAACCCTAATAGCGGCGGCTACCGGCCGTCCAAATCAAAGAGGTGACCTTGATGCATATGTAATCTTATATATAGAATCCGAATTTTTAATTTTTCGGTGTGTAGTCTTTTGGGTAAAACCTAAGCCGAACCAAGTACGTCTTGTATGCAGGATTTGGGGTTCCATGCCTATCTTACATCAAGATAAGTGTTTTACTTCATTAATTTAATTATGTCTTCAATTACTTGTGTGTATGGTTGCATGTTTCCATGTCGAGATAATTTACTTGTGTGTTTGCTTAAGAGATATGAAACTTAATTATTGAATATTGATTGGTTGTCTCTTATCTTAATTGTTAATGATCTAGTATTGCGATAGATCATCCGTTGTCTAGTTAATGCTTGATTAATCTTTGTTGAACCTTAGCTTATAGTACCTAGAGTCATTGTAGGCTAAACCATCTAAAGAGTACCTTAGAGTTAAGTTTATAAATCCTAGAGATTTTGTAGGCGATAACCTTTGGTAGTTTCAAAGAGTTAGGGATTGTTGGAATCACTCCTAAACCTTTATTCAAGTGTTAGTTACTCATATGTAATAGGTAGCTTGTTATGGCCTTTATGTTTGTTTAAGGTCCAGCTTATGTAGAAGGCCCATAAGCTTAGGCCCATGTCCAATAAGGAAAAGGGAAGGAGTGGGAGTGTTGCCCTAGCTCCTTGCCTATAAATACTCTTGTATAACCCTCACTTGAGGGTTGGTTGTTCATTTTATTCACTCTCTTTACACTCTACGCCTAACCGTATTATTATTTTAGGTATGTGTGTGTGTTTAAGCTTGTTCAACGCCTCTATCTCTTTCATTGAAGCTTGTGTTGTAAATCTAGTGACCTAACAGTGGTATCAATAAGCCTAATAGTTGGGTGAATCGTTTTGCTTTTGAAGTAAGTTTTTGGTCTTCTGGCGTAGAATAAGCGTGATACTTTGGTTAAGCTTAAAACTTGTTTTTACACTTTTAATCCAAGATTCTTGTACTTTCAACGTTTTAAGGTGTTAAAATACTTGTTATTGGCAAAAAGTTTCAACCTTTACGCGTGGATATCGTTTTTAAGCTTGTTTTTGAGCGAGGGTGTAAACCTCTGGCGTAACCGTTTTGAGAGCTTTGGATCATCAAGTTTCACACTTTTGTGTCATTTTGGTGTTATTGAAGCTATTTCATCATACAAAACTGGTTTAGAAACATCTTTGGGCAAAATCATTTTTACGAGTAAGATTACGCGTATCAAAACCCTAATCTTACGCGTAACTTTATCCTTGGTTTGATCTTCAGTTTTGTGGTTTACTCCGTGTTTTCTTGCTTAGATAAGCTTGAAAATACGTCGACTTTGGATATCTTTTGCACTGTGATAGTGTAAAACATCATTTGAGCAAAACCCTAAACTTACGCATAAGCATAAAGCTTACGCGTAGAAATCCTACGCATAAGATTCATCTTACGCCTAAGCCTAGTCTTACGCATAAGGTAATCCTATGCCTAACTTTCTACGCCTAACTTTGTGTCTACGCATAACTTTAGTGCCTTTACCCTACTTACGCGTAAGCTAAATCTACGCGTAACTCTTGATTGTTACGCGTAACTTTGGTGTTTTACGCATAAGTCCTACTTGGTTTATTGTGATTTCTACGCCTAAGGACACTTCATCAACAAAGGTTCATTCGACTACAAAGATCCATTTTACCAACACAAGTTTTCAACATGTCACAACCACCATACTCTAACTATTTCCCTTACACTTATTCTCAGCGTCAACAACAACTAACTCCACAACATCAACAATGGAATCAACAACAAGCAATTTATCAACAACAATTTAATCAACAACATACTCCACAACTTGGTGCAATTCCACAACCTCAAATGGTTCAACCACCACCAAGTCTTCAAGTTCAACCCTACACAAATGAATTCAATCAACATCCATCAAGGAACACTATGAAGGAACCCACTTGGTTTGCAAAGATGTGTGAAGCTTTAAGCGGCCAACAATCAATTCATGAGGCTGGATCACTTGATAGACCTCAATGCTCACTCCGAGGAAACTACGATCAATGGGTGATAAGGTTCTTTAGGTTTTGTGATCTGAAGAAGCCACATGGAAAGTTCTTAAAGAAGGTTATCTTGGAAGTTCCATTTGAGATGCCTCTTGTTATTGTACCGCCGATCCAAATGCTAATCCACCAAGAGATGAACAATCCAACATTGCTACTCTTGTTGAGGACGAATCCAGAGAACTTCTACACTATGAAAGTGATGAACTTGCAATGCAATATATCCTCTTAGGATTACCTAACCCAATTCTTCGAAGTGTTGATGCTCAAAAGGCTGCAAAGGAAATGTGGGATCATATTCATCTTCTTATGGAAGGATCTGTACTCAATCGGGAGGATTTGGAATCCAAAATTTACTTGGCTTATGAACACTTCATGATTGAACACGGAGAGACACTAGAGTCTTATCATCATCGTTTTTCGGACATCATCAATGATTTGGATAAACACAACATCATCATGCCAAGAATTGCGGTGAATACTAAGTTCTTGAGTAGTCTTGGTTCTGAATGGGAGAAGTATGTCATTTTTCTCCGTCAAGCGAAGAATATGCATCATTCTACATATGGATTGTTGTACGATTACTTGAAGCCTCATGAAAAGGAAGTTGATAGGAAAGGATTCTCCGTGCTCAAATTGCTCCACCGACACATCCGGAAAATCAACAACTTGCCTTATATGCTCAAAACAGTTATTCTCCTCAACCAACAACTCAACCAACTGCTACAATCACACCATATGATCCTTCACGGCCTCAATCTCAACAAACTCAATTGGTTCCATACAACAACAACAATGCTCAAGCACTTGTCAATGAAGCTAATGAGGACATCGATCCGTTCGAAGCATTGCAACAAGGATTTGCTATGATTGCTAATGCCTTTAGCCGTTATACCAACAAATCCAACAACCGTATTAGTTCCTCATCTAACACAAGGAATCAAGCATTTGTGAACAATGGGCGAGTTGAAGTTGAGAATCGTGGTTATGGTCGTCGGATGGGCGGTGGTCAAGGGTTTAATGCTGTGGGTAGGAATAACAATCGAGCTCAAGTGGTGGAGCAGGGAAATGCTCAAACTGGGTTGAATGGTCTTGATGCTACAAGCTGCAATGAGAAGGGACACCTGGCTAATGCATGCCCAAAGCCGAGGACAAGGGGCGGTGCTTATCACAAAGAGGCTCTTCTTTTGGCTCTTAAGGATGAAGCTGGTGGAACTCTCACGGACAAAAACGAGCTTTATGGCAAATCTTGACTCGGATGATGATATGGAGGACTTGCGGGCCAATGCACATTATGTTGATGGCTAATATGCATGAGTTACACATAGTGACACAGGCCCGGTGTATGACAGCGATGGCTTGTCTCAGTACCGAACAAACCATATTTATCTCCGATCTCATATCTCCGCCAACATCTGAATCCGGCAAGGCTCGGAATGTTCAAAATGAGTCGTCCACATCTCATTCCGACGATTTTCAACTAGACCCGTAGTTATATTTGACGATCAAGATGACCAAACGGTTTCCCTTGATAATCAAATTGACTTCGTGGTTATACTTGAGGATCTCAGTAATGATCATGTTGTGACTCACGTTGAACACGCCGAACTTTTGCCTCATTCAGATTTTGCTCGTTTAATACAAGACCAACAAACCATAGTGGAAGAATGTCATGCCATTGTCGGGACTTGAAAAGCAAAAATGCCTTTGTTAACCAAGGATTTTGAATGTTTACAAAAGCAACTCAACTTTTTCAAAACTCAAGAAAAAGCGTGAAAAGCGGTTTTGAAGCGACCTTTGCCAAATCTCATCAAAGCGAAAAATATTTAGAAAGGCAGATCGTGATCTAGCAGCGAAGAATGCTTTGTTGTGCGAAATAGAACAAGCTGAAACATGAACATAAAAAGCAAATTAACGCTCTCACCTTGGAAAATCAAAAAGCAAAGGCTGAGTTGTTAACTTGTCAAAAACAGTTCTCTGCATACAAAAAGCATTCAACGAAGCGAATAGATGATCATCTTGAAGAAATCATCGGCTTGCAAAACAAACTTAAAGAGTTTAAAGCTGTTGTTTACAAACATGGTGAGTCGGTCACAACTATTGAAAAGTTTACTTTAAAACCAAATCCAAATGGATATGGACCAAATCTTGCTGATTACAAACCTAAGCTTTCAACAAAAACATTCAAACCAAATCACGAAGTTTCGGTCAGAATATAAAATTGATAATTACATTTATGAGTGTTGTTGAATATCATCGTCAAGAGGAATTAGATCACGAGAAGGCGAGAGTCGATCAAAATTAGAAAATGTTGTTTACAACAAACCTTTTAACTATTCAAAAGCGGTCACTTTCGTCACACCAGCAGATTCTTCTAACACACCAAGGATTATCATAAAACGTCGAGTCTTCTAATGTTAATCCCAAACCAGATTATGCACAAACTTATGGTCCTTTACCTTCCATCAGTGAAGTAAACTCAAAACCCGAAAATCGCAAAATTCTTAGATATTTTGACCTTTTCATGGCTGACCTCAAAACTTTACAACATGAGATAGAATATCATTCCGAAATCAAAGTTCAACATTTTCAATCGCCTCTGGCGCGAGAACAAAGAGACATTTTTGAGAAAAATCTTTTACCAAATGTTAAAAATTTGAAAAGTTGTGCATTGTCTTGGGAAAAGGACTTTCATAAGGAACTTGGGTTAATGAAGGTCGTTTTAGAAAACGAAACATCTATTTCTAATACTAAACGTAAAAGAAAATGTTGAGAAAAGATGTTGATCGACTCTTGGAAGATGTCATATCTTTGATGTCCATAATGTTGTGCTATTGAATTCTTTGTCATATGCATTTGATTATATCTCTGCGATCTTGTTGATTACGTGGTAAATGTTGAGAACACGATAATGTGCTTGGTCGAGTCCTTAAAAGTTGAAAACAAGCGATTGTCAAACGAACTTTCAAATGCAATACGTCGTCTTAATTGGTGTCAAAAGATATTCACGATCAACAACTTGCTTTTCAACACAAAATCGCCCTGTTGCGTGACAAAACTTCGATCAAAAATTGAGCAACTGGATGATCAAAGCGTGTCTTTTAAGTGTCAAATCTCAAAATATGAACAAGAACTTGTAAAAGTTAAAAGGAATATGGTGTCATATTTGATTTACTCAAAAAGACTCGTGATGAAGCATCAAATGAACTTGATAATTATCTTGCACACACTAAGGAAGTTATGCATTTTCTTTGGAAATATTGATGCGAAAATCAAGATCGATTCACACTATCTTCAAGTTAAGAGAAATGTTAGGAAAGTATGAACAACTTCCGCCTACTGTGATTAAGAGAATAGCACCGGTAACACTTAGTAATCATGAACCTAGAATCCCTACTGCCAAATCACAAGTTGCTAGCGTGCTTCCTTCTCTTGAAGCAGGAATAGTTGCGTCTTTTCCAAGCGTCCGCACTTCACGACCTAGGAGCACTACATGAAGAATAGGAAGTTGCGACCTAAGAAAAGATCAATAAAGAATGCTAAAGTAGAAGAACACCCTAGGACTATGAATAAGACTCACGTTGCTTCCACTATAGATATTGCGTTCGGCAAATGTAATAGAAATAGTGATGTAACGAATGCTAAACCGTTAAGTACTTTTGATATTGATCGATGCACCTTGTGTTATTTGTCGTAAAAGTATGAATTCCGATTGTCATGATAAATGTGTTGCTAAAGCTATCATCTCTCGTTTAAGGAATCCTAAGAACCGAATACCTCTAGGCCCACTAATCTTTCTAAGTGCATTGCTTGGTAGACCGCCCTCTTTAGATTCTAAGAAGCATTCTTGTCCCTGTAGCTCGGTTTCACCTCCTAGGAATGTAGTACCACCTAGTGCATTCACTAAGACTAAAGCAAATACTAGTTGGAGATGGCCGAAATGGATATATAACACACTAGGATTTAAATGGATACCTAAAGCTATTGTTGTTTGTATGTCTACTATAAGCGCTCGGAACCCTCTAACATTTGGGTTCCACATCTACTTCTATTCCATCTGTGATGCGTGTGTAATGCAGGTGATCTGAGATCATTCTCTGGATTGTTGATAGCGGATGTTCCCGACACATGACGAGGCAACCTTAAAGCTGTTATCAAACTTTATTGCAAAGTTCATTGGCTGTCAGGTTAGGGAATGATCACTTCGCGCTATCATGGGCTCACGGAGACTATATCAATGGGAACATCGAAATTAGCGGGGTTTATTATGTGGAAGGCCTCGGTCACAATCTGTTTTCGATAGGTCGGTTGTGATGGAGATTTGGAGGTTGCTTTCGGGGAGAAAACTTGTTTCATTAAGTGATCTACAAGGAAAGCGACCTTATATGCGGCTCAGCGTAATTCTAGTCTTTACACTATCTCTATGCAAGACATGGTTGCTTCTTCTCCCATCTGCTTACTTTCAAAGGCAACATCAACAAAATCATGGCTATGGCACGTCGTCTCTCACATCTAAACTTTCAAACCATCACCAACCTTGTTCGACACAAACTAGTTGAAGGACTCCCACGATTTCGGTATTCTAAAGATCACCTTTGCTCGGCTTGTGAACAAGGCAAAAGCACTCGTGCTCATTTTCCTTCAAAGGTGGAACACAACTCTCGGCATGTGCTTCATCTTCTTCACATGGATTTGTGTGGCCCGATGCGCGTGCAAGCGATCAATGGCAAACGCTACATCTTAGTAATTGTTGATGACTATTCACGCTGGACTTGGGTCTACTTTCTTTGAAGCAAAGATCAAGCTCCACAAATGATCATCACCTTTCTCACGAAAATACAAGTTCGACTCGAAACACCGTTCGACAAATCGAGCAGACAAAGGCGAATTTGTTAACCAAACTCTTCGTGAATTTTATGAGAAAGTGGGAATTGACATCGGACATCTATTGCACGTACACGAACAAAGCGGAGTTGTTGAAAGACGAAACCGAGCGTTAGTGGAAGCTGCAAGAACAATGTTAATCAATGCTAAACTTCCAGATTACTTATGGGGAAGTATCTCTGCATGCTATACTCAAAACCGTTCTATGATTACAAAGCATACAACAAAACACCTTTCGAGCTTGTCCACAACAGAAAACCGAATCTCAAACACTTTCATGTATTTGGATCTCTTTGCTATTCGAATAATGATCGTGATGACTTTGGAAAGCTCAAAGCCAAAGCTGACATTGGAGTCTTTATTGGATATTGTGATAATTCTAAAGGTTTCCGAATCTGGAATCGTCGAACAAAGGAGGTTATGGAAGCGATTCATGCTCATTTTGATGAACTTACGGAAATGGCTTACGAGTATAACGACTTGGAACCGGTCACAACCGCTTAAACTTCCCCAAACCCCATCATCGGTGAAACAAGCCCCGACTTACTCGTCAACAAATGGAAAGGTTATTTGCTCCTCTGTTCGGTGGCGATATTGATGAGCGTGCTCGGGTGTATCCATTTGTTTCCGGCTGCTCAACGATAATACTCTTATACGATACACTGCTACAACAACTACGGTTGAAGAAGCACCACCAGTTGACTCCAACACAGCAGTTGAACAAACCACTTCCAACAATGATGAACCGGCTGATGATGTTAGAATGAAGTACCCCCACCTGCAGATTTTGATCCAAATGCGTTCTTTAACCCGTTTGCTAATGAGACTGCTGCACTTGATGTCGCGGAATCTTCAACAAAGCCATTTGAATCCTCAAAATCGCACAATGTATACCAACATCAACCCTCCACACATAGATGGACAAAAGACCATCCTCTGAAAATATTATTGGCAACCCGAATCAACCCGGTCGTTACAAGACAAGCGTCTTCACTCGGATGGTGAACATTGCATTTATGCACTCCATGCGCCAATCTGAACCTAAAACATCAAAGGCGCAATGACAAAGACAAGCTGGATTGAATCCATGCAAGAAGAACTCAACCAATTCAAGCGTCTTGAAGTATGGGAGGCTGGTTGAAAGACCAACGAGGGTCGTCATTGGTCTCAAATGGATTTGGAAAAACAAATTGGATCTTTGAAGGAAGCGTTATCGAAATAAGTCACGTCGGTGGCTAAGGGTTATCGTCAGGAAGAGGGTATTGACTTTGAAGAATCTTTTGCTCGGTTGCTCGTCTTGAGGCTGTTCGGATATTTCTAGCGTTAGCGGCTCATATGAATATGCGGTCTTTCGGATGGATGTCAAAGCTGCGTTTCTCAATGGACAACTTAAAAGCGGTTTATGTCGGCCAACCGGAAGGATTCGTTGATCAGAGTTCCGAACCATGTCTACAAAGCTGAACAAAGCTCGTATGGTCTCAAACAAGCTCCTCGGGCATGGTGCGATAAGCTATCATCTTTCCTCATTGCCAATAATTTCACCAAAGGTTCGGTTGACCCAACTCTTTTCATACAATATCACGGGGCACATATCTTAATTGTTCAAATTTACGTGGATGACATCATTTTGGGTCTACACATAAAAAGTACTCAATAAGCTTTTGCAAAACTAATGAAGAAAAATTTTGAAATGTCCATGATGGGTGAACTTACGTTCTTTCTAGGATTACAAGTTCATCAATCACCCCGTGGTATTTTCTTGAGTCGGTCCAAATATGCCCTTGAATTGTTAAACAAATTTGGAATGAAAACCTGTGACACCTATGCCACACCAATGGCTCATACCAAGAAGCTAGAAGCTGATTTACATGGGAAATTGGTGGACCCTACAAAATACCGTAGTATTATTGGATCTCTCATGTATCTAACGACTAGCGGACGATATTGTCTTTCTTGTATATCTTTGCTCCGTTATCGATCGCGACCAAGCTGAAACCCACCTCTCTGAGGCTAAAAGAATCCTCTGATACATCAAGGGAACCATTAACTAGGGAATCTGGTATCCGAAGGATTACGGTTTTGAACTAATCGCTTTTTTGACCACGCGGGATGCTTAGACTCACGGAAAAGTACTTCAGGAGCTTTACAATTTCTTGGTGATAAGCTGGTGTCATGGCAATCGAAGAAGCAGGATTGTAAATCGCTGTCCTCAACGAAGCGAGAATATGTAGCCATGTCGTCGTGTTGTGCTCAAGTCATTTGGATGAGAACACAACTCAAAGACTATGGTTACGTATTTGTGAATCGATGTCTTTGCGACAATCAGTGCCATTGCGATCTCGTGCAACTCAGTTCAACACTCGAAATCAAAGCACATCGATCTTCGATATCATTTCATAAAGGATCACGTGGAGCAGTGCTGTTGAATTATATTTTGTGGGTGAGAATACCAATTGGCGGATCTTCTCACCAAAGCCTTGCCTCCCGCTAGGTTTAATGAGTTGGTCCAACGGATTGGTATGAGGTGTTTGACTCAAGAGGAATTGGATGACCTCCTAAAAGCAGTCTTAAAACACGTCAAACACCAAAATCTCTTTTGTAAATATTTTTCAAAAACAAAATACAAAAATATAAAACCCGATAAAACAACAAAAATATTCTTCTATCTATTTTTCTTTCAACATGGCAAGTACATTTCTTCCGTCAACACTATAATCTTTCAAAATTCAGTATTTTTCGATCAAGTGTTGAGGGGGAGAAAATAAATACTTAACTGTTTCAAAACATCCGTGTACTTGCATGTTATCTATTCAGTTGTTTCTTTTATCAATGGTGGTAAATTTTAGGTTCAACTGACACTCCTCGGACTAAAATTTATAACCTTTCATTATTTTCTTAAGTCGAGGGGAGTGTCGTCAAGTTTCTTTCTTAAAATCTTTGTTTGGTAACCAAAATGGAAGTTAAATGGCTTTGGATGAAAAAGGAAAAGGTGGAGGGACCAAAACTGAAAAAAGCTTAAAGTCATTTTTAATAAAAACACTCCACCTAACACTTTCACTTCACATTTATTACACTAACACCTAAAACATCCTACGCCTAAGAATCGTTCATCAAATCTGTGTTTTGGATCATCATTTTGTAAGTTGTTTCATAATCTTAACATGTTTTTAAACATTGGTTTTGATTTTTACATGAATCCAACGGTCAAAACGTTGTATAATCTTGATTTTGTGTTCTCGCGTATGCGTATGAACACATGATCATTGTGTGTTTATGGTTAAAGGATTGTGTCAAAACGTTTCTAATACATCAATGATACCGTTTATCATCAAAACTCACCCGAAACCGCAATTGAATGATTTTGAAATTAGGGTTTATCGTGGTTTGGGTATTTTCAAATGTGAATGTTTTTGGTCATAAAGATTGTTGTGTGATGTTGATATGATGTGAATTGATGATATCCTGCTTTAAACAACCCGAAACACTAATTGATTGCAAATTAGAAATTAGGGTTTAATGTTCTTGAGTTTGGGTATTTTTGATTCACTAGAATTGGATGTTAATACTTGGTTATTACACTCTCACAACATCTAAGAACTACCGAGAAAATGTTTGGTGCAATTCCTATGGCTAGAAATCATATGCGTAATTCTTGAATTTAGGGTTTTGACTTCAGCGTATGACTTTCTACGTAACTGTTTGAACATGCTTTCATGCCATGATCTGTTTATAAATGAATGTATAATGTTAAATTGATGATATGATGATTTTATTTCGGGCTTGCTACGCATAAAACTCAGAATCAAGGTCATTTGTTACTCTACGCATAAGGATCACCTTACGCGTAGAAAGTTATGCGTAAGAGAAATCTTCGGCGTAACTATTGCAGCGTAAGGTTCTACAAATGGGACTACTGGCGTATCTGTGAAGGATATGCGTAAGCGATGACCTCTACGCATAAGGTCTACTCTTACGAGTAAGCCTTACAGCGTAAGGTTTATATCGCCTACGCGTAAGCTCGCATAAGGTCCCCTTTCCTGGCGTAACATTTCTTCAGCGTAAGTAAGGATCCTACGCATAAGCTTACGTCTACGCGTATACTTATCTTGTTTACGCATAAGCTACCATTCCTACGCATAAGCCTTGATCAAACCTTCATTATGAATTGTTACGCGTGCAAACTTGTCAATAAATAAATCATAGCGTCCACGAATCCAATAATGTCACTAATAAACTTAAAGCGTTTGATATGTTGTGAAAATAAGTGATAACATAAACTTTAAAACTTAAAGTTAACTAACTCACGAAACGTTTCACGGCGTCATTGGACTATTGGACAAACAAGTGACTTAGGACTCGTAACAATCATTGACATTGTACATTCAATAATTAGACAATAAAACCTTCCGTTGACTAACATTATGTCTTTCGATATGTTGGTTCTTTTGGCTAATGTTATTTGAGATCCGACATGGTGCTCAAATGAATGTGGATGCACCCGAGGTTCTCACAATTGCCGATATCTTCCCTAATGGCTATCCAAGAAAGATTGGAAAGAACAATCTCAGAGTTGACTTTGAAACCCTCACATGCTCAGAATCTTCTTGCTTGATTCTTTGTGGATATTCTAAAGAATCATCCCTACCGAACATGCTCTCACACTCTGCTCTGATCGGAGATCTACATACAACAATTACGGAATTCAATGCAAAGGATCAAAGGTCAAAGTCGCGGTGGCGGTGACGTTAAATCACAAACAAATCACCATCACACATGCGGACTTACGGGCCGTTCTTCTTATTCACGACATCGAGCCAACCGACTTCTATGCCACACCTCTGAAGAGGCAGTTACGCAATTCTGATGGATATTGGCTATGATGAAGCTTCGGGAATTATCACTAAGCATTCTCATGTGGAGCTTAAGAACATTCCTCAACCGTGGAGAACCCTCTACATCATCATCATCATCACCAAAGTCGGTCTCGGTGTGGCGGTGGCTATGAGCATCCCAAGCTCATGGAGCTACAAATATTTTGGTCATTAATAAACAAGAAGGACATCGAAATGAAGCTCGATATGGGATGACATGATGTCATTTCTCAAAAGCTTGGCTCAAAGATTCCCTATGTCGGATACACAAAGCTGTTGATCCGAGAGAGCACTTGGACTTCATCACGATATTCCCAAGAGGCTCAATGACCCGACAATCCGCGACATGTTGGTGAACCCATCCTATCGGTCGGAATCAAGGAATCGTCAACAAAGAAACAAGGTCTTTGTGTTACACGATCACCTTGACAAATGAAATCAAAAGCTTGAAACATACAAAAGGTATCTTGTAGCAGTAAGAGAAGGCAAAGGTGGTCATCTCGATGAAAGTCTTACGGAACACCTATAGGAGAACCGAAGAAGAAGTCTTGGGAAGTCTTTGCAAGTCTGAAAGTCGAAGGATAATCCCCAAGAGAATCCTCCACGAAAAAGGAATTCCCTCTAAGGAAGCTACTCCTATTCCCATTCTGAATCGAGCCGAACCGCAAGAAAGCTTGTGGGCGAAAGCTCGAAGATACACAATCGAGCGAAGAGATCTTCTACTCGAATGCGCAACGAAGAACCTCCTTGGCTAAACCTCCAAGTCCACCGGTGACAAAAAAGGGAAGACTCACGTACTTGTGCCTTATGAAGAAAGCTCGGATGAAGAAGAAGAGCAAGCTGGATATTTCATACGGGGAAGAAGTTCAAATTCCTTAGACTCCAACACGTGGCAAAAGAATTTGCAAAAGATCAAATGGGTGGCCCCAGAGGGTCAAGTGGTGCACTCAACCTTCACAGATCGATGCGGTTAATCAACCCGATAAGGGATCCGGTGCCACCACTTTGGAGCAACAACAAAAGCCCGTGGAAGAAACTATTGAGCATGAATTTGAGGAACCTGTTAAAGAAAAGTCGAGAAAGATGAGGGTGACAAAGAAAAGGCTGAGGCAGAAAAGGCGAAGAAAGATAAGATGCGGAGATGACGATTATGATAAGTTTCGCTAGATAGTCCTGCTCGCTCAAGAGGAGAAAACCTCTGAACCTCCAAAGGATCGAGTCTCCTCATGTCTCTTCATCATCAGATTCTTCTTCTCATTCTTCACCACCACCATCAAAGAAATCAACCAAATCAACATCCAAATCGGTAAAGAAGCCACCTCGATCTTGGATTTCTCATACTCATAAAAGAATTGTGAATGCTGTCAAACAAGTTAGAAAGAAAGACATGCTTTACAAAAGCTAAATTTTATTGTGACGATTAGCATACCTTCATGATGAGAATGACAAGATGCAAGTTGAAAGGGAGTATGTCTAGAAGCTTATGAAGGATGATCTTCAAGGGAGCATGGGCGAGATGATAAAAGGATACACTCACAAGTTCTTAATGGAGGTCGTTCCTAAAGTCGACAAAGGAGATGTATACCGAACAACTTTATCCAAATCTCTTACATTTAGCCAAGCAAGCCATGAAATCAACTCCGATGAATTTGAGCATCAATCCAGTTGAAACTACAATCTTCTCGGATGATGAATTGGTGAACCGGCTGGTAGCACAAATGTCAAAGCTGCGCAACGTTTGCCTCCCATGAAGCTAAGTTTTTGAAGCATTCTTTGGAATACCAACTCAAGTCATCATTCAGAGAAGAAGGCATAAGGCCTAAGCGTTCAAGAGATGATGAAGACAAAGATCAAGATAAGGATAAGGAGCCTAAGCGCACAAGAAGTGCGGTGAATCATCTTCCATTCATGCTCAATGCACCTCCACCACAAAGGACTCTGCTCAACAAAGATCTCCTCCTCCCTCTTCTGAGATAAACCTCGGGATTCCGAGACACCACCCCGGACTCGAGAAAACCGGTGATCACTTTGAGTATACGGTGGTGGCGATGAAGAATACCATGAGCCCCAACAACAACCCGCCTCTCCGACAAAGTCTGAAGAAACGAGAATCCTCATCTAGGCCTAAGAAAAGAAGAAGAAGCCCAAGGTGGCGTCCTATCATGGCTAGATGAAGATAACACAGAGGAATTTGAATGGTTCTCTACTCTTGTTCATTCCACTCCCTACCTGTGAAGGTCAAGATCACGGTAGAGCGGTAATACATTGGAGCATGCAAAGATCTTGCAAGAAAAATTCCAGTAAAGAAGATGGCGAAATCGAGTTGCGGCGAATCAAGAATGAAGCTTTTCAACTATGGAAAGATAGCTCAGAAAGTGCCATCGAGGTCGAATATCACCTTGACAACATTGCTCGAGCTATGTCTAACAACATGGATTGGCTCAACCCAGAAGCAAACATCGACTTCACCAAGCGGGACAACCCTCCATATTACACTGGTCTAAACCACTACCAACGATTGGCCAACCGGATCGACCTAGGATCCCATTCAGATATTTCTTCAACAAAGACTTGGAATTTCTTCTTCACGGTGGCGATGGTTCAAGGAAATACGCTACATCTTTGCCACTTCCATTCCCGGTACGAATACTCAAAGCTGCATAGCTATCGAGGAAAGAGCTAATCACTTGTTCTCCAACAAAGTGGAAGCATACGACCGAGATGCAATGTATAGGATTCATCATTGGCGGAGCAGCCGAAGAATCTACTACTGAAGCTGCCAGGTTCGAAGTCTCAACATGCGGTGTTCATTACTAAAAACATCGTTGCCATCAAACACGTTGATCTTTCGTCCAAATGGGACTACACATATCTCAAGAATATTGTGGTCAAGAGACAAGACGAAAGGGATTATGCATTCTCTGAAGGCGACTTTGAGAATTTGTCTATCAGCGACATCGAAGACATGTACCTTGCCAAAGTACGAGTGCGTATGAGACAATTCTCCACTGAAGTACAGCGTGAATTCATCAAGTCAGTGCTCATCTTCATCAGACGCATAGTTATCACTGAACGTGTAGAAGATCTCGGTGGCGGTTGAATCTTATCGGGACCGTGTCAACTTCACTCCACCGCGGCTTGATCTTCCCGACATCAACCGGCTCTCACAATATACACTCATCGGCAAACCATTGGCGTCGTTTACGCGGTGAACTTCAAAGAAATTGCTTGATGGCGTGTAGAGATCTTCACAAGTTTGGAGATCACACTTTGAAGATGGTTAGGGATGGATTGGCTTATCGGTTGAAGGATATACACCAAAAGATGGGTCTCCTAAGCGATGGAATTCTCAGGATCGAAGGGATGTGAAGAGGATCATCACGATGATTGATGATCGGTTGTATCGAAGGGATCGATTGAGAAGATTGGAAAGCTATGTTGGTGGTCGACCGGGATTAACATCACCGGCTTTCAGCGCCCGATTCACACTCTGGCGACATCTCGGACTACACGGTACCCCTTTGCTTCTTTCATTATAACTTTGGATGTATGATTTATTATGTCATGGCTTGTGCACATATTACAGTGTACAACCCGTACTAGTAAATAAAGGACCACTGTGAGTGCGCTTGATTGCCACAATCCTTATAAAAGGGGCGAAAGCTTCTTACTTTTGAGTAAAACCTATCAAACCTTTCACTTTTCAAGGTTTTGCTCAAAAGAACAAGTACTTTCCCTTATGATTTTCAAAACCTCAACCGTTTATATCACTTGTTGAGGGGGATTACTTGAATTAAAACTTTGTTCAAAATTGTTCACAATGGTCATTCTTCCCGCAACACTCGAAATGGTCATATTTATTCTCAACTTTTCAAAAAATAACACTTTATATGCCATTTTTGAGGGGAGAAAATCGTGATAAGAAATATGTTGTGTTTTGCTATATGAACTCTCGTGTGAAAAGACTTTAACCCAAATTGGTGAGATCTTAGCTGTTAGTAACTTCGAAAAGACTTGTCGGGGCGGGTAATAATTTCAAGCTAGTTAAGCTAGTGATGTAAGCGTGTCTCGCAAAGGACTTGTCCGAGTAGAATGTACCATTCGAGAAACTCTTGGTAGACATGAACCTTGGCGGGTTTGACAACCTTTCGGGGTTTGTCCACACCTTCAAGATAGTTATTAGAGCTAGTTGTCACCTAAAAGCTGACAATGCAACTCTTTAACTATGCCACGTAACCGTGTCTCGCGAGGGAATGTCTATCTTGAATTGATCAATTCAAAAGTCGGCGCTCTTTCCTCACTGTTGCAGATTTCCGTCAAAACTCTTAAGCACATGTGGAGGGAGTATTTATGCTAAAGATAAAACTCTCACAGTGGTTCAAACATGTTTTCATTTACAAACCCTTTGAGAGATTTTTCTTGAAAATGGTTTTATGGCAATGGAGTTATAAGGTGATTAAGGTTAGGAAAAACCGTCCTATGATCCTTGAGCGGGAGGGATCTACCCAAGGACACTACCAATAGTTAGAATTTAGAAGTCCTTAGGTATGATTGTAAAAGGAGAAAATGAGAATCGGAGAAAGAAGGAGTTGAAGAATTAAAAAGAAAATGCAAAGAAAATGGTGAAAAGAAATAGCCCTCAGTTATTCAACTTAGAGGCGGAACAGGGTTCAATTCATATGCTCTTGGTTGTCACTAGATGACACCGGTATTGAAGATTAAAAGTCGTCATGGACCCAGTGGCGCATGCACTAAACCTTCTTAACCACTCAAGTTTCTCTCAACAGAAGCTTGTTTCATTCTCACAAGGGAACCCTACGTAAACTATCGGCTTTCTCTTAGAGATTGCTGGTATTGAAGAAGGAGACCCTAACCCTAGTCTCCGCTTTCGGAAAACCAAAATGCACTATTGAGTCTAGAGCCACGAGATTCATCAAAAGATCTCTTAGGTACACTTGACATTTCATCACTTGACGTTCAACAATAAGAATTTCGGTGGTACATTATCGAGTCCTTCACAGATCTTAGCAATCTGTCGAGAACATTTATGAGAGGTTCACATTTGTGATCCTCAGTGATTGAATGGAAACTCCTGCCGGGGTCAACATCAAAGCGCCGACGGCGGTCGAATTAAACCGGCAACTCCCGTGGATTGCGCTTAGTGGTCTCAAGCGGTCTGATCGTGAGGTGATGCTTGGTGTACCTCGGCGACTCATCTGAATCGTAGGTGTACTTCGGTACATCGTGTTATCTCACATGTGGGACTCCGATTGAAAGCGGCCTTTGTAAATTAGAGTTGTGTTTTCACACTATCTTTGTTAACACTCTCGAAGTTCAAACTTGTAAGTGCGGAATCCGCTTATTACTAACCGTTTTTATGTTTTCTTCTTATGGAAGCTCTGGGGCGGAATGATCGTGCAGATTCTTCTCATGCTCACGCCAACATCATCACTAATGGAAGTTCTATCCAAAAGCAACACAACGGTCAGAATGATTCTTCGTCAAATCAAAGAATCTACAAAGTTAAAGACTTAAAGAACTTCATCAATCTTGAATTCCAGCGTCAAAGAGCATGTGAGCATGTTGAAGAATGGCGTGGAGACAACTGGGCGTGAAGCAGACCGAAGGCGACTTGATCAGATAACAACATACTATCACTTTCATCACAAAGAACAATGATCAAAGAACAAAGTTAAAGATGGCGTCAAAGCATAACTGTTCAAAGAAAACTATCTCGCCACACTGGGGAGATGGTTTGAATCAAGGCAATTCTTCTCACAAGAAGAAGAATGTCGAGAAGGCGTCAAAGCTACTATTACATCAACGCCTTCACCGTTTTTCATCACCAACACTTGAGGGGAGATTGTTGGAATCACTCCTAAACCTTTATTCAAGTGTTAGTTACTCATATGTAATAGGTAGCTTATTATGGCCTTTATGTTTGTTTAAGGTTAAGCTTATGTAGAAGGCCCATGAGCTTAGGCCCATGTCTAATAAGGAAAAGGGAAGGAGTAGGAGTGTTGCCCTAGCTCCTTGGCTATAAATACTCTTGTATAACCCTCACTTGAGGGTTGGTTGTTCATTTTATTCACTCTCTTTACACTCTACGCCTAACCGTATTATTATGTCCGTATGTGTGTGTGTTTAACGTGTTCAACCGCCTCTATCTCTTTCATTGAAGCTTGTGTTGTAAATCTAGTGACCTAACAGGGATAAACGCATACCCTACGACCTTAGACACAAAACGCGATTAAGAATAAGGACGTGACAATTCAACCATCAATAGGAGATAATTAAGGGGTAATAAAACCTAAGTAAACACATTTTAAATCATCATACGAGCACACAATAATTAGACATAGACTACATACACCTTAGTTTAGATAATAGATTAGATAGAAGTAAATATATATCGGTAGAAATAACAACCCCAAATCCAAACCCGAAATTAAGTACCTTTTCATTTCCTAAAAAACATAAAAGATAAAAAATATTATTCCTCAACCCCAACCTTAGCGTAGTAACTTCTCACTAGCATTCCTATTCCCTTAGAGAATGATATCAATTCCTGTGGCTTACCCTAATACTACACTACAACGATTAGGTTCACTGCCTAGGGTGTTGAAAAACTTGCTCGACGAAAAGGAAGTTCCTTTGACCCCAAACGACGCGTGTAGCATTATCAGTTTCTCCTCTCTTTCTTTCCGGTACCGTTGAGTACTTGTTGTCTACGGTCTTTGGGACAAATTGAAACACTTCCTTTCCTGTCTCCGAGTCGGTGGAACACACTTTGGCGTAATCTCTTGAACACCATCTCCCTCACGTCCTCCTTTCTTTTGGGTGACCTGGATCAGGTATGACCTTGGCTGCCGTCATTTTGCGTGTTCCTCCGCTTTGCTTTCTCAAGCTGTTTCCGCAGGTCTTCACTTGACGTTTTTGCTCTATGGTGATGCTGGTCTTCATGACAATCCTTCCGGATTTCTGCTATCTCAGCTCTTTCTTCATGCTTTTGAGCTTTCTCCGTCACAATAGGCCAGATCTTGTCGAAATGCTTATCACAATACCTTCGGAGGGCTGCGTCGGACACAGGTCCCTCAGGAATTAAAGTCCGTCGGAGGCCGTTTGATCTCCTCTTTCTACCGTACTCCATAGCGTGGACCGCAGCAGGGGAGTTGGTCAATCGGTGCTCATGGTAAGTATTTTGGAGCTTGATTATGTTGGGTGGGATGGCGCCAACTTGTTAGTACAATTTGTCCGATGGGTTATGGTAAGAATGCGAGGTAGCTAATATTTGGGTGGGCCAAAGCCTTTGGTGGATTGATCTTGTACTAATTTAAGTAATTTGGATGAGATCCCTGCACAAGAAAGGTAAACCGTTAGTCTTACCGTGGGGACGGACCCCACGATTAGGCTTCAGCGTGAGAGTAAGTATGCATTCTTGAGAGGGAAAGTAGTATGTGTGTAATTATGAGAGAGAAAGTTGTTCTAACTTGTATGGGATTAGAGCCCCTTTTTATAGGTGAGGTTTGCCGTTGGGGCTCCCTGGATTATCGCATACAGTGGTTAGTTGTCGGAGCCAGAACCTTGACGGACAAAGGTTCTATATTATTCATGGATGCAGACGTGAGAGGCCTAACAGTTGAAGGTTCAGCCCGTTATGCATCTTGTGCACATTCCGAGGCCTGAGCTATAGCCAACTTAGTCCTTGGGCTTACGTTGGCCTAGGGTTTGTGGTTATTGGACCTGAGTCTAGAGTGAGCGTAGAGTATGTTTCGGGCTTAGCGGGCCTGTTATACATACTATACGTCATCAGTTTTGATCATATTTATAAATATAAAAGAAACTAATCAAGCTTGGTATACATGTTTATATTTAACATAAAGCGATGAAAAGAACTTTAGTATGCTATGCAAAATGATTAATTGGCAATACCTTGCATTACTTGATTATTTGCTTATATCAAATAGTTGTTGTGCTTGTTTGTTTGAATAATATATGTGGTTTCCTGACCTTGCTATTCATTATCTTGTTTGTTGATTTAGTAATATTTTACTAATCAATGTGCTATTTGAAGAAGTGTTTGGGACAACATCTAGTTGTGTCAAAAATGTTATTTTAAATAATTAGATAAATCATATAAGTTGAAAAATGTTTAAAACATGTAATATACTAAATGACTTCTTGTTGAGTTTGTCATATGTGCAACACAAATGTATCATGTGCTTTCTTTCTCATCTTTTCTTGTGTCATTTTCTGAAACAACAAGAATGTACATCGAATCATAACCTACACTTGTGTTGATGATGTATTTTCCCATTTTCCTTTCCATGATCGCTTTCCAAGCTTCATAGCAGGATTGAAAACTTGATTATTTCATATGATATACTCAAGTGAATTATTTTGCAATGAAAATATAATTGGTCATATCCGAAAATCCAAACTTGAGCTTTCCAACAACATATGTTGAACTCGCTCATCCAACCATTTTTGTTCTCCATATGGACAACTTTAAATCTTTATATTTAAACATGGCACCTTCGTCACCTTAATTGTTTCATGCATAATATTAATAAAAAATGAATCAAAGTATCATCATTGTTACTCCTAGATAGGCCATTGTAGGAATATAAATTTTCCTAACTTGAGAATGAATACTGGAGAACTTATTGTACTAGAAACTCAATTTGACCTAACGGTTGAATTGCTTCCTTGATAGAAGTTGGGTATGTGGAATCACCTGCAAAAATGGTCGTGTTTAGCCGTAATTGAGCACCGCCAGTAATAGTCTCATATTCATTCTCTCACTTGAGAAATCTATACTCCTATGTTTTCCTAAAGTAAGTTTACAATGGAAATACTTTGTGTTGTCTTAGGATTACTAATCAAACACGTTGTAAAATTGATTTTTCTTTTAGTTAATCACAACCACTTGCCTCATCAAGCGATTATATTGCTTTGATTAAGAAGAGCTACATGACTTCATGGATGAAGTTCATTGTATGCTAATCACCATCTGTAATGACTATACATAGTTCATTTCTTCCGTTGACCAAAACAACCTTCTAAACAATTCAATTTCTTAAGGACACATATACATGTGTTTCTTACTCTTCAAATACCAACACATAGGTAAACATCTTTTAGCTAAAACCAACTTACAAAACCGTACTTGCTTCAAGCCTTTCTAAATCCAAAACTTACTCTTCTAAACACAACTCCTTCATCTCCACAAAAAACAACTCCACATTCTGGATCTAAATAGAGTCTAGATTTTCCTAAACTAGCACCTCACAACTCTTTTGTCTTGAACATCATCATGTGCTCTTTTCTTTCTAGACACATACATTGCACGCCATTGTTAGTTTAAATGATTTACTAATCTAGACCGTAATTCTGTTTTGAGCTTCTTGAATAGTGCTTGTTAAGTTTGCTAAACCTCTATGTTATTTGTGAGCACGATCTCATTTGATTGCCTATGTGTTAATTTTACATTCTCTCTTTACTATGCTTAACTTTTATACATGTATGCTTGCTTTAGAAATTATTAATTTCAAAATTTGATACATAGAGCAAAATTTTGCAACCATTATGTTAAGGAAATCTGTCTCAGAAGCTGGATCCCTTGGATATAACTAGACGGATCCCTCAAGTGAAGGATCTGTGGGATCAGGGTGGACAGAAGTTCCTTTTTAGCCTCCTTGCATCAATTCAACCTTCCAGACCTTATTGGAGTAGTTAAACATGTTACATTAGGCTCACTTAAACTTTCCTTAGGCTCAGTTGATCTCACATTCACTCATGGATGACTTAGGATCACATTCAAGGTGGTTTTGATTTATCATTACTTCAAAACTCACCATCTTTCTGCTCTAATTTTTACACATTGTTCCTCTCATCTCAAAACACCTAGTTTGATATTTCTCTCAATTTTGACAAATTGATTTTAGTCATCTCTACCTTTAAATGCTCCAAAAACTAGTTTTTCATTTCTTTTGATTTTAAGGAATTTTCTAAATTTTCCTTTGATCACCATCTGGTTTCTATGATAATTAGCCATCCTTAAAACACTTAGTGTCATCCATGATCACTCATTTGTGTTTATAAAACTCCACAAAAGTTATCACTGACAAATCTCACTCATTAGTCTTGACCACTTAGGTCTCATGCCATGTAAGACACCTTAATGGACTGACTAACTTAGGATATGTAGGTACTAGACCTTGCTAGAATCCAATCATCTCCTTTTCACCTCATCTGTTAGCCGGATCCCTAGACTAAAGCTAGTCGGATCCCTCTAGTGAAGGAACCGAGGAAACAGAAGGTACATTATCTCTTGAGTTAATCATTTCAAATTTCTTTTTTCCACTCAAACACTTGGTCAACACATCGGATTATCAGTTTCATATATGTTTATAAATGAGTTGTGTTTATCTTATTATTTACGTGTTCTTTGTTTTTCTTTTCATTATATTATGTGAACAATTTCTCAATTTGTATAAATGTTTTCCTTTTGTACTAACTCATTTGGATTCTTGTAGGTTGACAATGGTCGATTTCATCATCAAGTCAAGTTGTGCTCATTCGAACATTTTTTATATTCCTAATCTTGCATCATCCGCACCATCTTCCTCCACTTCTATCACTACTCACAAAGTCATCATGTTTACCACCTCAAGTACTTGAGTAACCAACAAGGTCAATCTTAGTGAAAAATCCTTTATTGAGTCATCAACCGAGTCAACAAAAAGAGTCACCATGATATGTCATTGCTCCTTTAGCCACAAAACGAGACTTGTTTCGAATGATCTTACCTTCAGCGTCTACTTTGTTTTTCCAAATCCATTTTAGTCCAATAACGTAGATCCCATCTAGTCGTTCGACTAATTCCCATACCTTAAGATGTTTAAACTGATACAATTCTTCTAGCATTGATTCAATCCAGTTATCATATGTCATTGCTTCTTTAATGATTTTGGGTTCAGCATGACTCACTATGATTGCATAAATGCAATTTTTACCGTCTATACAAAGTCGTTGTCTCGTTTTGACTGGTTGGTTGGGAATGTCAATGTATTTACTAGAGAATGATCTATTGTCCATTTATGTGACGAGGGTTGGTGTTGATATATTGTTTGTAGCTTAGGTGGATCCAAATTGCGTGTGGATGATTCTGCAATATCTTGAACAATTGAAGCTTATACGAAAGGGTTAAACAATGCATTTTCATCATATACATCAGGTGCGAGTACTTCATGAATTTGTGGATCATCAGCTGTTTCGTTGTTATTTGAATCAGTTTGTTCTACTGTTGTTGGAGACTCGTGTAACAATTCACATTTTTAGGTTACTATTCATTCTCGTAAATTTTACTATTCAATTTTACTATTCACTACCGAAATTTTTATTCTACATTCTTGTAAGTTAACCTATTTTCATGATAACACGAGAGTTTGACACTCTTTGGGTCATTTTTGCAAGTTTCACAAAACCGTGTCTACGATTTACGTTTAGGTCTAAACGTCATTTAAACATCCCGATATGTTCTTAAAACATCCTAAACAAGAGAAATATTTTTTTCTCACATCTTACGACATTTCCACATGTTTTTAATTTTTACATTTTCTGGTTTTTCGTTTTACACGTTTTAAGCCTACGATTTTAGGTTTTTACGACAATTAAGCACCCCGATAAAACTTATCACTCATTTAATATTCTAATATAGAGTATACTGATAAGTTTTAACAAATTTATAAGTTTTATATTTTTAGGATACCCGGTTTTTAATTTCCTGACTTAAATACTTACCGTTAGCAATTATTGGGACCAAAAGTCATTCCATAAATAAAGATTATATCAAAATGGCCAACCGAGTCATCCATATAGGTATATGAATGAAATTTATGCACATCACCAAGCATTGGTGGCTTGGTGATGAACCATGTTAGGTCACTAGTTTTACAACACAAGTTATATAGAAAGGAGATGAGGCGATTGAACAAGTTATCACACACACACACACGTATAATAATGCGGTTAAGGCAAAGAGAGGCGTGAATGAAAAGAACTTGAACAACCAACCTTCAAATGAAGGTTATTACATGGTTTATATAGGCAAGGAGCTAGGGCAACACTCCCTCTCCTTCCCTATTCCTTATTGGGCTTGGGCCTAAGCTTATGGGCCTTCTACATAAGCTTGACCTTAAACAAACATAAAGGCCATAATAAAGCTACCTATTACATATGAAATATAAATACTTGAAATACTGTTTAGGAGTGATTCCAACAATCTCCCCCTCAAGTATATATGAATGAAAACGGTGAAGGCGTTGATGTAATAGTAGCAGTGACGTCTTCTGACATTCTTCTTTCTTGTGAGAAGAATTGCCTTGATTCGAACAATCTCCCCGGTGTAGAGAGATAGTTATCTTTGAACAGTTATGCTTTGGCGTCATCTTTAACTTTGTTCTTTGATCATTGTTCTTTGTGGTGAGAGTGATAGTATGTTGTTGTCTGCATCGGTCTGCCTCAGGTCCGCTTCGTTGCTCCAGTGTCTCCACGTCATTCTTCAACATGCTCACACGCTCTTTGACGTTGGAATTCAATACTGATGAAGTTCTTTAAGTCTTTAACTTTGTAGATTCTTTGGTTTGACGAAGAATCATTCTGACGGTTGTGTTGCTTTTGAATAGAACTTCCATTAGTGATGATGTTGGCGTGAGCATGAGAAGAATCAGCACGATCATCCCGCTCCGGAGCTTCCATAAGAAGAAAACATTTCAAACGGTTAGTAATAAGCGGTTTCCGGCACTTACAAGTTTGAACTTCGAGAGTGTCAACAGCATAGTGTGAGGACACAACTCTAATTCTTACAAAGGCCGTTCCTGAACTGGAGTCCCACAAGTGAGATAACGCGATGTACCGAAGTACATCTACAGTTCAGATGAGTCGCTGAGGTACACCGAAGCATCACCTCACGACTGTAGACCGTTTGAGACACACTCCGCGTAATCCACGGGGAGATACCGAAGTGACCTGCCAGGGTCGTTTGATGTTGACCCGGCAGGAGTTTCCATTCAATCACCGAGGATCACAGATGTGAACCTCTCATAAATGTTCTCGACAGATTGCTAAGATCTGTGAAGGACTCGATATGAACCACTGATGATCTTATTAGTTGATCATCAAGTGATTAAATGTCAAGTGTTCCTAAGAGATCTTTTGATGAATCTCGTGGCTCTAGACTCAATAGTGCGTTTTGGTTTTCTGAGCGGAGACTAGGGAGAGGGTCTCCTTCTTCAATACCAGCAATCTCTAGGAGAAAGCCGATAGTTTACGTAGGGTTCCCTGTGAGAATGAAACAAGCTTCCGTTGAGAGAAACTTGAGTGGATAAGAAGGTTTAGTGCATGCGTCACTGGGTCCATGACGACTTTTAATCTTCAATACCGGCGTCACTAAGTGACAACCAGTAGCATATGAATTGAACCCGGGTTCTGCCCTAAGTTGAATAATCTGGAGGGCTATTTCTTTTCACCCTTTTCTTTGCATTTCTTTTAATTCTTCAACTCCTTCTTTCTCCGATTCTCATTTTCTCCTTTTTACAATCATACCTAAGGACTTCTAAATACTAACTATTTGTAGTGTCCTTGGGTAGATCCCTCCGCTCTGGCGGATCATAGGACGGTTATTCCTAACCTTAGTCACCTTATAACTCCATGACTAACCTATGTTTGCCATTAAAACCACTGTATGAAAAATGTCTCTCAAAGGGTTTGTTAATGAAAAACATGTTTGAACCATTGTGAGAGATGATGTTTTGCATAAATACTCCCCCTCCACATGTGCTTAATAGTTTTAATGGTTAAATGCACAGTGAGGAAAGAGCGCGCACTTTTTTTTTGAATTGATCCATCTGAAGATAGACAATCCCCCGCGAGACACGGTTACGTTGCATAGTTAAAGAGTTACATTGTCCGCTTTTAGGTGACAACTAGCTCTAATAACTACCTTGAAGGTGTAGACAAACCTTGGAAGGTTGTCAAACCCGTCCGAGTTCATGTCTATCAAAAGTTTCTCGAATGGTACATTCTACTCAGACAAGTCCTTTGCGAGACACGTTTACATCACTAGCGAACTAGCTTGAAATTATTACCCGTCCGGACAAGTCTTTTCGAGTTACTAACAGTTTAGTACCGTCAATTCGTTGGTTAAGTCTGAGGTACACAGATTCATTTGCATTTTGTACAACATATTTCTTATCACACAATTTTCTCCCCCTCAAAATGGCATATTAAAGTGTTATTTTTGAAACGTTTGAGAATAAATATGACCATTTCGAGTGTTGCGGGAAGAATGACCACTGTGAACAATTTGTGAACAAAGTTTCAAATACTCCCCCTCAACAAGTGATATAAACGGTTGAGGTTTTGAAAGTCTTAAGGGGAAGTACTTGTTCTTTTGAGCAAAACCTTGAAAAATGAAAGGTTTGATAGGTTTTACTCAAAAGTAAGAAGCTTTCGCTCCTTTTCTAAGGATTGTGGCACTGAAGCGTACCACAGGGTCCTTTCTTGACCATTACGGGTTGTACACTGTTATGTGTGCACAAGCCATAGACATATATAATCATACATCCAAAATTATGAAGGAAACAATTCAAGGGGTACCAGGAAGTGCAGTGATGTTCCCAGGAGTGCGCGCAGGACGTTGAAAGCCGGTGATGTTTCTCCTGGGTCGACCACCAACAAAGCTTTCCAATCGTCTGAATCGATCCCTTCGAACAACCGTTCATCAATCATGGTGATGATCCTTCTCACATCCCTCCTTTCCTGAGAATTCCAGCGCATACGAGACCCAACTTTAGGCGTATATCCTTCAACCTGTACGCTAATCCGTCCCTAACCAGCTTCAAAGTATGATCCCCGAATTTCTGAAGATCACTACACGCCATTAAGCAGTTTCTTTGAAGTTCACTGCGGTAAACAACTCCGAAAGGTTTGCCGATGAGCGTATATTGAGGTAGCTGATTGAGATCGGGAAGAGTAAGCGTTGGAGGAGTGAGGTTGACACGCGTCTGATAAGATTCAAAGCCATCTGGATATCTTCAACACGTTCTTTGATCACGATGCGTCTAATGAAGATGAGAACCGACTTGATAAATTCACGTTGAACTTCAGTTGAGAATTGTCTCATACGACCTTGTACTTTGGCAAGGTACATGTCTTCGATGTCGTTGAGGGACAAGTTCTCAAAGTCAGCCTCGGAGAATCCATAGTCCTCTTCATCTTGTCGTTTGACTATGATATTCTTTAAGAATGTGTAGTCCCACTTAGACTTGAGATCAATGTGTTTGATGGCCACGATGTCCTTAGAACTATATAATGCATGTTGAGACTTCGAACCGGCAGCTTCTGTAGTAGATTCTTCGGCGTTCCGGCCAATGATGAATCCCATACAATGCATCTTGGTCGTATGCTTGCACGTTGTCCGAAAACAAGTGATTTGCACGTTCCTCGATAGCTATGCAGTTTGAGTAAATAGCCTGGGAATGGAAGAGTCAATGATGTAGCGTATTTTCGCGAACCATCGCTACCGTGTAAGAGAAAATCCAGGTATCTGTTAAAGAAGTATCGGAAGGGAATCCGTGGTTCGTCTGTTTGGCCAATGGTCGGTAGGGGTTTGGTCCAATCGGTGTAGTATGGAGGGTTGTCCCTTTGTGTGAAGTCAATGTTTGCTTCCGGATTGAGCCAATCCATGTCGTTAGACATAGCTCGGGCGATGTTCTCAAGATGATATTCGACCTCGACGGCGCTTTCAGAGCTGTCTTTAAGAAGTTGGAATGCTTCATTCTTGATTCGCTTCAACTCAGATTTCGTCATTTTCTTCACATGGAACTTTTCTTGCAAAAGTTTTGCGTGCTCCAATGTAGAACCGTCTACCAATTCTTGACCTTCATCATGGTAGGGAGTTTGATTGACAAGTGTGGAGAACCATTCAAACTCTTCGGTTTTATCGTCATCTAGCCATGAGACGACTCTAGGCTGCGTCGTCTTCTTCTTCTTTTGGAAGGCCTTGATGATGATACTGGTTTCTGCACTTGTTTGGGTGAGGTGGGTTGTTGTCGGGGCTCAAGGACCTCTTCATCGTCACCACCCGTATACTCAAAGTAATCACCCGTTTTATGAGTCAGGGGTGGTAACTCGGAATCGTCCCGAGGTTTATCAGTAGAAGACCGAGGTGGAGGAGACTTTTGTTGAGAAGAAGTTCGTGGTGGAGGAGGTGGCGTAGAGGTAGATTTACCGCATCTGCTTTTGACGTTTAGGTGCGAATCCTTATCCTTATCATCGTCATCTCTTGGTCGTTGGGTTGATCGGTGACTCCTTGCATGATGATCTGAGTTGAAAATCAAGTAGATTTTCGAAAAAATTAGCTTCATCCGAAGTAAACGCGTTCCGTGATCGCTTTGACATTTGTATCACAAGTTTAGCGATTAACTCATTCAGAGAGATCAGCTTCTTTGGCCATTGTATTTTTAACCAATGCTACGATGTTAGGGGTGAGTTGTCCGGAAAATATTTCTCTAGTCACACCGGGGACAGTGTCGAGAAGAAACTTGTGAGTATGATCTCTTGCCGTCTTTTCCAGTTCCTTTAGGACTTTAGGAACGATATCCTGAAGGTACTTGTTAGTGTAACCTTCGATCATTTCGTTCAGTTCCTCTTTACGATGACTCTTCATGAACTTCTGAACAAATTCCCTTTCTTTCTCCATCTTGTCATGCTCGTCATACAAATGCTGTATGTGATCAAAGAAAGAAATTTAGCTTTTGTAGAGCACGTTTTCTTTCGACTTGTTTGACAGCTTTGTGAATTCGTTTATGAGCTTGAGAAATCCAAGATCGAGGTGGTTTCTTCACCGATTTGGATGATGATTTTGTTGATCTTTTTGATGGTGGTGGTGATGAGTGAGATGAAGAATCCGATGAGGAGGGGACATGAGGAGATTCGGGGTCCTTTGGAGGTGCAGAAGTATCCTCCTAGGAACGAGTTGGACTTGAGAAGAAAGTCATCATAATCTTCTTCGTCATCATGTCCAGTTTTAGCCTTTTCTTCCGTCTGTTCCTTAGCTTCATCATTAGTTTTCTCTTTCTCAGTCTTATTCTTTTCTCGTTCCTCAATGTTAAGATCAGTAGACTCCTTCACAAGCGTTTGTTGTTGCACAAGAGTGGTGGCACCAGATCCCTTATCGGGTTGATTAACCGCATCAGGACCTGGTGAAGAGTGGACAACACCACTCGATCCTTCGGGGCCACCCATTTGATCTTTTGCAAATTCTTCAGCTTTTTGAATTTGTCTAACTAATTTAAACTTCATCCTGTAGGATTGATCCAGTTGCTCTTCTTCTTCTTCAGAGCTTTCATCATGAGACTCAAGTACATGAGTCTTTCCTTTTCCATGTTCAGCTATTGGACTTGTAGGTTTAGCTGCTGGAGGAGGGATACGGTTGCGCATTCAGAGAAGGTAATCTCTTCATCTGTGTCAGTACCATCAGAGCTTTCGTCCACAAGCTTTCTTGGCGGTTCGGGTTTGGGAATTGGGATGGGAGCAGCTTCCTTAGATGGAACAATCCTCTTTGAAGGAGGGTTCCTCTTGGGGAACTTCCTTTGACTCACGGTACTTGCCGTACTTCCTGCATTTCCTCTTTTGGTTCTCCTACAGGTGTTCCGAAGATTTTTCGTCGAGATGACCAACTTTGCCTTGTCCGACCGCTTCCAGATACCTTTTTGTACGTTTCGAGCTTTCGACATCTTCGCTAGAAGGAAATCGCAGCACAAAGCACCTTGTTTCTTTGTGGACGTTTCCTTTATTCTGACAGATAGAATGGGTTCCGTCAACATGTCGTGATTGTCGGGGTCATTGAGCCTCTTGGGAATGTCAGGATGAAGTCCAAGTGCTCTCTGGATCAACAATTTAGTATATCCGATGTAGGGAATCTTTGAGCCAAGTTTGTTGAGAAATGACATCATGTCATCCCAAATCAGAGCTTCGATAGCGATGTGTTTCTTGTTGACCAATGGCCAGAATATTTGCAGTTCCATGAGCTTAGGGTGCTCATAGCCGCTGTCACGACCAGAACCAGACTTGGTGATGATCATGTAGAGAGTTCTCCGTGGTTGAGGAATACTCTTAAGCTCTACGTGAGAATGCTTGGTGATTATCCCTGTAGCCTCGTCATAACCGATATTGATTAAGAATTGGAGAGTGAGCTCTTCAGCAAGTGTGGCATATAGTTTGGTTGGATCGACATCAGGAATTAGGAGAACAGCCCTTAAGTCTGCAAGTGTAATGGTGACTTGTTTGTGATTCAGAGTCACCGTCACAGCAGTTTGTCCTTTGACCCTTTCCATAGTGTTCCAGAACTGTTGGATGTAGATCTCAGGAACAATTGCAGAGTGTGAAAGCATGTTCCGATACGGATGAGTCCTCAGAATATCAATAGCAATTAAACATGAAGATTCAGAGCAAGTGAGGTTGTCAAAGTCAACACCGAGATTATTCTTTCCTATCTTCATTGGATAGCCATGAGGATAGATATCAGCAATGGAGAGAACTTCAGGTGCATCCATATTCATTTGTTCAACCATGTCGTGATCTCGAAATAACATTAGCCAAAAGAACCAACATATCGAAAGACATAATGTTAGTCAACCGAAGGTCTTATTGTCTAGTTATTGAATGTACAGTGTCAATGATTGTTACGAGTCCTAAGTCACTTGTATATTCAATAGTCCAATGACGTCGTGAAATGTTTCGTGAGTTAGTTAACTTTAAGTTTTAAAGTTTATTTTATCACTTATTGTTCACAACATATCAAACGATTTCAGTTTATTAGTGACATTTTAGGATTCGTGATGATATGATTAGTTTATTTACAAGTTTGTACACGTAACAATTCATAACGAAGGTATGATCACGGCTTATGCGTAGGATTGGTAAAGTTATGCGTAGACAGGAATGATATATGCGTAGGCGTAAACTTACGCGTAGGGTCTTAACTTACGCGTAAGAAGTGTTACGCGTAGGAAAAAGAGGACCTTATGCGTAAATCTTATGCGTAGGCATATATTAACCTTACGCGTAAGGCTACTCGTAAGAGTTGACCTTATGCGTAGAGGTCACTGTTTACGCATATCCTTCACAGGATACGCGTAGTCCCATATGTAGAACCTTATGCGTAGAAGCTACGCGTAAGACAAATCTTACGCATAACAAGCTACGCGTAAGGTGATCCTTATGCGTAGGCATATATTAACCTTGATTCTGAATATTTAGTGTTGCAAGCCTGAAATAAAGCATCATATCATCAATGTTAAACACATAACATTCATATTATGACAGATCAAAACACATTTGGACAGTTTAAACAGTTACGCGTAGAACTGCATACGCGTAGTCTAAACCCTAAATCTACGCGTATGAGATCTAGCCATGGAATATGCACCAAAGTTTTTCTGGTATATCATAGATGTTGTGAGAGCATAATGACCAAGTTTTAACACTTAATTTGCAGTGAATCAAAAATACCCAATCTCAAGAACCTTAAACCCTAATTTCAAATTGTTAACCAATTCGTGTTTCTGGGTGGTTATAGACCTTGGAAATCATCAATTCAATAACACAAGAGCATATCCCAACAATCTTTTTGATCAAAACACTTCACATTTAGAAATACCCAATTCGACTCATAAACCCTAATATTCAAAAATCATTGATTCGTGTAACTGGGTTTGTTTTGAGCATAGAAACTATATCATAGATGTTGTTAAAACATTTTGACACATTCCTTTTAACCATAAACACATAACACATGATCATGTGTTCTTACGCGTAAGCGAAGAACACAAAATCACTCATAACAATAGATTTGACCGTTGAATTCATTTGAAAATCAAAACCAATGTTCAAAACATGTTAGAAACATTAATCCACTTACAAAATGAAGATCAGAAACACGGATTTCTTGAGTGAATATTGTGCGTAGGATGGTTTTAGGTTTATGTAATAAATGAGAAGTGAAAGTAGGTGGGAGGGTGTTTTATTAAAAGTGAGTTTAACCTTTTGACAGTTTTGGTCCCTCCACCTTTTCCATTTTCATCCAAAGTCTTTTAACTTCCATTATGGTTACCAAACGAAGATATTAGGAAAGAAACATGACGACACTCCCCCTCGACTTGAGAAAAATAATGAAAGGTTATTAATTAACATCCGAGGAGTGTCTTTGAACCAGGAAATGTATCACCATTTGTAAAAGAGTCAACCGAGATATGATAACATGCAAGTACACAGATTTTTTGAAGCAGTTAAAGATTATTTTTCTCCCCTCAACACTTGATCGGAAAAATACTGAATTTTGAAAGATTAAAGTGTTGACGGAAGAAATGTACTTGCAATGTTGAAAGAAAATTAGATTAGAAGAATATTTTGTTGTTTTTATCAGGTTTTATAATTTTGTATTTTGTTTTTGAAAATTATTTACAAAAGAGAATTTGGTGTTTGACAGTGTTTTAAGACTGCTTTTAGGAGTTCATCCAATTCCTCTTGAGTCAAACACCTCATACCAATTCGGTGGACCAACTCATTAAACCTAGCGGGAGGCAAGGCTTTGGTGAGAAGATCTGCCAATTGGTATTCTGTACCCACAAAATATAATTCAAAAGTACCATGTTCCACGTGATCCTTGATGAAATGATATCGAAGATCGATGTGCTTTGATTTCGAGTGCTGAACTGAGTTGCACGAGATTGCAATGGCACTCCGATTGTCGCAATACATCGGGATTCTGTCAAATACGTAACCATAGTCTTTGAGTTGTGTTCTCATCCATATGACTTGAGCACAACATGCGGACATGGCTACATATTCTGCTTCGGTTGATGACAGCGATGTACAATCCTGCTTCTTCGATTGCCAAGACACCAGTTTATCACCAAGAAATTGTAAAGCTCCCGAAGTGCTTTTCCGTGAGTCTAAGCATCCTGCGTGGTCAGCGTCTGAAAAAGCGATTAGTTCAAAACCAGAATCCTTCGGATACCGGATCCCCAAGTTAATGGTTCCCTTTATGTATCGGAGGATTCTTTTAGCCTCAGAGAGGTGGGTTTCAGTTGGTCGCGACTGATAACGGGAGCATAGATAAACGGCAAAGACAATATCAGGTCTGCTAGCTGTTAGATACATGAGAGACCCAATAATACTACGGTATTTTGTAGGGTCCACCAATTTCCCATGTAAATCAGCGTCTAACTTCTTGGTATGAGCCATTGGTGTGGCATAGGTGTCACAGGTTTTCATTCCAAATTTGTTTAACAATTCAAGGGCATATTTGGACTGACTCAAGAAAATACCACGGGGTGATTGATGAACTTGTAGTCCTAGAAAGAACGTAAGTTCACCCATCATGGACATTTCAAAATTTTTCTTCATTAGTTTTGCAAAAGCGATTGAAAACTTTTTATGTGTAGACCCAAAAATGATGTCATCCACGTAAATTTGAACAATTAAGATGTGTGCCCCGTTGATCCGTGCAAAACCGTCAAGTTTTATCACTCAAGCCTGCCACTTGTGAATGGCCGACCGTAACAAACTTAAAAAAGTTCAAGCACAAATGCAATGAAGATCAGGAGAGTACAGTGGATTCCCGGGTCGTTAAGTCCCACGGAGGATGACTGGTGTTTAACACAATCAGATGTCGAATAATCACTAAGGATAGTGATCAGTAAGGATTTTTGATGGATAATTACCTAAAGAAAAGATTAACAAATTACAGCGACTTAAATGCAAATTAAAGGAAATTTAAAAAGATAAAAATATTAAATAAACGCTATCACTATTTTTACAATGATGTTTTTATGATTTTATAAAACAAAATATCTTAAATAAACTATTTTAACTAAAACGTAAACTCAAATTATTTAAAAACGTGATTTAAAATGAAAACGTACGTTAAGTCTAAAAATTACGCGAGTGCGCAAGCAAAAACGTAAAATTTATGAAATAAAAGTCCTATAAGTGTAAAAGCAATTTTATTACGTACTATATGACAAAAGAAAATTTTAGAAAAAAGATTTATATTTTTTAGACTTTTATATTTTTTATTATGAATTAATTACTAAAAAACACTAATTAAATGTTTAAAAATACTAAAACAAATGAGAAAAATCTGAAACTTTTTGTAAAAATACTTTATAACAATACCAATTTATGAAAATTAGAAAAATGGAAAAAGCTAAACTGAATAAGCTCGAAATAAGCTAAACTAAACGTTTAAGCTAAACTGGAAAAACGTATATAAGAGATTAATTAATGCAAGCTATGACAGTCAAAGACCCAAGGGCGCAATGGTTCCAGGTACACTTCTTATCACTCTCACAAGGTGGGAGGTCTCAGGTTCGAGCCTGCCTCCCCACCTTTTTGGTTTTTATTTTTTTTTCTATTTTCTTTTTACAAACTTATTAAACACAAGATAATAAGCACTTTTTATAATTACAACTTTTTACAAAAATGACTTGTAAGCCCTTATTCAGCCAAAGATTTCATCACAGTTTACACTTAAATGAAAATAAGCACAAGGACTTAAGCTAAAATGATTATAAAGCTATGAAATAAGCTAGAAATAAACTGAAATAAGCTAAGTAACTAAAAATAAGCTAATATGAACTCTGAATAAGCACAATTACTAGGAAATAAGCACTGAACAATTCAAAATAAGCACTTAATTAGAACTGTTACTCAGTACACTAATAGTTTTCTAGGAAACTTTAAGCTAAATTTTAAGCACTTGATTAAGCTAAGAAATGAAAATGAAAACTTGGACCAACAAGTAGACCAGTTAAACTCTCTAAAAAGCTATTTTACAAGGTTTTGCTTATACTAATAAGCTCTTGAGGAGCTTGTGAAAAACTGTTGAACACTAACTTATCTAGTACACTAAGTAAAAATGGACAATAATGAAAAGCTATTGCAGGCTAGGTGAATAAGCTAAAAATGGAAAATAAGAACTTAGTACCTTGAGTTAGCTAGGTGAGCTACTCAAAAAGCCAAAATACACAATTTGAAGCTAACTAATAAGCTCTATAAGAGCTTGTGAAATAAGCTACCAAATCTGTGCACAGGACAGTTTTTTAAATGAGGTATTCAAAACAAGCTAATAATTAAGCATTATATAAGCTGATAAAAAGCAAACTAATATTTTTCTAATTTTCTTGAGCAACTAAAGTTTTATATCCCAGAAGCTTGTTAACTAAATCTCAATATTAAACTCACAGTAAAATTCTAATTTTTATTCAAAAACGACTCAAAAGAAAATTTTGACTTTTTAATTATAAGCTATGTTGACTTTGATGAACTTTGAATCAACTCTATGGACTGGATAAGTTATGTTAAACTGTATTAAGATGATTTTAAGCTAAAGAACCAAGTTTTAAGCTACTATGGTGAAGTTTGCATTTAAAAACTCTAACAGTTAACTAACAAAGATGAGATTAGGATGAATTTGACCTTTTTACTAATGATAACTGGTTTTTCTTGTTCCTATGAATTATAATGAGCTAATGAGACATGAGACTAGCACAAGCAATATCACAAGCAACCTGTAACACACTTGAACTAATTAATCCAAACACCACTTATAACAACTGATTTATAAATTTAAACTGAGTAAACTACTTAACTAGTATATATTATCACTAACACTGATTATAATTATCCTAAGTACAACTAAGTGGACAGGTATTGAAATACTTGATGACTACAGATTCCAATATGAGCACAATTTGAAAACTGCATAAAAAAATGAAAATGAGAAAACAAGCTCACAATTGTCCCAGCTTGTTTTGCAGCCTACACCAAACCAAATATCACTGTTCTAAACTAATTCCAACCCATTCCAAGCACTGCATCACCCAAATACCATTTCCATACCCATTTGGCTTTCTCAGTTGACTTTTGTTGACCAAGGATAAATATTGCTTGCACCTGCTTGATAAACTCACTAAAAGCTATAATAAGCTTCAATGAGCTTATTTGAACTTGAAAATAAGCTTGTTGAAGCTTGGATGTAACAGTTGAAGTTTGCAATTTGAAACAGTTAACTTGAAATTTGAATTCTTAACATAAGCTTGAATTAACACTTAAAAACTTAGTACAATGATTTTTTAACTTAAGATTGATGCATTTAAACTGGAAATTACAAATTTGAAGCTAAGTTAATACATTGGTATTAAAAACGAAAATACATGAAAATTAAAAATTAACTACTGGCCTCTCTCTTGTTCTCTTCCTCTTTTTATACTTCCATTGACTCCCACGTGGCCTTCTGATTGAATCCCACCTCTGAACTTGGCCAATGGTTGAGTTTTGAGTGTTTTGGCCGTTTTTATCATTTTGGCGGGAACACTAGTTTGACTTGTAGCTCTGCATTTTATCAACTAGGGGGGGTGGCATTTATTGTGGAGGGTTTGTGATGATGAGGGGTGGAGGGTAAGGTGAAAAGGTGATGGGAAAGGGGACTGATAGTTGCAGGCACTAGTTGGGGAAGATAAACAGGAGGTGGCGGGTAAGTTGGGATTTGACTTGGGGGTCCAAAATAGGCTAATGACAGGGGGGTCAAATGGGTATAATGGCAGGGTCCAATTGAGTTTTGACAAGCCTTAGCTTAGGCTTATTATGACAAGGGCTTATTTGAAATTCTGAAATCTTGAGGGACCAATCCTGTAATTTTCCAAAGTTGTCACAAGGGACCAATATTGACAAGTTCCAATAGTACAAGGACTAGATTTGACAATTTCAATTTTCCAGGGACCAAACTTGACATTTTGTGAAAGTTCAGGGACCTTTTCTGCCATTTAACAAAAGATTTATTCAAGGACCATTTTTGACAACTTAGAATATTTCAGGGACCTTGAATAACATTTTTCTTTATTTTGTTTTACCAGGGACTGTTTTTGACAACTTTTGAAACTTGGGGGACTAAAACTGCCAATTATGCAAACTTGACACGTTTTTCACCAGATTTTGATATTTTTGCATTTAAAACACATAAAACACTTATTTGTGATATTTTTATCATTTTGATGTATTTCTGAGTGTTTTCAGATGTTTTTGCAGTTTAATTTGTACAAAAATGATGAGTATTTAGACACTCATCAATCCCCCACACTAAGATATTGCTAGTCCCTAGCAATGTTTTGAGAAAAATTAATGGATTTTATCTCTTTACCAAAAGCCATTACTTCTGGAGTAGCCAAATGTTTCAGTTCAAGTAAGAACCTTGGTACACCGATAACCAAATGATTTTGAGCAAATCACCAGCTTCCAACGGATTTGATTTGTCTTTACCAGAAGCCGTTTGCTTCTGGACTAGCCAACTCTTAGATAAAATATCTTTGGTGAGCTGATTACCAATTATGGTTTTCCAACTGCCTTTCCACAAGCCATAAACTTGCGGGCTAGCCAACTCTTCACTTTTAAGGATATGGTGAGCTGAATACCATACAATTTTGGGCAAATTGCAAGCCGTCAACGGATTTGAGATATCTTTACCAAGAGCCGTTTGCTCCTGGATTAGCCAATCCTTTTGTTTATTAGACAAGGAGGACTGATAACCATAAGATGAGTAAGTGAAAAACACTTACTCCAAAAAAAATTTTGGCCAAAAATGGGGAATTGGGTGGTATAATTACATGATAAAATTCGTGAGAATTCCCCCCCACACTTAGAAATGAATATTGCCCTCAATATTCAAAGTACCGGCGGTTATGCCGAAACATAGAACGTAAAAGGGAAATACTAAGGCCATTATTTAGCATTTTTTTTTTGAAACTCTTATATATATACACAACATGTGGGGCAACTCCCCCACACTAGGGTGGTACACACGGGTGAAAACCCATGTTTAGCTACTGTTTTTGATTACCGAGTCGCTAGCTTGACTCGATCCCCGCATTCATTGGTTCATGGGGAAAGTAACGTGGAAAACCAATCTCAATCGGACTTTCGTTCACAGTGTTAACAAACATATGAATATCAGAAAGTTCCACACCGACGAGACACAACCGCGGTATTGTTAATAGTAGAAACTATAAAGGATAATACCGGGGTCAAAGATGGTGTCCTCATTCCCGAAAGAGAAAAGGGAAAGAGCAACCACACCATCTGTGAAGAATGGAACAAAGATATGCATGAGGATGCAAGTCCATTCCTCATCAGAAAGAAGCAAATCACCATTTTTGACATTTTTAAGCTTAAACTTGAAGCTTATATGGTGATTGTCAATAAGATGTCCGGGAGGGAGGGTGGGAAACGGTTCTTCAATCAACAGATTTTCTAGAAAAAGGATGTCTCCCTCCGGATCAAAGTAAGTATTATCAATTCCTGTTGGAATTGACTCATCACTAAGAAATGCATCGACTTCATTCCAAAAGTTGTCATCTTCCTCATCAGGAGTGAGAGAAGGGATGGAAGAGTCGGGAATAATAAGACTAGAAGATGATGGATTCTTTTTGAGCAATTCATCAATGGGAAGAGTGTCTCCCATTGGATCACAATCATCATCATCCAATTCAGATGAAACTGAAGAGAGTTTGGTTTCATCCACAGAGTTAACAAACTCGATGCGACAAACTGATTCCGGAGGTGGGACAAGTGGTGTGCTTTTAGAGCTAGCAATTTCCACCACTTCCGATGAAGTCTCCGATTCTAGATCATCATCATCAAGAACACTCTTGACTTCCCTGGTACAACTTTCAAACCATTTGTTTGAACCAGGGTTGATTTTCAAAGCTTTTAACTCAGCACGTTTTTGGTGACTCCTCTTAACCGTGAAATTTGAGAGTGTTGCATTGATTCTTTCAGATTTTTGATCAATTGTGGCAACACTATGTTTGGATAGAGGTTTGGAGTTCTGGTTGATCTTAAACGTGAGTTCTTCGTTGTCAACCCGTATGGTCAATTCTTCAGCAAATACATCAATTAGAGCACGGCTTGTTCTCAAGAAAGCTCTCCCTAAGATGAGGGGAACTCTAGGATCTGCATCAAAGTCTACTACAACAAAATCAGTAGGAAAATGAAACTTTCCTACTTTTACCACGACATCCTCGGCTATCCCAAGTGGATGAGTTATGGTACAGTCCGCTAGCTCGAGTGTCATACAAGTAGATGTAAGTTTAGGAAGAGACAGTTTCTTCCATACTGAAAGTGGCATAAGGTTAATGCTGGCGCCAAGATCGGCCAAGGCGGAGCATTGAACCATCCCTAAGAAATCACAAGGGATTAAAAACCTGCCTGGGTCTTCAAGCTTTTTAGGAAGCTTCTTAAGAAGGACCGCTGAGCATTGCTCATTGAGAGGAGTTTTAGCCATCTCAGATAACTTATCTTTGTTGGTCAGTAAGCCTTTAAGTGTGGATGCAAATTTGGGCATTAGAACGAGAGCATCAACGAAGCTTATATCAAAGTGTAGTTCATTGAAGATTTGGAAAATTTTTTCCATTTGCTCTTTGTTTTTGTCTTTGAGCTTCTCATCATTCATTCTTGATGGGTAAGGAAGCTGACTAGACTTTTGAGCCGGGATGGAAGTATTTTCTGGCTCAGAATTTTTCTTCGGAACTTCGGGTTCCGGACTTAAAGCTTGGACTACCGAAGGTGGGACGTGTGCGGTACTTCGTGGGCTTGAGAAATGCACCTTGTCCGTTGTATCCTTGGTAACTTGACTCATTGCTCCTGGTGGAGGAGGCATTGGAGTCGAAGGTCCATTGTGCGTCTTACCACTTCTGGTTGTGATCGCCTTTGCATCGCCCCTCGGGTTAGCGATCGTGTTGCTCGGTAAAGTACCTGAGCTCGAGGGTCGATCATTTAAAGACTTCTTGAGATCAGCAATCTGACTGACCAACAACCTGTTCATTTCATCTTGGGATTTCATGAACTGTTTCAGTAACTCATCAGATGATGGTACTGGAGGATGTGGAGGGAAATTCTGAGGTCGAATGTTTTGATTATGACCTTGTTGTTGAAAATTCCCTTGGTTAGGATTCACATTCCCCTGAAGTTGATTCCCTCGATTGGAATTGTTTTGATTAAGGTTTCCTTGATGTTGGAAACCTTGATTTGGTCCCGGATAGAAATTACCTTGGTTTTGATAACCTTGGTTCATTCTAGGTTGGTTCTGATTCCGGTTAGGATTCTGGTTAAAACCGGGTGGTGCTTGATAAGTGTTAGCACGGTAGTTTGGTTCATTTTGAGGACGGTATTGATTACCTCCTTGATTTGAAGTACCGGCTATAGCATTAGCTTCAAACGGACTACCATCGGTGGCAATACAGTTGTAGTATGCATGAGGACCACCACAAGTAACACAAACTTCAACTTTCTTCACTTCACCATGTGATGGTGTTTGAGTGAAAGTGACTTTCTTCTGGTTAGCAAGAACCAAAGCCTGAACAATATCCGTGAGCTTGTCAATCTTAGCATCGGTGCTAGATGTACCCACTGGAGATGAAGTAGAAGGTCCAGCATTAGACTGAGATTGATATGTCTTTGCTCGGAAAGGGCGGACCTGGGACTTGTTTTCAATTATTTGCAAGGCTTCTTTTGTGGTCTTGCTCAGGAAATTACCTCCCGCGGAGGCATTTAAAGAGTCTTGGTCACTTTGGTGCAGACCATTGTAGAAAGTATCCATTTGCATTAATTCGGTAAAACCATGATGTGGACACTTGCTGAGCAATTCTTTGTAACGATCCCATGCCTCCCCGAATGATTCATCAAATCTCTGAGAAAATTTCATTATCTCATTCTTAAGACTTGTAGTTCGGGATGGAGGATAAAATTCGTTAACAAACTTTGTGACTAGATCTTCCCATGTCTCAATAGAACGAGGGGGTTGTTTCTCAAGCCAATTCCGGGCTTGTCCCTCTAGAGAAAATGGGAACAGAAGAAGCTTGATAGCTTCATGTGGGACATTCTTGTATTTGATGGTAGATGCAATCTTGTTAAACCATCGAATGTGTGCATGAGGATCATCCCGCTCAAAACCATAGAATTGGCTTTGGGTTACAAGATTAAGCAACCCGGTTTTGAGCTCAAAGGTCTCAGCCACGATGGCTGGGACAACAATGGCATCTCCGTAACCCTCGATGGGTGCTTGGAGAAGCTCATTCATAGGCTTATCTTCTGCCATTACGACAGGGGGTGGTGGTGGTAGACGTTCACGGCTGAAGGAGCAGAACGTCCTCTACGTCTACGAGGAATCTTTCCAAGTTCCGAAAGTGGACTTGTAGAACTGGAAGAACGAGTGCGCATGCACTAAGTTTAAAAAACAGTTTTCAAAACAAATGCGAGGCAAAACGACAAGTGAACTTAACCAATAATCACAAATGAAATGGCTTCTTTGAAAAAGGTACACCAAATCACAAGGACACAAAGGCAAGTTTTAAATCTGATGTTCGGGAACTTATTATGGTCACACCCCCAGTTAGTAGGTGTACTGCCTTGATTTGCGGTGGTTGATTTTTATGTATATATTAAGTATCACTGAAAAGACGTAGGTATGATTTGTGCTGATGGTTTAAAAACTTTTGGACAATATTTTTGGTATCGTCTCGTTTTAACCAAATCGTATTTCTTTAAGAATCACCTTAAAAGAAACACAAGTTAGAAAACGTTACGATTGTTTTGTTGTTTTGTATTTTGTTTGGTGTTGTTAACACTTTAGGAAAAGTGTTAATGAACTTTTTGATTTTGTTACAGAAAACTTTTTACAAACTGTGGTATATGTGCAAGTACGGGTCTGAAAAGGTTTAGAACACGCTTACAAGCAATGGCGCAAAATTTGATCCGTGCAAAACCGTCAAGTTTTATCACTCAAGCCTGCCACTTGTGAATGGCCGACCGTAACAAACTTAAAACAGTTCAGGCACAAATGCAATGAAGATCGAGAAGTAGTGGATTCCCGGGTCGTTAAGTCCCACGGAGGATGACTGGTGTTTAACACAATCAGATGTCGAATAATCACTAAGGATAGTGATCAGTAAGGATTTTTGATGGATAATTACCTAAAGAAAAGATTAACAAATTACAGCGACTTAAATGCAAATTAAAGGAAATTTAAAAAGATAAAAATATTAAATAAACGCTATCACTATTTTTACAATGATGTTTTTATGATTTTATAAAACAAAATATCTTAAATAAACTATTTTAACTAAAACGTAAACTCAAATTATTTAAAAACGTGATTTAAAATGAAAACGTACGTTAAGTCTAAAAATTACGCGAGTGCGCAAGCAAAAACGTAAAATTTATGAAATAAAAGTCCTATAAGTGTAAAAGCAATTTTATTACGTACTATATGACAAAAGAAAATTTTAGAAAAAAGATTTATATTTTTTTGACTTTTATATTTTTTATTATGAATTAATTACTAAAAAACACTAATTAAATGTTTAAAAATACTAAAACAAATGAGAAAAATCTGAAACTTTTTGTAAAAATACTTTATAACAATACCAATTTATAAAAATTAGAAAAATGGAAAAAGCTAAACTGAATAAGCTCAAAATAAGCTAAACTAAACGTTTAAGCTAAACTGGAAAAACGTATATAAGAGATTAATTAATGCAAGCTATGACAGTCAAAGACCCAAGGGCGCAATGGTTCCAGGTACACTTCTTATCACTCTCACAAGGTGGGAGGTCTCAGGTTCGAGCCTGCCTCCCCACCTTTTTGGTTTTTATTTTTTTTTTCTATTTTCTTTTTACAAACTTATTAAACACAAGATAATAAGCACTTTTTATAATTACAACTTTTTACAAAAATGACTTATAAGCACTTATTCAAACCAAAGATTTCATCACAGTTTACACTTAAATGAAAATAAGCACAAGGACTTAAGCTAAAATGATTATAAAGCTATGAAATAAGCTAGAAATAAATTGAAATAAGCTAAGTAACTAAAAATAAGCTAATATGAACTCTGAATAAGCACAATTACTAGGAAATAAGCACTGAACAATTCAAAATAAGCACTTAATTAGAATTACTCAGACACTAATAGTTTTCTAGGAAACTTTAAGCTAAATTTTAAGCACTTGATTAAGCTAAGAAATGAAAATGAAAACTTGGACCAACAAGTAGACCAGTTAAACTCTCTAAAAAGCTATTTTACAAGGTTTTGCTTATACTAATAAGCTCTTGAGGAGCTTGTGAAAAACTGTTGAACACTAACTTATCTAGTACACTAAGTAAAAATGGACAATAATGAAAAGCTATTGCAGGCTAGGTGAATAAGCTAAAAATGGAAAATAAGAACTTAGTACCTTGAGTTAGCTAGGTGAGCTACTCAAAAAGCCAAAATACACAATTTGAAGCTAACTAATAAGCTCTATAAGAGCTTGTGAAATAAGCTACCAAATCTGGCACGTGACAGCTTTTTAAATGAGGTATTCAAAACAAGCTAATAATTAAGCATAATATAAGCTGATAAAAAGAAAACTAATATTTTTCTAATTTTCTTGAGCAACTAAAGTTTTATATCCCAGAAGCTTGTTAACTAAATCTCAATATTAAACTCACAGTAAAATTCTAATTTTTATTCAAAAACGACTCAAAAGAAAATTTTGACTTTTTAATTATAAGCTATGTTGACTTTGATGAACTTTGAATCAACTCTATGGACTGGATAAGTTATGTTAAACTATATTAAGATGATTTTAAGCTAAAGAACCAAGTTTTAAGCTACTATGGTGAAGTTTGCATTTAAAAACTCTAACAGTTAACTAACAAAGATGAGATTAGGATGAATTTGACCTTTTTACTAATGATAACTGGTTTTTCTTGTTCCTATGAATTATAATGAGCTAATGAGACATGAGACTAGCACAAGAAATATCACAAGCAACCTGTAACACACTTGAACTAATTAATCCAAACACCACTTATAACAACTGATTTATAAATTTAAACTGAGTAAACTACTTAACTAGTATATATTATCACTAACACTGATTATAATTATCCTAAGTACAACTAAGTGGACAGGTATTGAAATACTTGATGACTACAGATTCCAATATGAGCACAATTTGAAAACTGCATAAAAAAATGAAAATGAGAAAACAAGCTCACAATTGTCCCAGCTTGTTTTGCAGCCTACACCAAACCAAATATCACTGTTCTAAACTAATTCCAACCCATTCCAAGCACTGCATCACCCAAATACCATTTCCATACCCATTTGGCTTTCTCAGTTGACTTTTGTTGACCAAGGATAAATATTGCTTGCACCTGCTTGATAAACTCACTAAAAGCTATAATAAGCTTCAATGAGCTTATTTGAACTTGAAAATAAGCTTGTTGAAGCTTGGATGTAACAGTTGAAGTTTGCAATTTGAAACAGTTAACTTGAAATTTGAATTCTTAACATAAGCTTGAATTAACACTTAAAAACTTAGTACAATGATTTTTTAACTTAAGATTGATGCATTTAAACTGAAATTACAAATTTGAAGCTAAGTTAATACATTGGTATTAAAAACGAAAATACATGAAAATTAAAAATTAACTACTGGCCTCTCTCTTGTTCTCTTCCTCTTTTTATACTTCCATTGACTCCCACGTGGCCTTCTGATTGAATCCCACCTCTGAAATTGGCCAATGGTTGAGTTTTGAGTGTTTTGGCCGTTTTTATCATTTTAAGGAACACTAGTTTGACTTGTAGCTCTGATTTTATCAACTAGGGGGTGGCATTTATTGTGGAGGGTTTGTGATGATGAGGGGTGGAGGGTAAGGTGAAAAGGTGATGGGAAAGGGACCTGATAGTTGCAGGCACTCTTTGGGGAAGATAAACAGGAGGTGGCGGGTAAGTTGGGATTTGACTTGGGGGTCCAAAACAGGCTAATGACAGGGGGGTCAAATGGGTATAATGGCAGGGTCCAATTGAGTTTTGACAAGCCTTAGCTTAGGCTTATTATGACAAGGGCTTATTTGAAATTCTGAAATCTTGAGGGACCAATCCTGTAATTTTCCAAAGTTGTCACAAGGGACCAATATTGACAAGTTCCAATAGTACAAGGACTAGATTTGACAATTTCAATTTTCCAGGGACCAAACTTGACATTTTATGAAAGTTCAAGGACCTTTTCTGCCATTTAACAAAAGATTTATTCAAGGACCATTTTTGACAACTTAGAATATTTCAGGGACCTTGAATAACATTTTCTTTATTTTGTTTTACCAGGGACTGTTTTTGACAACTTTTGAAACTTGGGGGACTAAAACTGCCAATTATGCAAACTTGACACGTTTTTCACCAGATTTTGATATTTTTGCATTTAAAACACATAAAACACTTATTTTTGATATTTTTATCATTTTGATGTATTTCTGAGTGTTTTCAGATGTTTTTGCAGTTTAATTTGTACAAAAATGATGAGTATTTAGACACTCATCACCCGTGATATTGTATAAAAAGAGTTGGGTCAACCGAGCCTTTGGTGAAATTATTGGCAATGAGGAAAGATGATAGCTTATCGTACCATGCCCGAGGGGCTTGTTTGAGACCATAAAGAGCTTTGTTCAGTTTGTAAACATGGTTCGGGAACTCAGGATCAACGAATCCATCTGGTTGGCTGACATAAACCGTTTCTTTAAGTTGTCCATTGAGAAACGCAGTTTTGACATCCATCCGATAGACCGTTATATTCATATGAGCTGCGAACACTAGAAATATCCGAACAGCCTCAAGACGAGCAACCGGAGCAAAAGATTCTTCAAAGTCTAATCCCTCTTCCTGACGTTAACCCTTAGCCACCGTGACATGACTTGTTTCGATTACGTTCCCTTCAAAGATCCAATTTGTTTTTCCAAATCCATTTTAGACCAATGACGAAGACCCCTGTTGGTCTTTCAACCGCCTCCCATACTTCAAGACGTTTGAATTGGTTGAGTTCTTCTTGCATGGATTCAATCCACTTGTCTTTTGTCATTGCGTCTTTGATGTTTTTAGGTTCAGATTGGCAGACGGTGAGTGCATAAATGCAATGTTCACCGTCTGTGTGAAGACGTTGTCTCGTAACGACTCGTTGATTCGGGTTGCCAATAATGTTTTCCAGAGGATGGTCTTTCGTCCATCTATGTGTGGAGGGTTGATGTTGGTATACATTGTGCAGATTCTGAGGATTCAAATGGTTTGTTGAAGATTCCGCGACATCTGGTGCGGCAGTCTCATTAGCAAACGGGTTGAAGAACGCATTTGGATCAAAATCTGCAGGTGGGGGTATTTCATTCAGAATATCATCACCTGGTTCATCATTGTTGGAAGCGGTGTGTTCAACTGTTGTGTTGGAGTCAACTGGTGTAGGTGCATCTTCAACAATAGTTGTTGTAGCAGGTGTATCGTATAGGAATATTATCGTTGTGCGGTGGAAACAAATGGATACACCGAGCACGCTCATCAATATCGTCAACATGGAGCAAATAACCTTTCCATTTGTTGACGAGTAAGCTGAGGGCTTTCTTCAGGTGATGATGGGGGTTGAGGGAAGTTTAAACGGTTGTGACCGGGTTCTAAGTCGTTATACTCGTAAGCCATTTCAGTAAGTTCATCGAAATGAGCATGAATCGTTTCCATCACCTGTTTTGTACGACGATTCCAGATTCGGAAACCTTTGGAATTATCACAGGATCCGATAAAGACTCCAATGTCAGCTTTGGCTTTGAGCTTTCCAAAGTCATCACGATCATTATTCGGATAGCAAAGAGATCCAAATACATGAAAGTGTTTTAGATTCGGTTTTCTGTTATGGACAAGCTCGAAAGGTGTTTTGTTGTGGCGTTTGGTGATCATAGAACGGTGTTGAGTATAGCATGCAAGAGATACACTTACGCCCATAAGTAATCTGGAAGTTTAGCATTTATTAACATTGTTCTTGCAGCTTCCACTAACGCTCGGTTTCGATCTTTCAACAACTCCGCTTTGTTCGTGTATGCGTGCAATAGATGTTTGATGCTGAATTCCCACTTTCTCATAGAATTCACGAAGGGTTTTGTTAACATATTCAGTTCCTTTGTCTGCTTCGATGATTCGACGGTGTATGGAGTGAACTTGTATTTTTGTGAGAAAGGTGATGATCATTTGTGGAGCTTGGTCTTTGCTACGAAGAAAGTAGACCTAAGTCCATCGAGTAGTCATCAACAATTACTAAGATGTAGCGTTTGCCATTGATCGTTTGCACGCGCATCGGGCCACACAAATCCATGTGAAGAAGATGAAGCACATGCTAAGAGCTGTGTTCCACCTTTGAAGGAAAATGAGCACGAGTGCTTTTCCCTTGTTCACAAGCTGAGCAAAGGTGATCTTTTGAATACCGGAATCGTGGGAGTCCTTCAACTAGTTTGTGTCGAGCAAGGTTGGTGATGGTTTGAAAGTTTAGATGTGAGAGACGACGGTGCCATAGCCAGGATTTTGTTGATGTTGCCTTAGAAAGTAAGCAAATGGGAGAGGAAGCAACCATGTCTTGCATAGAGATAGTGTAGAGACTAGAATTACGCGAGCCGGACATAAGGTCATTTCCTTGTAGATCACGAATGAAACAAGTTTTCTCCCCGAAAGCAACCTCCAAATCTCCATCACAAAATTGACCTCCTGAAAACAGATTGTGACCGAGGCCTTCCACATAGTAAACCCTGCTAATTTCGATGTTCCCATTGACATAATCTCCGTAGCCCATGATAGCTGCGAAGTGATCATTCCCGAACCCGACAGTGCCAATGAACTTTGCAATAAAGTTTGATAACAGTTTAAGATTGCCTGTCATGTGTCGGAACATCCGCTATCAACAATCCAGAGAATGATCTGTATCACCTGCATAATACACGCATCGGATGGAATAGAAGTAGATGTGGAACCCGAAATGTTAGAGGGTTCCATAGCAATTATAGTAGATATACACACATCAATAGCTTTAGGTATCCACTTAAATCCTAGTGTGTTATATATCCATTTCCGCCATCTATAACTACTCTTTGCTTTAGTCTTAGTGAATTCACTAGGTGGTACTACTTTCCTAGGAGGTGAAATTAGAGCTACAGGGGACAATGCGTTTCTTAGAATCTAAAGAAGGCGGTCTACCAAGCACTGACTTAGAAAGATTAGTTGGCCTAGAGGTATTCCGGTTCTTAGGATTCCTTAAACGAGAGATTATAGCTTTAGCAACACATTTATCATGGCAATCAGAATTCATACTTTTACCACAAAAAACACAAGGTGCATCGGTGAATATCAAAAGTACTTAACGGTTTAGCATTCGTTACATCACTATTTCTATTACATTTGCTAGACGCAATATCTATAGTGGAGGCAACGTGTGTCTTATTCAGAGTCCTAGGGTGTTCTTCTACTTTAGCATTCTTGATTGATCTTTTCTTAGGTCGCAACTTCCTATTCTTCGATTGAGTGCTCTTAGGCCGTGAAGTGCGGACGTTTGGAAAAGGCTCAACTATTCTGTTTCAGAGAAGGAAGCACGTTAGCTACTTGTGATTTGGCAGTAGAGATTCTAGGTGCATGAGTACTAAGTGTTACGGGGCTAATCTCTTAATGATTGTTGGCGGAAGTTGTTCATACTTTCCTAACATTTCTCTTAACTTGATGATAGTGTGAATCAGATCTTGATTTTTAGACCGAACATTTCCAAAGCAAAATGCATAACTTCTTTAGTGTGTGCAAGATAATGATCAAGTTCATTTGATGCTTCATCACGAGTCTTTTTGAGTAAATCAAATATGACACCATATTCCTTTTAACTTTTACAAGTTCTTGTTCATATTTTGAGATTTGACACTTAAAAGACAAGTTTTGATCATCCAGCTTGCTCAATTTTAGAATCGGTTTTGCACGAATCGGTTGATTTTGTTTTGAAAAACAATTTGTTGATCGTGAATATCTTTTGACACCAATTAAGACGACGTATTGCATTTGAAAGTTCGTTTGACAATCGTTTGTTTTCTACAGTTAAGGACTCGATCAAGCACATTATCGTGTTCTCAACATTTACCACAGAAATCAAAGATCACAGAGATATTATCAAATGCATATGACAACGAATTCAATAACACAACATTTTGAACATCCGCACCGATAACATCTTCCAAGAGTCGATCAACATCTTTTCTTAACATTTTCTTTTTACGTTTAGTGATTGAAATAGATGTTTCGTTTTCTCAAAACGCGTTTTCATTACCCCAAGTTCCTTATGAAAATCCTTTTCCCGGGCAATTGCACAACTTTTCAAGTTTTTAACATTAGGTAAAAGATTTTTCTAAAAATGTCTCTTTGTTCTCGCGCCAGAGGCGATTGAAAATGTTCAACTTTGATTTCAGATCGATATTCTATCTCATGTTGTAAAATTTTGAGGTCAACCATGAAAATGTCAAAATATCGAAGAATTTTTCGATTTTCAGGTTGTGAGTTTACTTCACTAATGGAAGGTAAAGGACCATAAGTTTGTGCAAAGTCTGCTTTGGGATTAACAATAGAAGACTCAGGTGTTTTGATGATAACTCTTGGTGTGTTAGAAGAATCCGTTGGTGTGACGAAAGTGACCGGTTTTGAATAATTAAAAGGTTTGTTGTAAACAACATTTTTTAATTTTGATCGACTCTCGCCTTCTGCATCTAATTCCTCTTGACGATGATATTCAACAACATTCATAACAAAATTATCAATTTTATATTCTCGCCGAAACGTGGATTTGGTTTGAATGTTTTGGTTGAAAGCTTAGGTTTGTAATCAGCAAGATTCGGTCCATATCCATTTGGATTTGGTTTTAAAGTAAACTTTTCAATGGTTGTGACCGACTCGCCATGTTTGTAAACAACAGTTTTAAACTCTTTAAGTTTGTTTTGCAAGCCGATGATTTCTTCAAGATGATCATCTATTCGTTTCGTTGAATGCTTTTTGTATGCAGAGAACTATTTTTGACAAGTTAACAACTCAGCCTTAGCTTTTTGATTTTCCAAGGTGAGAGCGTTAATTTGCTTTTTATGTTCATGTTTCAGTTGTTCTATTTCAGACAACAAAGCATTCTTCGAAGCGGCTAGATCACGAATCTGTCTTTCTAAATATTTTTCATTTTGATAAGATTTGGCAAAGGCTGCTTCAAAACCGTTTTCACGCTTTTCTTGAGTTTTGAAAAAGTTGAGTTGCTTTTGTAAACATTCAAAATCCTTTGTTAACAGTGCATTTTTTTTCAAGTCCTGATTTAATGCAACACATGCTTCCAATTTGGGATTGTTGGTCTTGAAGTAACAGAACAAGATCCGGATGGGGCAAAGGTTCATCTTGTTCAACGTGAGTCACAACATGATCATTATTTAGATCCTCAAGTATGACCACGGAGTCAATTTGATTATCAAGGGAAACCGGTTGGTCATCTTGATCGTCAAATATAACTACGGGTCTAGTTGAAAATCGTCGGAATGAGATGTGGATGACTCATTTTGAACATTCCGAGCCTTGCCGGATGCTGATGTTGGCGGAGATATGAGATCAGAGATAAATATGGTTTGTTCGGTACCGAGACAAGCCATCGTGTCATACATCGGGCCTGTGTCACTCATGTGTAACGCGCATATTAGCCATCAACATAACAGTGCATTGGCCGCAAGTCCTCCATATCATCATCGAAGTAAAGATTTGCCATAAAGCTCTGTTCTTTGTCCGTGAGAGTTCCACCAGCTTCATCCTTAAGAGCCAAAAGAAGAGCCTCTTTGAAATAAGCACTGCCCTTAGTCCTTGGCTTTGGGCATGCATTAGCCAGGTGTCCCTTCTCATTGCAGCTTGTAGCATCAAGACCATTCAACCCATGCCTGAGCATTTCCCTGTTCCACCACTTGAGCTCGTTGTTATTCCTACCCACAGCATTAAACCCTTGACCACCGCCCATCTGACGACCATAATCACGATTCTGAACTTCAACTCGTCCATTGTTCACAACAGCTTGAGTCCGTGTGTTAGATGAGGAACGAATACAATTGTTGGATTTGTTGGTATAACGGCTAAAGGCATTAGCAATCATAGCAAATCCTTGTTGCAATGCTTCGTACGGATCGGATTCCTCTCGCTTCAACGACATATGCTTGAGCATTGTTGTTGTATGGAACCAATTGATTTTGTTGAGGTTGTTGCTGTGAAGGTGTGTTTGAAGAATTTGGTTGAGTTGCCTTTGGTTGAGGAGAATAACGGTTTTGAGCATATAAGGCAAGTTGTTGTTGATTTTCCGGATGTGTTGGTGGAGCAATTTGAGCACGGAGAATCCTTTCCCGATCAACTTCCTTTTCATGAGGTTTCAAGTAATCGTACAACAATCCGTAGGTAGAATGATGCATGTTCTTCGCTTGACGGAGAAAAATGACATACTTCTCCCATTCAGAACCAAGACTACTCAGGAACTTAGTATTCACCGCAATTCTTGGCATGATGATGTTGTGTTTATCCAAATCATTGATGATGTCTGAAAATCTATGATGATAAGACTCTAGTGTCTCTCCGTGTTCAATCATGAAGTGTTCATACGCCAAGTAAATTTTGGATTCCAAATCCTCCCTGATTGAGTAAGATCCTTCCATAAGAAGACGAATATGATCCCACATCTTTTGTGCCGTCTTTTGAGCATCAACACTACGAAGAATTGGGTTTGGTAATCCTAAGAGGATGTATTCCATTGCAAGTTCATCAGCTTCATAGTGTAGAAGTTCTGGGATTTAAATGCAACAAAGTAGCAATGTTGGTTTGTTCATCTCTTGGTGGAATGGCATTTGGATCTCCGGGTACAATGATAGTAGGCATCTCAAATGGACCTTCTAAGATAACCTTCTTTAAGAACTTTCCATGTGGCTTCTTCAGATCACAAAACCTAAAGAACCTTATCACCCATTGATCATAGTTTCCTGGAGTGAGCATTGGAGGTCTATCAAGTGATCCAGCCTCATGAATTGATTGTTGGCCGCTTAAAGCTTCACACATCTTTGCAAACCAAGTGGGTTCCTTCATAGTGTTCCTTGATGGATGTTGATTGAATTCATTTGTGTACAGTTGAACTTGAGGACTTGGTGGTGGTTGAACCATTTGAGGTTGTGGATTTGCAGCAAGTTGTGGAGTATGTTGTTGATTAAATTGTTGTTGATAAATTGCTTGTTGTTGATTCCATTGTTGATGTTGTGGACTTAGTTGTTGTTGTCGTTGAGGATAAGTGTAAGGGAAATAGTTAGAGTATGGTGGTTGTGACATGTTGAAAAACTTGTGTGGTAAAATGGATCTTTGTAGTCGAATGAACCTTTGTTGATGAAGTGTCCTTAGGCGTAGAAAAGACAAGAACCAAGTAGCACTTATGCGTGAAAACACCAAAAGTTACGCGTAACAATGAGGAGTTACGCGTAGGTTTTAGCTTACGCGTAAGTAGGATAAAAGCACTAAAGTTATGCGTAGACAAAAGTTAGGCGTAGAAAGTTAGGCGTAGGATTACCTTATGCGTAGACCTAAGTTTATGCGTAATTTTAGGGTTTTTGCCCAAATGATCTTTTACACTTCACAGTGCAAAAGATATCCAAAGTCGACGTATTTTGAGACTTATCCAAGTAAGAAAACACGGAATAAACCAGAAAATGAAGATCAAACCAAGGAAAATCTTACGCGTAATTTTAGGGTTTTGATACGCGTAGGATTACTCGTAACTTTGATTTTGCCCAAATGTGTTTCTAAACCAGATTTTTGTTATGGAATAGCTTCAATAGTACCAAAAGAACACAAAAGTGTGAATTTTGATGTACCAAAACTGCTAAACGGGTTACGCGTAGAACGACACCCACTAACAAAAACAAGCTTAAAAACGTAAATCCACGCGTAAAGTTTGAAACTTTTTGCCAAAAACAAGTATTTTAACACCTCAAAACATTGAAAGTACAAGAATCTTGGTTTAAAAAGTGTAAAAACAAGTTTTAAGATAACCAAAGATTGCGTTATCTTTACGCGTAAGACACAAAATCAAAACTTCAAAAGCAAACGAGTACACCCAACTATTTGGCGATTGATACCACTTTGTTAGGTCACTAGTTTTACAACACAAGTTATATAGAAAGGAGATGAGGCGATTGAACAAGTTATCACACACACACACACGTATAATAATGCGGTTAAGGCAAAGAGAGGCGTGAATGAAAAGAACTTGAACAACCAACCTCCAAATGAAGGTTATTACATGGTTTATATAGGCAAGGAGCTAGGGCAACACTCCCTCTCCTTCCCTATTCCTTATTGGGCTTGGGCCTAAGCTTATGGGCCTTCTACATAAGCTTGACCTCAAACAAACATAAAGGCCATAATAAAGCTACCTATTACATATGAAATATAAATACTTGAAATATTGTTTAGGAGTGATTCCAACAAACCATAAAACCATTAAGCTTTGATGTGTATCCTTATGAACAATAAGACCATTTTAGTATCATGTGTAACATTTTTTACCACTACATAGCATCTATACTAATACATAAAGCATTTAGGCCATTCCCTAAATAGAAAGGCTTAAAAATTCAGCCAACACACTTGCCAATTGCGGAAATTTCAATAGCTTGTTTCATACTCAAAAATAAATGTTACATCTAGAAAATTAAGTGTATTAAATTCATAAACTTATAACAGCCCTTTAATTTAATACATCCCATAAACTTGTACAACTCATTTGAAGAGTCATCTATACACCACACAAATATCAAATGAAAAACTTAAATACCAATATTTTCATCCCATCTCACGTAACCTCCACAACACACCATCCAACCACCATCTAGCCACCATCTGATTGCCACCATGAGCAGACCACCTTGCACACCATACGACCACCACCACCACGAGCCGACCACCACGGTTTTTGAGGTTTTTTGTAAAGTTATTGTTAAAAAAAACTTATAAATGAAAAACATATGCTCGCTACAAAATTTAGTCATAGTGTACCCACCGCCGCATTGCGCGGGTACCCTGCTAGTGTTACTAACCTCCTCTTCAGCCTGTAAATAGCAAGCTTATTTCTCTTGTTTTTTTCACTCCAAAAACCTGCCATCATCATAAATCCATAGCAAAATCCATCTTTGATTTTCATATTACAAGTTACATACCGTTATTGAAGGCTTGGTTAACCTCTACATGAAACTAGTGTTTATTTGGTGATTCCATGGTTGATTAAGAAGTTATACAAGGTGATTAGAGCTGACATTACAAGGCTTTTACAAGGGTTATATCAAGGCTAGCAAAGGTTTTCAAGAGTTGTGTTGAAGGATTACAAGCTAGGGTTTTCGATTGAAGGATTTAGTTCTTGTCCTAGTTCACACTAGTACAGATATGGGATTTCGTCACACATGTCGTATTTTGAACGCCACACAGTAACATATTTATGTCACTAAATGTACCAGAATAAAATTTTTCATCACACTTGATCCGACTTGTGTGACCATTTCGGAATTTTATTATCACACATTTGAATATTTATGTGACTAGAGGTAACTGGTATTTTTTTTTTGATTATTTAGTCACTTATAATTTGGGACGTGTGACAGATACCAATAAGTTTGAAATATTAGTCACACTATATATATACATATGTGACAAATATATGTCACACAATTAAGCAGTGTGACCAAAATCCATATATGGTCACATAAAGTAATTGTGTATGTGGCTAAATCATATAGTCAAGTTTGTCACACGTTATTTAAAAGTGACTGCTATTTTTTTTGAATAGCCACATATGATTTGAAATGTGTGACAACTGAAAAGTAAGTTTGAAGCATTAGTCATGATATGCATTTAAATGTGACAAATATATGTCACACACTTGAACAGTGTGACCAAATGTCATATATGGTCACACTAAACCATAGACATACATGATTAAGTATAACCAAAGTTCGATACATATGGTCACGTAAGTTAATATGTGTGTCTAAAGTTTAGTGTGTGTTTGCTTGCCAAAACCTAATGTGTATAGTCACATTTAATTGTAGCACGATCATGTGAATATAGGTTTTACAATAGTCACATCATATCATAAATGTGTATCTAAATTATGTTTATGGCCAAATTATAAGGGTATTATATGTGACCAATACATTCAAAATAGTCACATTATGAAATATTCATGTGACTATTATTTATAGCAAAATGTGAAATCAGTTATCGTTAACCTTGATATTAGTCACATTGAGTTTTTGTGTGACTAAATTAAAGATGTTATATATGGTCACATGAAGTATTTATTTAGGTGTCTAAATCATAGAGTCATATTTTGTCACACATTATTTAAGTGTAGTCACAATTCAAAACATATGGTCACATATTTCTAATAACTTATGTAATTTGAGGGGTTAGATATCTAGTTTGAGTCTAATTTGATATTCACTGTGTAACATATTGGCTTTCATAAACATATCAACACATATTAAATAGGGGCGTATGAATTAGAGTTTTAGAGAAGGAAAGTGGAAGAGAGTTGGGAACTTGGTGAGACAAAGAAAAATGATATTGAAAGCTCCAACCCTCTACCTTGGAAGGTAGAGGGTATTTATAGTTTCTTACAAGACACGCCTCCTACGGGCTGTGGATCAGGCATACAGTGGGTAAAGACCCGTCCGTCCTCCACGATGTTACTTAACAAACTACTTATTAACATTAAATACTACGACTACGAGCTTTCTAATGAATACATATACTTGAGGTGAACGACTCTTTAACTACCTGATTTTCTAAATCCTAATAATCTCCTCCTAAGGGAGGTCACCTCAATTTACATTGAATACAAACAGATATTACATTTTGATTGTTCTTGGATTCTTGATTATGATCTTTGCTATGTAGTCCATAGCCTTTGATTCTTCATGTTCAGCATGTTTTGTTTATTCAAGTGGAGGTCTTTAACTGATCCATGTGATGATGAGTGTTGAGCCAGCTTTGAGATCATCTGCCACTATAAATCTCTAACTCAACCTTTGTAGCATTGCCATCATGTGACTTTGTGACTTTGGGACCGACATGCTCACATTCTGGATCATGATTTCTTCTCATCAAAGTTACGGAAGCTTTTTTTGATTCATGATATTTGCAGCAGCGTAGCAGAAGCATGGAGTGAAAATATCAGAGTCGTTGATGAAGTTATGCACTTATCATGAATTCTTTATATATGAATCTGATGTGTGAGTATGCGGCTATGGATTGACTTCTCAATTCTGATCAGCTGCAAATGTTGGGTGTACCTGCATACAACAGTTAGCAATTAAGCGCACAAAGGTGTCTTTGATCACTTTCGTTGAATTGAGGTGCACGGCCCACGGTTCCACGATGATCAGTACAAGTACTGCCTACGATCAGGTCTAATTCCGAAGAATCTCCTTGACAAGGTTTCGCAGCTGCTCTAGTTGTTCTCAAACTGGAACGTCTCAAAGAAGACAACACGGAGTGAGTGAACCAGCAAATTGAGGTTTGCTGATTGAAGAAAATGATTTGAAAACAATCGTGTATTGCTTAATATAAAGTGTTTTGGAATACAACGAAGGTTTTAAAGAAAATCAATTATCAATCATAAATACCTTTTATTTTGAAATATCAATACACAGTCGATGTGCTAGAGAAAAAGAATTTTTGAGCACAACGACTGGTTTTTCAAAGGTATCCGTCAATCCATTTCCTGGACCAAGGTTGATTCAAGGTGTAATTCTCCCCATCGTTTATGTCCAGTTGTCACATGTTTGATCTATTGGATAGATCTCACATGCCACCTACCAAGAGCTTGTTTGATGTTGGCTCTAGAAGGTTTTCCATCTTCTTTGTGAATATGTGAACATATCACTCAGATGTTCTGACAATACCACAAGGATAATGCGTAGGACTCTTAAGATATATTCTCACTTTCCACATTTTGTGAAACAGAGAGTCTTCATTGATTGTGTCCTAGTGAGATTTGTTGATGATCTCGTGGCTCTAGAATCAATAGTGCACATTTAGTTCCTATCTCTAAGAGAAAGTCGATAGATAATGTACATTCCCCGTGAGAATGAAACAAGACCTTTTAAGAGAAACTTGAGTAGCTTGGGAAGTTTTAGTACAGTGCGTCACTGGGTCCATGACGTGTTGTCTTCAATACCGATGTTACCTTGGTAACCACCAGTAGCATATGAATTGAACCCGGTTTCTTTCCTAAGGTTGAAATAATGGAGGGCTATTTATTTTCACCCATTTCTCATTCATTTCTTTTTCATTCTTCACCCCCTTCAGTGCTTACCGAGATTTCATAACTATAACCTTGTTGGGTTTGTTCCAGTTCTAGCTCTATCTCAGTCCAAGACTCTTTCCATTTCTCACTTTTCTCCTTTTCTCATCATACCTAAGGACTTGTACACTATCTAGTGGTTTGTCCCTGGGTAGATCCCTCCGGCTCTGGCGAGATCGTGGGAACGAATACCTAACCTAACCATCCTAATATCTTCTTGCATAAAGTAAATTTGGTCGGTCCTTTTGGTATTGTTCTTTTGCCATTGAAACCAATTGAAAACCATTTAAAAATCAGTCCATGTACTTGTGATACAAGATCAAAGCATTTTGTACCTGAATTGTTTTTGATAATTCAGAAAAGCTCCCCCTCAACATATGCATCATGGATTTGAAATTGCTTTAGCACATGGAGGCAAGAGGACTTGAAATCTTAGATTAAGAATTAAATATCCAATCTTTGATTAACATTTTCTAAAGTGATCTTCATCACTTCCCGATCACATCAAGTAATTTAAAATACTTTGGATAAAATACTTTTAGGAAGGATGAGGTTTTCTTATGATTGTTCCCCTCAATATGTGCATCGAGATTCGAAAGTGTTTTGCACATGTTGGAGAGAACTTGCACTTAAAGACAAATCAATCACGTTTCAATTCTTTTGGTTTGAGATATATGCTCCCCCTCAACATGTGCGTGGAAAAGTTCTTGAAATCGTTTGGCACATGTAGGGAGGAGAGCTTGAAAATATATTTCTAAACCACTTATCGAATTATCAGTTTATGTCCAATTTAAATCATAAATTCTCCCCCGATCACAATTTTCAAATCCTTTGAGAATTGTGACCTCTATTGATTTAAATTAGTTTTGAAAACTTTTGAGGATAATTGTGACTTGCTTTTGAAAAACATTTTTAACTGATAAGGATCAGATTTTTGAGACTTTAATCTCCATTGTTCAAACATGCTTAAGTATCTTATGAAAACATACCGTTAGCCAAGGTCTTGAACCAGTTGTATAAAACATTGTAAAACATTGTTCTTTTGTATTATCCAAGAGTAGACCTTGCTCGTTTACATGCCCATTGTTTGAAAAATAACCTTTTTAATTTGATTGAAATCATTCTGCCCCTCAATCAATGACATACGTTGTTGATTGAGAGATAGATATTTTGAAAAATTATAAGTCCAGATGATTTTCAAAAATAGAATCCGGGTTATTTTCAAAGCAACTTTTTTTTCATTAGATGACAAATATTTTTCAAAAGAATTTTTGAAGGAAAAATATTTGGAGGGAAACATTTGTCTTTTTGGCGACAAACATTTGTTTTTAGAATCAGAGCATAAGGTTTTAAAATTAAGATAAAGCATGGCTCTGTTCTTTCTTGTAAAAACGGGTTACTGCCTGAAATGACAATAAACCATCATTTTTCTCCATCCCATTTTTTTAAGGATTATGTACATTCGAACTTCATATAAAGACCCTTTCCATTCTTTGAGTGACAAATCAAAGTCCGTTGATATTATCAAACCAGGAAAAAACATGATAAAATAACAATATTTTTGGAATTTTTCAAGATTTTCTAATTTTTATGGATTTTTACAATTTTTTATTTTTCTATTTTCTTTTTGTTGGTTTTATGATTTTGTATTTTGCTTTTTGATAAAATATGTACAAAGAGGATAATTTAGTTTAAGAGAATGATGAAATGAGTACCGAGATAAGGATATCGTTCAGCACGTTGTAGAAGAAAGAAATCAACATCTCTTAAACTTTCACCACCAAAGCTTTCGAGACTCTTGAATGGACGACATAAATTGAGCCTATAGAAAGTGAGACTTTGGTAGCTTCCCCCCAAACCGACAATCTTCGAATAAAGACCATTTTCCCAAGAAGTGGAATGTGAAGAGAAACAGTCTTATTGAATGAAGTTCAACACCCCAAAGAACACGAGAACACCGAAGTAACAAGTTTAAACGCTGATCATCTTTGCGGTTATCAAACCCGGAATACATGATTAAGCTCTTGTTGTCCATCCCCAATGTACACATTACTCTTCGAGTTTGAGCAGTTGTCGATTCGGGAGAACAATATGTCAACATCTTCATTTCACCAAATGCATTCCAGTTATCTTTCATATAACCAATCAGCCCATAATGTACACATGTACCCAACAAGAGTAGAGACGATGACATCCAAGTAACATGTTGAATCACTGATCATCTATGCGGATGTCAACTTCAGAATAACTGAATTAGCTTGATCAAGTGAACATGTTGTGCATCCTTGATGTACACATATCTCTCCCCTGATGGTTGCGATCTTATCGGAATCATCATTGCATTGTGTACATGAAGCAATAACCGGAAGCACTACCATAAATCATATAGAAGATGTCGATAAGCAATATCATCTCACGCTCCACATATTCTTCTCATATTTCATCCTACGATAAGCAATATCATCTAGAGACCACTTCCCCCCAAATGGTTGGAATAATGCATCCTTCCCCCAAATAGTTGGAATAATATATCCTTCCCCCAAATAGTTGAAATAATACATCCTTCCCCCAAATAGTTAGAATAACACACCAAAGTCTATGAGTGAAACACTGAGTTTCTCTTCGGTTATAACATTTGTCTTTCTCGGGATTACTTCAATAGAGAAGAAGTATTAATTTCATCACGTGTACTCGTTGTGTATTTTGATACCTCAGAATCAAAGAACACATTATACATGTCAAATACTCTTGAAATAGAGAAGAAAAAACAATTATCTCAACTGAATCCTGTGAGAATCAACACATGATACTTCTCTCGACTATCTTTATCAACCCATATGTAGACAATTTGAAGTGATCACTAATGAAGAAAACTCGATATACCAAACTTGAAACTGAATTCGAATTCCCTACATTTGTATATTTAGCTTGCACTTAATGATGGAAGAACGGTGTCGAGAATCTATGCTTCAAGCAAATCTCTAAGTACTCACTACTCAAACAAAGTATGAGACATTAACACCTCTTGAGATTATCCACATCGTCAGTCTTTAACCATCCACCCCGACTGCTGGTAACTAGATAAACCAAGTCTTCAACTCAAATTCTTAAGCCCGAGCAAGTTATCAAATAAGAACACGCCTTTGTGAAAGTTAACTTCAATCTCAAATAAGTGATAAATGATTAACTCCGAAGTAATCAACTTGAGTCAGATGTCCAACACGTGAATAAACATACAATCGGATGTACATTGACTCACTGAATGAACCGAAACAAATGATTCTTCAACATCAATGCATTCTTCCTAAAGGTATACATGTAGAGACTGATATGGAAGATTCACCAATGATGTCTTCGAGCGGATGAGGTAGTCATTTTTCTTAATGTTCAGGTGGTTGATTTATAGCATGCACAATGAGAGGAACAATAATCCGTGAAGATTTGGCAAAGGAATACCAAAGAGCGGATCAGTATTCAATAGTGCAACTACAATATCATGATAGTCATTATCAACGCCTTGTGATGTAACTGGAGATAAGGTTTCTTGAGAATTCCGAGAAGTACTTCTTAGATGGTGAACCATTTGAGTCAGTAGGAACCGGAGCATGAGCTTCAGAAACTGGATGATCAACATTCGTTGGAGGTTGGAAGTACTCATAAAACATATCTTGAAAAACAATGAATCCCAAATAGTAAATCCCAGTTATCCTTAGTGAGTGAAGACATTAGGCGTTGGAGAGTCGTATGACCATAACTCAAGCATCCATCAACATGTAGTATATTCACTCTTCTCCCCCTCAAAAATTTCAAATGAAGTTTGCCATTTTTGATTGAGTAAGTGAATAAGAATATATACCAATGAACGGAGATCCACTTGAGGATTGAATGAGCATGGAAAAACATGAAGCTTGTTGATGAAGAATGTCGATGAGAATAGTCATAAAAATGAAGATTTCTCTTCTTCTAAAGATAAAGCGCACCGAGGCATACACTTTTCTTTTCTTTGAGGAACGAGGCTTGAACTGTTGTGTTCAAACGTCATAGTCATTTCCGCTCATCTGTTTAGAGCACCCTTAATCCAAGTACCAATGAATGATATGTACGACATGCATTGGAACACAGACAAAGGAGGAAATTTGAAAACATTGGATCCCCATGTGAAAATGGGTTCCTTTTGGTTAGCGCAAACAATCTTTGAATCAACAGAAACCCTAGTTGCTATGGCATTATCACTAGGAGCTAAACTAGTAGAATCATCAGACTTAGTTAAAGGGCATTGTGTCCCTAATGGGATTATTCTACCAGTTGGCTTCCAAACCTTAACAGGCACTACCCTAGGCATAGTGGATCTAGTTAAGGAGCAAGGTTTGCCATGTGTGAATATTCAACCTGTAGGCTTCCACTGAAATCCTATATTGGTAAAAACTGTGGAAAACTAGAAGGGGGGGTTGAATAGTTTTACCAATTTAAAACTTCCTTTTAAATATTTAGATCGACTTATGTCAATCTATTTGATTGTTTATGTTGGACATTGATAGATGGATATATAAACGTGTAATGAAATATAAAGAGTAAGAAGCACATCACCACAACACAAGTTATTTATAGTGGTTCGGCTACAAGGACACCTTCCTTGCCCTACTCCACTCCCCGAGTCACCTACTCGAGAGTTCGTAAGCACTACACCAACTCCTTGTGGCGGAGAAGCCTTCACAACGTCGCTTAACCTTTTTCCGGTACAAAGCTAAATACCGAGTTCTTTCACACCAAGGCGAACCACACCTAACACAACGTTGCCTACCCTTTATACGGTGCTAGGCTAACCACCGAGTTCTTTCACACCTTAGGAGAACTAATCCTTCACAACGTCGCCTACCCTTTATTAGGTACTAGGCTAAGCACCTAGTTCCATTACTATGGAGGAACTACTACCCTTCACGACACAACACCTAATCTCAAGGAGATCTTCTCCTTGTTACAACACCATCAAGGATATTACCATCCTTGAAGATAAACAAATACATATATGTATAACGATGCACCTCATTGATTATACGACCTAGGCATTCTTCCCAAAAGCTACTTGATTTGATTCTTTGGCATCCTTCACTAATGCCTTTGACACAATGCTTGGCACCCTTCACTAATGCCTTTGTCTTGACACCTTTAGCATCCTTCACTAATGCTTTGACACGGATGATGAGCACCTTTCACTAATGCTTTCATCTTGACTCTTTCGGCATTCTTCACTAATGCCTTCAACCCAACATCTATGGAGAAAGGAAGAACTATCAACAAGAGAACCTTAGTAGTCTTGATGATGACGAAGCATGGCAACTCATGGACTTGAGCTTGCACGTCTTCAAGAAGTGGTGATCTCTCCTTTAAGAGGAACCTAGTAGATCACACAAAAACAAAAGACAAACTACATAGATCACTTAGATATGAGGTTAGAGGGTTAGAATACTTTGGGGAAGTAAGTGTGTAAAAGTCATGTTTTGAGAGGAAGAAATGGCTCTCTATTTATAGAGGAAATTCTCTTCTGTTCCCCGGATCCCACAGATCCCTACCACAAGGGATCCGGCTAGCACAAAGATAGGGATCCGTGGTCCGCTCCTCTTTGCCCATGGTTATTTTTGGTTATGGGTCATGGGTTATGGGTTGATCCATGGTTTTCTTTCTAGATACAATGTATCTTAAGGATACAATGAACTTGGTTAAGTGGTATATATAAAACCATGGGTTATGGGTCAAAACCATTTGCTAGTATTTACCCATTTAGTATATACTTGTATTTACCCATTTTAGCATACACTTAGTTTTTACCCATTTTAGTATACTTAGTTTAAGTATATGTTTAACCCAATATGTAAACACTAGTTGTTGTACATATGTATCTAAATCATAAAATCACTTATACTTGTTTTAGTGTTTTATGTGAGAGCGTAAGTGTGTTAGAAAACTATTAACTCAAACTATTTACGTACTCTATTTGTTTCGTTAAAATGATTTTACATTTGTTATCGACAAAACATTAGAAGATCGTAAAATATAAATAAACGTTTTTACGGCTTATTTGTATTAACAATCTCCCCCTTTTTGTTGAGGACAAAACATAAAATTATTTTAAGGAAAAAACTAAAATTCGTAAAAATTTGAATTTGTAGTTTTTACTTTCTTCTCCCCCTTTTGTCGAAACAAAAAGTGTTAAAAAGAAACTAATACAATTTTTATAAGAAAAATGTAAAAAATGTAAAGAGAGCAAGTGACGGGAATGGTACTCGTCTTAACTCCCCCTTGACGAGTCCATCCCTATGTAAGGGCGTCAAGGACATAACATAAAATAAACTAATTGTGTTTGCAATTAAGTTTGCAAATGGTTCGTCTAAGTGACGAGAACGTGCTCCCCCTTGAGTATTGCAATGTTGCAATGGGGTGTCATGAAGTGTAATCCAAAATTGGATCAAGTTGCAAATGATTTTGCAATGTTGTTTGACACGAAGCTCCCCCTAGCTTTATGGTGTCAATATCTTCATGTGTATTTTGAATAACTACAAAACAAAGGTTAGAAAATAAGAGTATAGTGCATAATTTCCTGCAAATAAGACTCAAGTTAGTAGAAATTTGTGCTCTTGTACCACGGATCCCACGGTTCCCATCAAGGAGGGATCCGTCTAGGTATTAGGGAGGGATCCGGCTATCTCATGAGTGATCTTCAAATGAAGAAATGTCAAGCAATGCTTTTTGAGAAAATGAGATATATGTATAATATATCAAGCACAACACAAAATAATCATAGCATATAAGTATTCATTCAATAAAACAAGAGATACACGACCAAATCTCTAAAACTAAGAGAATGAACCAGCCAAACAAGTGCTACTAATGCTAAATGAGTTACCCCAATTTAAGGTTCAACTAAACTCTTTAATGATGAGATGAGTTTTCCTAAACATTCTCAGTTTGAGCTTGTAGTTCATGTATCAATCTATCTAGTTCATGTTTCAATCTTTCAACATGTTTACAATGATCGCACTCCTTGTCATGGTTTTGAGTTTTTTGAAGTGGAGGTTCAAGTGAAGTGGGTTGAGGATCTTCAAATGATTGTGAGGTGGCTCTAGGCACTAATGAAGTAGGTTGGGTTGTGGAGGGTATAGTAGAATTATGTGATGAGATCCTAGTGGGAACACTCTTCTTGCGAGTTAGTTTGATTGGTTTTCTTAGTGTGGGAGAGATCCTAGCTTTGGTGGTCTTAACCGAAGATGATTCGGTTGAGGAAACTTCATGTATGATTCTAGCAAGTTTCTTGGGTGGTTCTTGAGTGGATGAATTAGCACTAGGAGCCTTAGTCATAGTGATGGTGCTAGTAAGAACTCCTTTAGTTGCTGAATTTGAGATGTGATTTGAGAGTGGTACCTTAATCCTAAGGTTGTTTGGTTTATAAAGGGTAATTTGAATTAGAAAATAAAATTCTTGGCCACTTAAAGGGCTAAGCATGCTTTTGGGGTTTTGATCAGTTCTAGGAGGATAATTAATGAATGCTAAAGGTGGTTGGAGACCCAAAAAGGTGACTTGAATTCAAATATGGAGTGGTTTACTGCATCTACGGATCCCACGGATCCTCTCAGTAGGGATCCTACCGTTAAAGACCTGGGATCCGCTTGTCGACAAGGACTAGGTGAAATCATTATGCTCTTGTAAGGTTTGTTTATTCATGGATTGACTTAATTTTGAAGTCTTTAGCTGTTGGATATCTCAAATCCTTAACCATAACAAGTAATGGTGCTTAATGATGGTTTTGGCCAAGAAAATTTGACCTTGGGTGATCTAACTATATGTTTGATGACTAAAGTGTTCTTGGCAATGAGAGTTATAAAGGGAAGAACTTTGCAATTGCATTTAAGACTTAATCCACTAATGTTCTTGCAAATGTGATGATTAACATGCACAAGGTTGAAATTCAGAGTTTCACTGATCTAGGAACTCATTTAAGATGAGATGGAGTGTTTGAGTTAGGAAGATGAGTTGAAAAGATTGTTTTAGCTATGTTTGACATAAACTGTCACCCGGATCCCACGGTTCCCTCCTTGAAGGGATCCGGCTAGGCTAATCCTAGGGATCCGGCTCTCAGCAGTTATGACAGGTTTGAAATGAGGTTTCTAGGAGCTAAAGCCTATCTCATTTTGAATGTTTCAGTTCTCCTAAGTATTTAGGATGAAAGGGTACTTGAATGATTAAAGGTAAAAAGTGTTATAGCAAATGATTGCTTTTTATGGAAGAGGGATGGGACAAGATGATTACCAATGGATGTCCAAGGATAACACTAAGAGTTATGAAGGTGTCAAGTCATAATAAATGATTCTAGTGATCAGATTTTACCTTGAGGTGATATTAAGAAATTTTTTTAAAAATTACAAGAATTGAAAAACTAATTTTAGTCTTACCTTGAGATATAAATGACTAGAAGCAATTTCCTAAAATTGTTTAGCTTGTCTTCTTTAAGTGTTTTGAGAGGTGATAAATAGTTTGTGAATAGTTGAAGCGGAAATATGGTGAGTTTAGATGTGTTGATAAAATTAGACTAAGATCTTAAGTAAGCCTTTAGTGAGTCTAAGCCTTTCTCATCCTTGAAGTGGACTTAGTTGGGTTCTAAAATCATATGCTAAGCTAATGTGATGTTATCTAGAAAGCATTTTTGATGTACTAAATGCTGTATTGCTGATCTGATGTCACGGATCCCACGGTTCCCTCAAGGGAGGGATCCGCTAGGCTAATCCTAGGGATCCGGCATCTGCAGATCGAACCAACACGAAATGATGCTAGTTTATGTACACTAGTAAATCCACAGATAAACTGTAGAAACAAGCATGTTTATCACAAAACACTAGTTAAAGACAATATCCAAATAATCATAAACCGAAAGAGCTAAAATGTAATCATCCAAACATAAGATAAAGAAAACAAGCACAATCCTATTGTCTCTTTCGTCAATCCTTTCTTTTCCTTTTTGACGGCTTAGTGAGGTTGTATGCGAGGTTTTGAATCATGCCCCTCAATTGCTTAAATTCCGCGGTCTCGTTTGGAATGGTCGGAAGTTGTTTGTGGTATTCAAGGATTTCCAATTTGATGTTGGCTACGGGGTCAACATCTTCTTCATCTTCTTCTTCTTCACCGGCCGAGGAGTCCGAGAGAGCTTCCGGTTGCTCTCCATTGACCATGAACCGTTTAGAGGGTCGTTTGGTAAGAGGTACCATGACGTGATCGGAAAGATAATGATCATCGTTGATAGGAGATGGTTGCTATGTACCAACATACATACAAAGTCGTGTTAGAAGCATACCATACGGAAGTACCATGTTGGAAGCTTTGAATACCCCAGCCATTCTCCTTACCATGTAATAGGCAAGATTAAATGGCCTTTAATGGATAAGACAATAGATCATTTGCACAAGACATGCGTTTGGATGATCTTTGTTTCCAACTAGGCTAATGACGTTTTCCCTAAGGATTTCTTCCCATTTTCTAAACATGGGGTGCATTTCCAAAAGTTCCATTTGAAAGGGATTACGGTGAATGAGCTTCTTGTTTCGGTCGAAACGGATTGGTCGGTTCTTATTTTGAAAATAGTGTCTCGGATGGTTTCAGGTTCATCAATATGAGTGTTATAGAGAGGCTTAGGATCAAGTGCAAGGTTTTGAGCGTTAATTGCCCAATCTTAAGAGTACATACAAATTCCTTCACAAGGAATGCAAGAATTTGAGCAAAGGTGTTGAGAGGAAGAGTGAAGTTTTGTTTATTGATGATGAAAGCGATTGAAATGCTATCATTGACGTTTTGAATGATCCTAAAGCTTTTGTAAAATTCAAAAATGAAAACCGGACAAATTTGTTCATCTATGTCAAGGAGACAATCAAAGTTGATTTTCGAGAAAACTTGACGAATGTCGGTATCTTCAAGGAAACATTCCTTGACTACACGACCTTCGTGGATAAGTCGTTTTACAAGGCTTTTGAAAATTTTACGGTCGGTTTTGGTCAACCCCTTTTTACGATAGTAATGAGTAAGGTAGTGGACGGTGTCATGATGATCTTGTTGAGTATCTTTGGGCATGGTTGGTCCTAAAAATACAAATTTTCCAATTAGGTAAAATTAGTTGGAATGGGTTTATGGTTTTGATTTGTATTAACAATGTTGTGAACACAATGTGATTATGTTAAAAGCCCTTTTTTCATGATTAATTTAAAAAGCCCTAATTAAATTAATTGATTAAAAATTAAGAAACCATAAACCCTAGGATGAGGATGATGAAAATTAGAACAAGTTAATGTAATTACTTACAATGATGTTCTAGGAAGAAATACTTGAAAGTATGGAAGCCAATGAGGATGGATTCAGTAGCTTAGTCGTTTTAGTGTTATGTGGATAGAGGGAAAAAGATCAGTGGTGAATTTTTGAAAGCGTATAGCTGAGTTCTGTTCCACGGTTCCCCTGGATCCTTTGTATTTGGGATCCGGCTAGTACAACTAGAGGGATCCGCTCATGTGGGACAGAAAGGATTTGTTTGGTATTATTTTTGTAGTATGCTTATAAGTTAGCTTGCCCAAAAAAATGGAGGTATTAGATGAGGATTGCTTTTGAATGATGATTTTTGATGAATTACATCTCGAGGGTTCATATGTGATGATGGCGTTAGTTTGACGAAAAAAAAATAATTTCATTCCTTATGTTGAAAAAGACGAAAGGTGACGAAAGAGACTTCTAATGATGTTAGTGATTAGTTAAGCAAAGAGAACTTATGACAATAAATGGAACTCATGTAACCTATCTAATGAAGAGTAAAACATACCTCTATGCTTCTTGCTTTGGTATAATACCAAAAATACTTCATGAGCTTTTAAAGTAATCCTTTGTACTTGGTGTACGTAAGTTGTGATTTACTTTTAGATCCTTCCTTGAATGTTGACTTCATTATTCTTTGAATGAAGATTTTGAAGAGATTCTAGCATGAAGATTTCTTAAGAGCAAAAGTGATTAGAATCATCTATCAATGTCCAACAAAATGATTTAAAAGAGAATATGACCAACAAAAAAAAACTTCTTTGTAGTTTTCAAACATACACGGATCGTATCAAGTCTTTAAAGTACAACATACTTTAAAAAACTTGGTAACGAAGCTCTGATGCCAATTGTGGAAAACTAGAAGGGGGGTTGAATAGTTTTACCAATTTAAAACTTCCTTTTAAATATTTAGATCGACTTATGTCAATCTATTTGAGTGTTTATGTTGGACGTTGATCGATGGATATTTAAACATGTAATGAAATATAAATTGTAAGAAGCACATCACCACAACACAAGTTATTTATAGTGGTTCGGCTACAAGGACACCTTCCTTGCCCTACTCCACTCCCCGAGTCACCTACTCGAGAGTTCGTAAGCACTACACCAACTCCTTGTGGCGGAGAAGCCTTCACAACGTCGCTTAACCTTTTTCCGGTACAAAGCTAAATACCGAGTTCTTTCACACCAAGGCGAACCACACCTAACACAACGTCGCCAACCCTTTATACGGTGCTAGGCTAACCACCGAGTTCTTTCACACCTTAGGAGAACTAATCCTTCACAACGTCGCCTACCCTTTATTAGGTACTAGGCTAAGCACCTAGTTCCATTACTTTTGAGGAACTACTACCCTTCACGACACAACACCTAATCTCAATGAGATCTTCTCCTTGTTACAACACCATCAAGGATATCACCATCCTTGAAGATAAACAAATACATATATGTATAACGATGCACCTCATCGATTATACGACCTAGGCATTCTTCCCAAAAGCTACTTGATTTGATTCTTTGGCATCCTTCACTAATGTCTTTGACACAACGCTTGGCACCCTTCACTAATGCCTTCGTCTTGACACCTTTAGCATCCTTCACTAATGCTTTGACATGGATGATGAGCACCTTTTACTAATGCTTTCATCTTGACTCTTTCGGCATTCTTCACTAATGCCTTCAACCCAACATGTATGGAGAAAGGAAGAACTATCAACAAGAGAACCTTAGTAGTCTTGATGATGACGAAGCATGGAAACTCATGGACTTGATCTTGCACGTCTTCAGGAAGTGGTGATCTCTCTTTTAAGAGGAACCTAGAAGATCACACAAAAACAAAAAGACAAACTACATAGATCACTTAGATCTGAGGTTAGAGGGTTAGAATACTTTGGGGAAGTATGTGTGTAAAAGTCATGTTTTGAGAGGAAGAAATGGCTCTCTATTTATAGAGGAAATTCTCTTCTGTTCCCCGGATCCCACGGATCCCTACCACAAGGGATCCGGCTGGCACAAAGCTAGGGATCCGTGGTCCGCCTCCTCTTGCCCATGGGTATTTTTGGTTATGGGTCATGGGTCATGGGTTTATGGGTTGATCTATGGTTTTCTTTCTAGATACAATGTATCTTAAAGATACAATGAACTTGGTTAAGTGGTATATATAAAACCATGGGTTATGGGTCAAAACCATTTGCTAGTATTTACCCATTTAGTATATACTTGTATTTACCCATTTTAGCATACACTTAGTTTTTACCCATTTTAGTATACTTAGTTTAAGTATATGTTTAACCCAATATGCAAACACTAGTTGTTGTACATATGTATCTAAATCATAAAATCACTTATACTTGTTTTAGTGTTTTATGTGAGAGCGTAAGTGTGTTAGAAAACTATTAACTCAAACTATTTACGTACTCTATTTGTTTCGTTAAAATGATTTTACATTTCTTATCGACAAAACATTAGAAGATCGTAAAATATAAATAAACGTCTTTACGGCTTATTTGTATTAACAAAAACCTTCCCTGTAGGTTTCCAGGATTGCTTAATTTGTTTCGCTTTCCAAACTCTCTTAACTGGGTTTTAATTCTTAGACCTCAGAAATAACACACCACATTTATCATGATTACTAGAAAATAGAAATTCTTTACATGTTTTGCAGACAGCATAAGACATCGAATTAATTTCATTAAGATTAGAGTTAATACTAGAACCAACACGATTCTTTTTGTTCAAGTCAAACTTATTGTCCCTATGGTGTTCTTTCACTTCCTTTTCATGATCACTTTTAGTTTGCGTAATCCTATCCTTCTTTGCATTGCTTCTAGGTTTTGACCCGTTAACTTTAGTGTCAACTTTAGCATCTGTAGGAGTGATGATGGGAGCCTTATTTTGTTTTACTGCCATTTGATTTTCTGGGTCTAGAAGTGGGTTCTCGAGGCTTTCAGAGGCACATCAAAGGTCACATGCTTGATTTTTAGGCATAGAACAAGGCATAACTTCTCTATCTTTCCTAGTACCAGATTTAGGACATGTTGCAATCACACATTCTAAGAGTTCCTGAGATCGTTTGGCATGTAAGCATGCATGCCCAACAACATTATCAAGTGGTTTCTCTATCTTATCATCTTCAACAATCTCACGGAGGCACTCTAGACTATCCTTGAGGTATGAAAGATATGTTTGATATGCAAATTCATTGTTTCGAAGATGAGGGGGAATATATTTCACAGTTACAGCATATTTAGAACAAGCATGCACCTTTGGTGCAGCAATTTCACCACTAGTGATTGGCATTTTCCCTTTTACCACACGCTTGAGATTCTCAATTTCATTAAGCAAAGAAGTTACCTTTTCATCAAGTATTATGATTAACCTTGAGTGAATCACATAACTCTTTGTTCGAGCATTAACTTTGAAATTTCAGCTTGAAAACATTCATTTTCATTTAGCAGTTTATCAATTATGTTTTGAAGTTGGAAATTCTGAGAATCTAACGGCGGAGGCATACGGGAGCCAATCACTTCATTCTTTTCACCATTTAATTGGGAAATTTGGGCTTTCAACCTTTTGATCGTGTTACAATGAGCTCAGATATGTTCATCACGTTTGTTGATTTCAAAAACTGCATCAAACTCAGGAGCATCCGAAGATGTCTTAGCATTTGAGGTTTTAACATTTTCTTTCAGATGTTGATATTTTAATTGTAAACCAATAAATTCAACTTCTAATTTGGAAAAATGCTTGACCATGTTATCATGATCGTCTTTTTTGATTTTATCATGCAATTCTGAATTTTTGGTCCCAAGCTCAATGACACGATCCTGGGAGACTTTCAATGCAATTGACAGTTCATGAAATTGAGAAGCAGTCATGGAATAATTCATAACAGTGTAAAACATATCTTGAGCAATACATCTAGAAATCAAATATTCGTTAAAGATGTGAAGGTTCTTCCTCTCAATCTCATTGCTCTTAAGCTCACATTCATTTATTCTTACCTCATTTCCCATTTCATTAAACACCTTTTTCATTTCTTTAATCTATGTATTTATGCCCTTTTGAAGACTTTCAAATTGTTCTTTTAGTTGTTTAAAGAAAGGCATGACCTCAGTTAAATAACATTCTTTCGTTTGCTCAAAACCCCTTTCCCCTTCAGTTATCCCCGTAGGTGTGATTCTCTTCTTACATATTTTCTCAAAATCAACGAATAGTTGGTAAACTACATATAGGTTGATTAAAGTTTTGCTATTAGTGGGAAGAGTTCTAGGCACTAAATGCATTGGTGTATTTGGAGGATACACAGTAGCTGGGGGCAATTTCCTAAGGGGGGATTCTTTTCCACAACATCATCAGCTTTCTTCTTATCAATATCTTTCTTCCAAAACACTTGTTCAGGGGTTAATAGAGTTTGAGGCTTAAACTTGTTCAAGGCAATCCAATTTTCCTTAGTGTAATCATGAGATTTAAGCGTTATATTATACTGTATACACCAATGATCATTTAATTTCTTTGCCATTTTCTCTTTAGAGTCATCTTCTAATTTTCTATCCTCTTCAGTGCACTCTATGCATGATGGTGTTTGCCTAGGCTTAAAGATCTCATCACCATCATAGACTACCTTTTGAGCAGCTCTAGCAATTTTACCATACTCAGGATTGGGTAATACTATGCTTATCGCTTAAGGCTCTGTGCTTAGTGACCATGTGAGCAGTCTGAAGGGTGTTCCCTTGTACGTACAACTTGTTTTCAAGTTTGTTCTTCAAAGTTTTCAGGTTGGAAAATTCATTTAAAAGTTTTGATTCCTTAGCATTGAATTCCTGCTTAAGCACTTTTACATTTTCTTGAAGTTCTTGTTTTTGCTTTGCAGTTTTATTAAGTTTTTCTCGTAAGGAATTTAACTCTTGTTTTAATATTTCTTCCCTAAAATTACTTTTTCTGATAAGTGTACGCATTTGGGTATCCATCTCCTGCCACGTGAGGTCACTCTCAAATTTAGCACGTTGTTCATAGATGGCAACTTGATCCTTATATATGTTAAGCTCAGTGTTAAGGGAATCATCGTGAGATAAATGCGAGTACTAATGCAATTCATAATCATCATTTTGAGTAGAAGATGCACAACTAGGTACAGCAGAAACTTCCATCCAGCTTTCCTCTGCATTAACGTGCTATGTGGCTGTGGCGTGGGTGCATGTCTATCTTGGGTACATCCGAAGCTTCCATGGAGCATTCCTTTGCATTAGCTTTCACAGATTATGACTGGTGCACCTCTCTCTCTCTTGTGAACATGAGCACCAAGAATCCATTTTAGCATTATCCGACTCAAACACGATAGTCTGTTGTTGTACATTGTTGGGTATATTCTGTTCATTGATCACGTCGTATAGACTGAGTATCTTAGATACAACTGAATCTGAATCGTTAGGCATGATGTTGACGTGTACGGTATTTTACAAATCTATGATTTAAACCGAGAAATAGAATCTTTCGCGGGATTTTACAAAATCAAGAAGAAACAGTTAAGCAATGACCAATAGAACGTATTAAGATGACTGATGGATTGACACAATGATAAACAATTGTGTGTTAGGACTTATGATTGTTTGTAGGATTAGCTGAGATGTTGTTTAGTTGATATTTGGATTGGTTGTTGCACGATTTTCCCGAGAAATATAGGTCTAAAAACTTAAAAACCTCAATAACTTCTGTTCAAAGCGGATTTAAGCCTCGAAGGTTGACCCAAATAAACTTTAGTTTATTTTGCGTGCCATTCTCCTCATTCTCACGGTCGTTTTGATGGGTAGAACGCTGAAAACGGAGTTACGGTTCAAAAGTTATGGCCGTTTGAAGTTTTGTCGGGAAAAGTCAACAAAACGCACTGATGAAATGGTCAAACCGCACTTTTGTCAAACCGCTTTAGTCAAATCGCATCCTAGTAAAATCGCACCAAGACAACTCGCACCCTACACAGCTCGCAGTATAAGACAACTCGCAGCCTAGTCAACTCGCTTTGATGACAACTCGTTTAATAGACAAGTCGCATGAAACACAACTCGCATAAACAGACAACTCGTTTAATAGACAAGTCGCATAAAACACAACTCGCATAAATTGACAACTCGCTTCCAATACAACTCGCACCCTAGACAACTCGCTTAAGGCACAACTCGCATAAGATGACAACTCGCATATAAGACAACTCGCTTCAATAAGCAAGCTCATAATACACAACTCGCTTCACAAATTAGGACAACTCGCATAAAATAAATGCACAACGAAACTCAACTCGCATCCAACAAATATTCAAAAAACACCACTTTTCAATCCAAAAACAACTCAACCACGATGATTCAAGCCTTCCAAATCAAAACCTAAACACTTATAATGATTCTAAACACAAAAGTACAATCAAAATTCAAACTTTAACACTAGAAATGATCCAAATGATGCAAACTGCTCTAAACTCATTCAAACCCAAAAACCATATGAAAACCACTAGAAATCCAAGAACATGAAAGATGAGTGATCAAACCATGGCTCTTGATACCATTTGTAACATATTGGCTTTCATAAACACATCAACACATATTAAATAGGGGCATATGAATTAGAGTTTTAGAGAGGGAAAGTGGAAGAGAGTTGGGAACTTGGTGAGACAAAGAAAAATGATATTGAAAGCTCCAACCCTCTACCTTGGAAGGTAGAGGGTATTTATAGTTTCTTACAAGACACGCCTCTTACGGGCTGCGGATCAGGCATACAGTGGGTAAAGACTCGTCAGTCCTCCACGATGTTACTTAACAAACTACTTATTAACATTAAATGACTACGACTACGAGCTTTCTAATGAATACATATACTTGAGGTGACCGACTCTTTAACTACCAGATTTTCTAAATCCTAACACACTGAATTAAGTTCAGACTATTAGTCATGACTCTTCATTTGCCCCATTACAATGCTGGGATTTTATAGTCTGTCTAGTTTAATGCAGTAGTAAAACAAGTAGTCACATGCATGACTGCACATTGACTACTTTTTCAACCACTATTTTTTTAACAAATTGCTTGCAATTGAGAATCTTTCATAGCTAATACTGTTTTTTTTCAAATAAATGCCTGCAATTGAGAATCTTTCATACCACACACTATTTCTTTTTCAACCAAATGCCCGCATTATATAAATGCATAACCACATACATGAAAACTGCATATACAAGAAAACTATAACAAAAAACAACAATTGACACAATGAGGGCCAACAACAAACCAGGTATTCAACATTGTGTTTTTCTAGTCATTTTTGCTATCTGTAACACACCATTCATATATTTTCCTTTTGTGTGTGTGTGTGTGTGTGCATAAATCATTAACATTTCCAGCAGCAGTGAAAGTTCTGATGGTAGATGGTCAGACTATTTTCTAAATGTTCAACATTCTGGTTCAAGTTCAAAAAAGGGTGATGCTAGCAAGAATCTAACACCCAAACAGATTGCAAAAAAAAGGCTTTTGCTGAGAGGGTTAAGGTTCTAGCCCTCCTAATGAGGAAACTTGTGAACTGATTGGTATCAAGCCCTTTGTTGCCAAAATTCCCAAAGATGCAAGGGATGGTTCAAAAGGGAATGGAAAAAGGAGTTTGGTTTAGTTGTATGGCTTAAATGCCCCATCATAAAACTATGTAACCCCCTAGGAAATATGATACTTGACTTTCTAATGTCAATTTTCAACTTTAATGAAGAAACATGTTACTAAAGTGCCTACAAGTGCATATACATGATAAATGGAAACTGCAAATACAATAAAGCTTGACTGCAAGTGGATGTACTAGTGAAAACTGCAAAAATTTTCATTGCCATAGAAAATCTTGACTTTTTAGAGTCAAAATCCATTACAATAGGCTAAATTACATAAACAACTATTTAATACTAAAACTGCTAATCATCTAACAGTACTAACTTAACAATAGAAGCAGTAACCTTGCACTTAGCCTTGAGTAACATTAACTTTAAGCCCAGCAGTAGTAACTTTTGTACTAGCAAAGACAAACCACTTGGTGTATTTCCTTTGAAGTTCACCAGCAGTCTTAACTTCAACCAGTAGTCTTAACTGTTACACTGGCAGTCTTAAAACACTTGACATATTGTTCTAAGTGTGCACACCCCTAATATTTTCATTGAAGATCTAGAGAAGCATTATTTTTACCATGAGCATTAGTAATACAAACATCCTAAAACGAAGCTTTTAATCCCAACATAATCCCAGCATGAAGTAAACAATTAATAGATAAATTTATATCCTTTAAAAGAGTATTTTGCAGCAAAAAAAAAAAGCTTAAATAGGTTCTGCAGACAAACATAAATTCTTAAATAGAGTGTGACAACTTGAGCATGACATGCTTCACTTGGATTTTCGTATAACAATACCTTCTCAGTCGGTTCGATTGTAGTCATTTCGTAATTCATTGCCCAAGTCACGTTGATTTATACGTGCCAAAACTTTATCATTGTACTCGTGAATGACTGTACCAAAATCCTCATTGACTTCTTCATATGTATCTTTGTAATTCTTGGTAGGTGTTTTAAAGACAATAGACAATTTTTTATCTATCTGCTCTTTCACATAAAACACTTGTCGTGCTTGTGAGGCTAATATGAACGGATCACCCTTGTGGCCTAAACTATTCAGGTCTACTAGTGTATAACCAAGATTATGGTGTTTAACCCCACTAGTTTTTTTATCAACCCAATCACATAAAAAAGGGTGCCAACACTATTAATCCTTCTCCTTCCCCTGTCACTTTCTCCCCTGCTCCACGACAAACCCAACATCACATGGTCATTTCCACCTTGGCAATCCTCTCTACTCTCATTTGTTGATGATATAAAGACTAGATGAATGGTTTTGATCATTGGGATTGGGCTACAAGGCAATCCAAGGGCTCATATGCAAACTGAGAAAGCACAAGTTGAACACATCCTCTCATTTCTCACACACGAAGAAGAACAACAAGAAGAGATGAACCCTAGATTTAAGCTTTTCTATAAATAGGATCCTTTTGTAAGCCTTTAAGGCAGTTAGTTTAGTTTTTAGTTTAAGTCCCGTTTTTAATTTTAGTAGTTTAGTTAAGTTTTTATTCAGCTTATTAGTGTAAAAGTCCTTGACTTTCAAGACTTGTAATGTGTTTCCAAGTTTAATGAAAATTTAAGTTGTATTAGTCATAATTAGTCTTTTTAAATTCAAGTGTCATTGTTGTTAAAAGCATTTTATAAGCTATTATAAGCTCTTAATATAAGCTATTTACTTGAACTATACAAGTTCTTTCTATAATTTGTATTATTCAAGTCATTTTTATCAAATATCACTCAAATAAACTATATGGATGACAAGCCAAACATGAACGGGCTTATGGGTTTTACCAGCTTGTTTTAAACAAGCTGGAGCTTGTAGATCAGCTCTTGGAGCATCTTTAGTCCTTGTTTGAGCAAAGGACCAAGTGAGTACCACTTTTACTTTATTGCTTATAAACTGCTTATTCGCTTATTTACTTATATTTCTGTTATTTATGCTTATTTTATCCTCATTATGCCTTATATGTTTGAAAATACTATTATGATAGCTTATTCTATAGTTTAGTAGTCATTCATTCTTATTTGCTAAAAATCTGTCCAAAACCAATAAGCTTGTGCTTATTGGATAAAGTGTTTATTAATCATTTATTTTTGCTTTTATTTGTCACTTAGTCTTTTTGATCTGGTCCGAACCGTCAAGTCTAAAAGACTCAGAACAGCTATTCACACAAAATGCAAATTAGTCCCGGAGAATACGGGGATTCCCGGGTCGTTTAGTCCCAAGGAGACTCAATGGTGTGTTTAAAACAATCTCAGATGATGGAATGATCACTAAGGATAGTGATCTGTAAAGGTTTTGATTAGAAATATTACACTACTGAAAAAGGTTATAAATAAAAGCTTACTTAAATGCAAATTAAGAAAATTAAAAAGATAAAAGATATTAAATAAACGCTATCACTATATTTATATTGATGTTTTTGTGATTTTTATTTTTGAAAACTACTTAAATACTAATAATAAGAAACTTTAACAAAGACAAAAAATTTATAAAACTCAAATAAGCTGTTTTGGTGGCTTATTTACCCAACAGTGGCTTAAATAGCTTATTAGGGTGAAATAAGCTCAAATAAGCTTGAACACTGAAACCAAAGCTAGAACAAGATGGAATAAGGTACAAGCTATTGAAATGAAACTAAAGAATGAAAAGGAGCACACTGATAAGCTAAGAAAAGGCAAATAAGCACTTGACTGTGGTGATGATAAACGAAAAATGGGACAAGTTTCAAGCTTGCAGCGACCCTAGCTAACAAGCTCCAAACTGAAAAATAAAACTTGACAACTCAAGAAGACCAGGTTGGCTTTCCAAAGAACTAGAGAACTCAGGATTTGGACAAGTAATAAGCTTGATGCAAGCTTATCAATTGAGGCTTATTTTCGTGCACGTGACAAATAGACAGTAATGTACTCTCAATAAGCAGCCATTGAATAAGCACTCAAAAGCCAAGAAACTAAGAACTATCATTTTTATATTTTTCTTTACCAACTAGACTACAAATCCCCAAGAGCTTATAATCTGAAACTAACTAGCCAAAACCCACAGTGAAATTCCAAGTTTTATTCAAAAACGACCTTTTGAAATTTTGACTTTTGAGAAAACCAAAAAGTTGACCAAAGTGAGATTTAAACTGATCTTAAACACTGATGATGTTATGTTAAGGTGTTTTAAGACTGAACATAGCAAGATTAACAACTTTTGAACACAAAATCAAGATCCTACTTTTGAAAAATCCAACAGTGGACTGCATAAACCAAGATCACATGATTTTTGACTTTTTGCTGAATTAGAACTTGTTTTATGACTTGTATGAGTGGTTTAGACTTGTTTAGATGGATTTCCAACAAAGATAAAGACCAAAGAACCTTTAATCACAAAAAACCAAACACCCCTTTATGCTAACTGATATGAAATTTTTACCAAGTAACTCACAATTGTAAACCACAAACTTGATTCTAGACCTTGTATAATCTATTTATATAACTAATGGAACATTAAACAACACCTTATTACAACAATAACTAAGAAATGACTAAGAATCAGTTTTCACTGTTATAACTAGGATTTTATAAAATTAAACTTTTGAAAGAACAACCACTAGATTTCAATGTTTAAACACACTTAAATATAGCTAATTAACACAAAGATACAGAAATTTGAGCTAAAGAACAACTATAATAGTAAAATGCCAAAATAATCAAAAAGCTTACAAATGCTTCCAATGCTTAAAACTTAGAACCAGGACCTGAAACCAATTCCTATATGCTCTCCACAGAGCTCTAAACCAAGGCCATCCAATATTAACCTTGCTCCAGCATTCTTGTGCCTTTCAACATGATTTTTGATTTTTAAAATATTTAATGGCTAGTTTTTGGTGATTTTTATTTTAACTTCTAAACTTGTTTTACATGTATCTAAAAGCTTGATTAAGCTTTCTTGGAGCTTAAGTGACTTAATCTAGTCCATACAAACAACTGAAAACACCATTTGAAACAACATGAGATTTTTGAATTTGAGGAAAATTGCATAAGATGAAATATAATATGATACTTGAATTAAATCTTCACAAAAGCTTTCTTATAACAGAATAACTTGAAATACAAAGTTTTTAAGCTTAAAACATAAACTGAAATTGGAAATTAACTAAAACGACTTGAAAATTAAATATTACACTAGATACTTTTGGCACATTGCATATCTCTCCCTCTTTATAGACTTTACATCATCCCACATGCTCTTCAAACTTTCCCACCACACTTGAGCCATTGGATTGGCTAGAATCATCTGAACCGTCCACCTTGCATATTTGGCGCCAAAAATTCTTCAAGCAGGTATTATCAATTAATGGATTTGGTTTTGATAATTAAGAGTTTTGGAGTAGATGATGTGGAGGGACATAGTATGGGGTGGGTTGAAAATGGGGTGAAACCATGGTGGTATTTAAGGAGTTTTCAGTGATCGTGGGAGAGGGTGCTACAAAGTGAGAGTGGTTTCATGCGTAATTCTTGGGTTTGACTTTCATCAATGACCGCACTAATAACACATGGGGTCACAATTAGTTGTGGCTTTGTGTCTTTTTTGTAATTGACCTGGGGCTCATGCGTGCGGGTCAAGGTCAAGGCAGCTTGGGCTAAGGGTTGGGCTTGGATATGTATTTGGGCTTAGATAGTTATAAGTGTCCGTTTGGTTTTAGTAATAAACAAGGACCAAAAGTGTAATTTGACCAAACATGAGGGACTGAAAGTGAACATTTCCAAACTTCTCACAAGGACTAAATTTGCCAACTTTTGATAGAACAAAACCCTTTTTGCATAAAATCTATTTTTAAAGGTCCAAGGACTATTTTTGTAATTTTCCAAAGTTAAGGGACCTTTCTTGCCAATTGACCAAAGAATCATTCAAGGATCATTTTAAACAATTTAGAATACTTCAGGGACCTTGAATGATAAATTTCCACATTTTTGGATTCCAGGGACTAGATTTGACAACTTTTAAAACTCGGGGGACTAAAACTGCCAATTTTGCAAATTTGATACGTTTTTCATCTGATTTTGATATTTTTGCATTTAAAACACATAAAACACTGATTTGTGATATTTTAATCATTTTGATGTGTTTCGAGGTGTTTTCGGATGATTTTGCAGTTTAGATTATACAAAAATGATGAGTATTTTTAGACACTCATCAATCCCCATTTAAGATATTGCTAGTCCCTAGCAATAATTTGAGAAAACATAATGGATTTTAAACTCTTTACCAAAAGCCATTACTTCTGGAGTAGCCAAATGTTTCAGTTCAAGTAAGAACCATGGTACACCGATAACCATGTGATTTTGAGCAAACCACCAGCTTTCAACGGATTTGATTTTGTCTTTACCAGAAGCCGTACCCTTCTGGACTAGCCAACTCTTAGATAAATTATCAACCTTATCTTTGGTGAGCTGAATACCAATTATGGATTTTCCACTGCCTTTACCACAAGCCATAATCTTGCGGGCTAGCCAACTCATTATCTTTTGAGGATGATGGGGAGTTGAGGAACCATACAATTTTGGGCAAATTGCAAGCCATATAAACGGATTTGAGAAATCTTTACCAAGAGCCGTTTGCTCCTGGATTAGCCAATCCTTTTGTTTATCAAACATGGTGGACTGATTACCAAATGAGTAAGTGTAAAACACTTACTCCAAAAAAATTTTTGGCCAAAAACGGGGGAATTGGGCGGATAATATATATGAAATTCGTGAGAATTCCCCCCCACACTTAGAAATGAATATTGCCCTCAATATTCAAAGTACCGGCGGTTATGCCGAAACTGAGAACGTAAAAGGGAAATACTACGGCCATTATTTTGAAAGATTTTTTTTTTTTAAGAAAACTTATATACAACATGTGGGGCAACTCCCCCACACTAGGGTGGTAGAAAATAGAAAGAAATTATGGGTGAAAACCCATACAGTGTGCTATTGTTTTTGATTCCCGAGTCGCTAGCTTGACTCGACCCCGAATTCATTTGTTCTTGGGGAAAGTAACGTGGAAAACCAATCTCAGTCGGACTTTCGTTCACAATGTTAATAAACATATGAACATCAGAAAGTTCCACACACCGAGATACAACCTCGGTATTGTTAATAGTAGAAACTATAAAGTATGATACCGGGGTCAAAGATGGTGTCCTCATTCCCGAAAGAGAAAGGGAAAGAGCAACCACACCATCTGTGAAGAATGGAATAAAACGCATATGAGAATGCATGTCCATTCCTCAGCAGAGAGAAGCAAATCACCAGTTTTGACATCTTTAAGCTTAAACTTGAAGCTTAGATGGTGATTGTCAAGAAGATGTCCGGGAGGGAGGGTGGGAAACGGTTCTTCAATTAACAGATTCTCCAGAAAAAGGATGTCTCCCTCCGGATCAAGGTAAGTGTTATCAATTCCTATTGGAATTGACTCATCACTAAGAAATGCATCGACTTCATTCCAAAAGTTATCATCTTCCTCATCAGAGGAGTGAGAAGGAATGGAAGAGTCGGGAATAAGACTAGAGGATGATGGATCATTTTTGAGCATTTCATTAATGGGAAGAATGTCTCCCATTGGATCACAAACATCATCATCCAACTCAGATGAAACTGAAGAGATTTTGGTTTCATCCACAGACTTAACAATCTCGATGCGACAAACTGATGCCGGAGGTGGGACAAGTGGTGTGCTCTTAGAGCTAGCAGTTTCCACCACTTCCGTTGAAGTCTCCGATTCTAGATCATCGTCATCATCATCAAGAACACTCTTGACTTCCCTGGTACAACTTTCAAACCATTTGTTTGAACCAGGGGTGATTTTTAAAGCTTTGAGCTCAGCACGTTTTTGGCGAACACTCTTAACCGTGAAATTTGAGAGTGTTGCATTGATTCTTTCAGATTTTTGATCAATTGAGGCAACACTCTTTTTGTATAGAGGTTTGGAGTTCTGGTTGATATTTAGCGTGAGCTCGTCGTTGTCAACCCGTATGGTCAACTCTTCCGCAAACACATCAATCAGAGCACGACTCGTTCTCAAGAAAGCTCTCCCTAAGATGAGGGAACTTTAGGATGCAGAAGTCTACAACAACAAAGTCAGCATGAAAGTGGAATTTTCCCACTTTTAGCACAACATCCTCGGCTATCCCAAGTGGACGAGTTATGGTACGGTCCGCTAGCTCGAGTGTCATACGAGTGGATGAAAGTTCCGGAAGAGACAGTTTCTTCCATACTGAGAGTGGCATGAGGTTAATGCTAGCGCCAAGATCGGCCAAGGCGAAGCATTGAAACATCCCAAGAAATCACACGGATTAAAACCGGCCAGTCTTCAAGCTTTGGGGCTCGTTAAGAATGGCTGCGAGCATTGCTCATTGAGAGGAGTTTTCGCCATCTCATAAGCTTGTCTTTGTTGGTGAGTAAGCCTTTAAGCGTGGATGCAAATTTAGGCATAAGAACGAGAGCATCAACGAAGCTTATATCAAAGTGAAGCTCATTGAAGATTTGGAAAAACTTTTCCATTTGCTCTTTGTTTTTGTCTTTGAGCTTCTCATCATTCATTCTTGATGGGTAGGGAAGCTGACTAGACTTTTGAGTCGGGATGGAAGTGTTTTCGGCTCAGATTTTTCCTCGGAACATCGGTTCCGGACTTAAAGCTTGGACTACCGAAGGTGGGACGTGTGCGGTACTTCGGTGGCTTGAATAATGCACCTTGTCCGTTGTCTCCTTGGTAACTTGACTAAATGCCACAGGAGGAGGGGGCATAGGAGTCGTAGGTCCATTGTGCGTCTTACCACTACGAGTGGTGACGGCTTTCAACTCGGCATTGGGATTGGGAATGGTATTGCTTGGGAGTCCTCCAGAAGATGATGAAGCTTTGTTCATATTCATGTTCATGAAACTGCTCATCATATTCTTTAACTCATTTGTCTGCCGAGACAATGTGGTATCAATTTCCCTTTTTAGCTCACCTCTCATGTTATTGATCTGAGTTTGCATAGAACGCATGTTTGACTCAGTCATTTTCATGAAGTCATTTGGCATGGGAGCTTGAGGAGGTGGTTGATAACTTTGATGATTAGGAGCTTGAAAAGGTTGTTGATAACCTTGCTGAATTGGAGCTTGATAAGGTTGGTTGAAATTGTTCCGTTTTGATTGAAATTTTGAGAGTTATTGAAGTTTTGTCCTTGATTTGGAACAAAGCGATTTTTATTGCCATGGTTTTGTAGGAAAACCAGGTGGTGTCATACCGCTAGGTGCACGGTAGTGAGGATCAGCCCGTGGTCGGTATTGATTGTGGTTTACCGAAGCTACGGGAGCTTGGTAAAAAGAAGCATCGGTTGCTTGACAATCATAATTCGCGTGTGGACCACTACAAATTTCACACACCTTGTTTATGGCTTTGATTGGTTCCGGCTTATGAATTTCGCTTTTGATTTCCTTTACCTCTTTTATCATACAATGGATCATGTCCGTTAGAGCGGCTAACGGAGCGGCTAACTCGGAAGAGTTACCGGATGAAGAAGCAGGAGTGTTCGGAACATTGACTTTGTTGCGAGAAAAAAGGAACTTTTGATTTACTCTCGCAAATTTCAAGCACATCTTTAGGTCTACGATTCAAGATATTTCCACCTGCGGATGCATTCAAGGAATCTTGATCAATACCGTTCAACCCATTGTAAAAGATATTGACTTGTTGAAGCTCCGTGAATTCATGATGGGGGCATTTCCTGAGGAGATCTTTGAATCTCCTCTCCAAAATTTTCATCGAAATTTTGACGAAATCCAGAAATTTCATTTTAAAGATTAGTCGTCTTTGATGGAGGAAAGAAATAATTGACAAACTTTTTAACAAGATCCTCCCAAGTTTCGATGGATCGAGGGGGTTCTTTTCCACCAAATCCGGCTGCCCCGCGTGAAGAAAGGAAATAGCATCAATTTGATCACCTTTTGTGGCACATCCTTGTAATTGAGAGTTGATGTCAAATGGTTGAACCAACGGATGTGTGCATACGGGTCTTCGATCGTACCGCGGAATTGATTCGTAGACACAAGTTGGATTAAATGTGTCTTCAATTCGAAGTGATCAGAATTGATTACCGGTAAGACGATGGCATCTCCATAACCCTCGGTGGGTGCCTGGAGCATTTCCGCCATGGTACGTTCGTCTGCCATACTGTTGCTTCGAAATAGTACGAATCTCGGGTTCGACTATTTGGGCAAACGCCTACGAGAACGTCCTCTAGGAATTTCTAGATCACGCAAAGGACTCAATGATCTAGAAGAACGGTATGCACTAGAGATAACTCTAAAAATCTCAGAGTTAAGAAGAGAGATGGAATTATGAAGATATTTCAGATGAGAATGAGAATTATGAAGACGTTTTAAAAACAGGTGAGAAGAATCTTTTGATTTTCTTATAACTTTACTTTTACAAATGGTGGGTATGTGCAACAATGGATCTGAAAATGGGTAAACACACGCTAAAGCCTCCACGGCGGTAAAATTTGATTCGTGCAAAACCGTCAAGTCTAAAAGACTCGGAAACAGCTCCGACACAAATGCAAATTAGTCCTGGAGAATACAGGGGATTCCCGGGTCGTTTAGTCCCAAGGAGACTCAATGGTGTGTTTAAAACAATCTCAGATGATGGAATGATCACTAAGGATAGTGATCTGTAAAGGTTTTGATTAGAAATATTACACTACTGAAAAAGGTTATAAATAAAAGCGACTTAAATGCAAATTAAGAAAATTAAAAAGATAAAAGATATTAAATAAACGCTATCACTATATTTATATTGATGTTTTTGTGATTTTTATTTTTGAAAACTACTTAAATACTAATAATAAGAAACTTTAACAAAGACAAAAAATTTATAAAACTCAAATAAGCTGTTTTGGTGGCTTATTTACCCAACAGTGGCTTAAATAGCTTATTAGGGTGAAATAAGCTCAAATAAGCTTGAACACTGAAACCAAAGCTAGAACAAGATGGAATAAGGTACAAGCTATTGAAATGAAACTAAAGAATGAAAAGGAGCACACTGATAAGCTAAGAAAAGGCAAATAAGCACTTGACTGTGGTGATGATAAACAGAAAATGGGACAAGTTTCAAGCTTGTAGCAGCCCTAGCTAACAAGCTCCAAACTGAAAAATAAAACTTGACAACTCAAGAAGACCAGGTTGGCTTTCCAAAGAACTAGAGAACTCAGGATTTGGACAAGTAATAAGCTTGATGCAAGCTTATCAATTGAGGCTTATTTTCTGTGCACAGGACAAATAGACGAAACAGGTACTCTCAATAAGCAGTTGAATAAGCACTCAAAAAGCCAAGAAACTAAGAACTATCATTTTTATATTTTTCTTTACCAACTAGACTACAAATCCCCAAGAGCTTATAATCTGAAACTAACTAATAAAACCCAGTGAAATTCCAAGTTTTATTCAAAAACGACCTTTTGAAATTTTGACTTTTTGAGAAAAACCAAAAAGTTGACCAAAGTGAGATTTAAACTGATCTTAAACACTGATGATGTTATGTTAAGGTGTTTTAAGACTGAACATAGCAAGATTAACAACTTTTGAACACAAAATCAAGATCCTACTTTTGAAAAATCCAACAGTGGACTGCATAAACCAAGATCACATGATTTTTGACTTTTTGCTGAATTAGAACTTGTTTTATGACTTGTATGAGTGGTTTAGACTTGTTTAGATGGATTTCCAACAAAGATAAAGACCAAAGAACCTTTAATCACAAAAAACCAAACACCCCTTTATGCTAACTGATATGAAATTTTTACCAAGTAACTCACAATTGTAAACCACAAACTTGATTCTAGACCTTGTATAATCTATTTATATAACTAATGGAACATTAAACAACACCTTATTACAACAATAACTAAGAAATGACTAAGAATCAGTTTTCACTGTTATAACTAGGATTTTATAAAATTAAACTTTTGAAAGAACAACCACTAGATTTCAATGTTTAAACACACTTAAATATAGCTAATTAACACAAAGATACAGAAATTTGAGCTAAAGAACAACTATAATAGTAAAATGCCAAAATAATCAAAAAGCTTACAAATGCTTCCAATGCTTAAAACTTAGAACCAGGACCTGAAACCAATTCCTATATGCTCTCCACAGAGCTCTAAACCAAGGCCATCCAATATTAACCTTGCTCCAGCATTCTTGTGCCTTTCAACATGATTTTTGATTTTTAAAATATTTAATGGCTATTTTTGGTGATTTTTTATTTTAACTTCTAAACTTGTTTTACATGTATCTAAAAGCTTGATTAAGCTTTCTTGGAGCTTAAGTGACTTAATCTAGTCCATACAAACAACTGAAAACACCATTTGAAACAACATGAGATTTTTGAATTTGAGGAAAATTGCATAAGATGAAATATAATATGATACTTGAATTAAATCTTCACAAAAGCTTTCTTATAACAGAATAACTTGAAATACAAAGTTTTTAAGCTTAAAACATAAACTGAAATTGGAAATTAACTAAAACGACTTGAAAATTAAATATTACACTAGATACTTTTGGCACATTGCATATCTCTCCCTCTTTATAGACTTTACATCATCCCACATGCCTTCTGAAACTTTCCCACCACACTTGAGCCATTGGATTGGCTAGAATCATCTGAACCGTCCACCTTGCATATTTGGCGCCAAAAATTCTTCAAGCAGGTATTATCAATTAATGGATTTGGTTTTGATAATTAAGAGTTTTTGGAGTATAGATGATGTGGAGGGGACATAGTATGGGGGTGGGTTGAAAATGGGGTGAAACCATGGCTGGTATTTGAGTTTTCAGTGATTGGGAGAGGGTGCTACAGTGAGAGTGGTTTCTTGGGCGCGTAATTCTTGGGTTTGACTTTCATTGACCGCAGCTAATAACACATGGGGGTCACAATTAGTTGTGGCTGGGGTCTTTTTGCAATTTGACCTGGGGCTCAAGGTGCAAGGGTCAAGGCAGTTGGGCTAAGGGTTGGGCTTGGATATGTATTTGGGCTTAGATAGTTATAAGTGTCCGTTTGGTTTTAGTAATAAACAAGGACCAAAAGTGTAATTTGACCAAACATGAGGGACTGAAAGTGAACATTTCCAAACTTCTCACAAGGACTAAATTTGCCAACTTTTGATAGAACAAAACCCTTTTTGCATAAAATCTATTTTTAAAGGTCCAAGGACTATTTTTGTAATTTTCCAAAGTTAAGGGACCTTTCTTGCCAATTGACCAAAGAATCATTCAAGGATCATTTTAAACAATTTAGAATACTTCAGGGACCTTGAATGATAAATTTCCACATTTTTGGATTCCAGGGACTAGATTTGACAACTTTTAAAACTCGGGGGACTAAAACTGCCAATTTTGCAAATTTGATACGTTTTTCATCTGATTTTGATATTTTTGCATTTAAAACACATAAAACACTGATTTGTGATATTTTGATCATTTTGATGTGTTTCTGAGTGTTTTCAGATGATTTTGCAGTTTAAATTATACAAAAATGATGAGTATTTAGACACTCATCACTTTTTAAATCAGTTTTCATCAAAAGTCCAATAGTTTATTAGTCTTAATCAGTTAAAAAAAGCCATTTTTAGTTTTAAAGGGGTGTTTAAATTCGAAGTTTGGAAATAGTTTAAACCAGTGTTCATGTGTTTTGGTCTTTTAGTCAATTTCAAACAGCTTTAATCCAGTCCTTAAACTAGTTTAGAGGTTGTCTTATGTAGTTTTACTAAGTTTCATAGCTCTTATTTTCATTTCCAAAGTTTCTTAGTTTAAATCTATGTTAATCTGTTAAATTTGCCAAATCTATAAAAACGTCTTTTTAGTTGTTGGTTTTGTGTTAAAATAAGTCTAATATGTTTGATTTATTGTTGTGGTTAAGTGTGAAAAAGATATAGGGTCATTTACTTTGTTTTCAAGTTTTTATAAAAAACAGAAAAAACAAAAATAGTCCCAACCTCCCTTCTTATCAGCTACTTTATAAGCTTATTTTAAATCCAAAATGTTTGCAATTGATTTTATAAGCTATTTTGTGTATGATCTATGATGTTTTGTGGTTTTAATGTATTAGCTTATTGTCCAAAGTGCTTATTTATTAGCTTAAAATGTTAGGAATTAGAAAATTCCATGTTAAAGTGTCAGTCACCCCAATTATGATCTAGCATATGTTAGCTCATAGACGTGTAGTTATTTATGTTATTTAGTAGTTTATTAGTTAGTTTGTAGCGTAGAATAGTTTAGTGTAACACCGTGAAGGAAGGACGGATCTTTACCCACTGTATGCCTGACCCACAGTCCGATAGGAGGACGTATGCTTTGTAACTATAAATATCCCTTCCATCCTTGGAAGGGGTGTGGCTTCTTTGAATCTAACATTTCATTTTGTAAAGCAACTCTCTTTCAAGAAACCTCCTCTCTACTCTCTTCATCTCTCAAATGGCTTTCTTATTTAATCATTGTCCTAGACCACCCGAATCATCAAACAACATAAATATTCACGATCCTACAATTGGTATAAGAGCCAAGGTTGTGTTGTTTTGATGATCCGAATGGTTTTTGAAACGGGTTAGTATGCGGTTTATTTGAGTTTTAGATGCGGTTTGTGTGCGGGTTGATTAAGATTGTGTGATGTTTGATGTGGTCGTTATATGGTGATGATGTTGTGTCCTAATCGGGTTCTCAAGTTGATGTTATTATGGTTATGATGTATGGTTTTTTGTTGTTTCATGAGGTTAAACACTCCCTAAAACTGTTTTATACAGGTTTAACAGGTTATGCAAATTGATAACATGTGGTATACTGGTTTGTACTCAACTTTGCTGGTACATAATCTGTCTTAAGCATTCTAGCAATCTGTATAGTATTAACTGTAATCCGTGTTTGCAGTTTTGGGTTATTCATGCAGATTCATAGATGCGTGTTGCATTGATTCAAAGCTGCGAGTTGGGTTCACTAAAATACGAATTGACTGTTTCTTTATCAAAGCGTGTTGACGGTTTTGACTGCCATCTGACTCAATTATTCTTGGATGCAAGTTCTGTCATTATGTCCAATACAATGGCGTAAGCGAGTTGGGTTTCTGGTCCAGTTTTAATGCGAGTTACTTAACTCGCATATGGGATAATTGCACTTGCTTTTGAGCGAGTTGCTGCTGATGCGAATTGAGTCAAAAATCACAAGCGATTTAAGTCATAAATCACAAACGACTTGTGTGAAACTGATAAGATGCGAGTTGTGAAACAGATAAGATGAATCAAAAGCGAGTTGTTTAAAGAATCTAAAGCGACTTGTAGGAATGAAATGGGGTAAGCGAGTTGTGATGAAAAGAATGAAGCGACTTGTTTCTTTTAAAGATCGACATACATCATCATTGAAATACAACCTGAACCTAAACAAGACTCGACATTCATCATTCAAGAACCAGAAAACCTTGAGACACACATTAAGAATCATCAACAAACTAATAAACATACCAAAAATCAAGATCTCAGCCAAAGTTTGTGTTTGTCAAAGTATTATCAAGACCTTAAATATCGAAGTTCACAAACTTTAACTCTTCATCGATCCTACCTCATCCTAACTACCTAGAATTCAAAGATCTCAATAAGCTTTGTGTATCATCATGACCATCATGGGTCTAAACACAAGAAATATCACCTTCACAGATCCCAAACTCTTAAAAGACCTTAACATAAACCCAAGATAACTAAACATCTAAGGATCTCAAAGTTGTTCTAATGTTTATCAATGATTCATCAACGATTCATCAAGACAACAAGTCAAGCCACTCGAGTAAAACAACTACATCATTGATCCAATATTTTTTTCTTTTCGAACTAATACAAAAGAAAAGACTTAAACCATGGATTGGTTCAATCTTTCCTCTTGTTCGGATATAAGGTAATTAGCAAAAAGAGTACAACGATCTCAGATTTGTTTCGGGTTTCTCGATGCTTAATCATGATCTAATTAATGGTGCAAATCCCACGATAATCTATCATCGATCCATGGAGGCATCTTTTATATCTGAACATAATAAAGATGGATTCATAACAAGGGTGTTAGAATCCTCTTTGGTTCGTTACATTACAACAAAGGAAACATAATTTAAAACCTACCGGTGTTGCGATGTTTGTTATCGTGGCCTCCACTAAGTCATCAAACCATCCCTGTGGTTATTCAGAATCTGCATATCACATGTTCCAAGACCACATGCTCGAAGCCAAATCAGTGTCTCATGCCATCCCTGTGGCTAGACATGATTATATGTTCTTAGATGATACGTGAAGGAGAAAAGGGGCTTTTTTTTTAAAAATTAGGGTTGGTGTTTTGGCGGTATAAGAATGAGGTGGATTAATTTGTAATTAGGGTTATGTGAGTGTTGGGTGAGTATGTTATATATCCGAGAAAGTAGGGTTACCTCTCTCGTCTAACCTGTTGTGATTATTCATGTGGTATTGTGGTATGAGCCCGATTTGACTTGGGCCTTGTACTTGACTTGAGCCATGAGAATTAAAATTGGACATTGGGCTTAGGAAAGTGGTGTGAGGACTTGAAGCTAATCGTTGGAATGGATAGTGGGTCTTGTACCAAATGACATAAACGTTTCTTTATTTTGACATAATTTGAAACGTTTTATTTTGTGGCCTGATCGGTGCAAAACCGTCAAGCTTTCTCACACAAGCCGACCACTTGTGAATGGCCGACCGTAAGAACTCAAAAACAGGTCAAACACCAAATGCAATTTAGATCAGAGGAATATAATGGATTCCTGGGTCGTTAAGTCCCACGGAGGATGAATTGGTGTATAAACACTTGATCAGATGATAGAATAATCACTAAGGATAGTGATCAATAAGGATTTTGATGGATAACTATACCTAAAGAAAAAGTTTATAAATTACAGCGACTTAAATGCAAATTAAAGAAAATTAAAAAGTTAAAATATATTAAATAAACGCTATCACTATTTTTAAAGTCGATGAACGTTTAAAACCTAAAACGTATGTTTAAATAAAATTACGTAAACGTACAAAATAAAACGTGAGTTTTAAGAAATAAAAGGCCTACAAATATAAAAATGACATTTTTACAATCCTAATAATAAAAGAAAATTAGTAGAAAAATAAAATTATTTTTAAAACTATTTATTTAATTATTATTAATTAAAACTATTTATTAAGTATTTAAAATGCACTAAAAAATATAGAAAATACAAAATTAACCTAGAAAAATGAAATTATAACTTAGAAAAATCTAAAATATGATAAAACTTATTTTAAAACTGAAAATATATTTTTTAGACTTTTTATGTATTTATTATTAATTTAATACTATTTAAAACTAATTAAAATGCTAGAAAATACTATTTAAACCAAGAAAATTATGGAAAAATATTTTTTTGGCTTTTTATATTTATCTTAATCTATGAAAATTGAAAACATATTTTTTTAAGCTTTTTCTGATTTATTTGTATTAAAGGCTATTTAAAAAGACTTAAAAACTATTTAAAATAAAGAAAAATAGCAAAACGATGCTAGAAAAATATGAAAAATTCAGGAAAATACTAAAATATTATTCTTAATCTAGGAAAAATATAAAAACATATGCTTATGTGGAGTAAAATGCAAACTGATAGATTGGCTTATAAATAAGCACTTCAAAATAAGCCAAAAGCCACCACAGAGTACCAAACTAAAAGAGTAAGCTTTAATATGCTATAACTACTTAAAAGCAACCAAACACAACTGCTCTTAACCTTTATTGCACTGATTAAACAGATTTGATGTTTTGAAGTTAAGTACCAAGAACAGATTTTGGGGTGCTACTTTAAGCTAATGTACATGCTAAACAAATAAGCTAAAAGGAAAAACAGATATAGGGATCTAAAGATCACCTAGCCTACTATACTTGGACCAAAAATCAGCTTCTCACAAGCTTGAATGAAGCTTGTGCAAAAACTAATAAGATCCCAATGCACACTCAGTGTATCTGAGGTGTGCACTGCGCAACACATTTGAAAAAGGTCTAAAAGAAGCTGATGAATAAGCTATTTATAGGCTGAGAAGAAGTAAAGTAGTATTTTTCTAATTTAGTTAAGCAGCTAAATATTACTATCCCAAAAGGATTTAAGCTAAAACTTAGTAATGAATCCTATATAAAATTATTCATTTTATTCAAAACCATTTATAACGACTTTTTAATTGTAAACAAGTTTGACTTTTATGAAATTCTAATGATCATAGATGATCTATTATGATGTATTAAGCTAATTTGAGACTGAATTAAGCTAGATAAACAACTTTTAAAACTAAAAAGATGATTATGCAATTGCAATTCTTAACAATTATGAGTTTAAGAAATCTTAAAACTAAAATTGACTTTTTTATACTATGACTCTTGGTTTTATGCTATAATTGAGCTATTAGATACTAAAATGACATAAAGCAACAATGAACAACCACACAACTGGTCTCTAGCATGCTTAATTCAAAGAAATCCAAACACCACTTGTTGGTGATTTGAAACTTTTAAACACTAAAATAGATTTTTAAACTGAATAACCTATTGATTAACTGATAATGACTATATTTAACAAGATTAAACTAGAATTAACAAGGTTTAATGACTAAAACTAGAAAATGCAAATTTCAAAGTAATGGCTTACAAACTAAATTCATGCACAGGACAGAGGACCAAGGTCTGAGATCACACCTATATGCTTACCAATAAGCTCTAAACCAATAAGCAATCCAAAATCACCCTGCGACTTCTATCTTCATTTCCACTGTTTTTCTTATTTTTTACTATTTTCTTGGTATTTTTGAATTGTTAAGTAAAACTGGATTTGTAAAGTTTATAAAAGCTCATAAGCTTTGTCAAGAGCTTATATGAGCTTAAGAAATAACAACAACAACTTAATAACAACAATAAAGTATTTTGAGAATTTGAAATAAGAAATAAGCATAAACTGAATTTATGAAAACAAACTGAAATTAATACTTGTAATAGGTTTAGATTACATTAAAAACTTTAACAATACAACTTGGAAGCTTAAATAAATACTGAAAAGTAAATTTTAACTAAAACCACATTTTTTAAACTAAAACTACACTACTTAGCTCTCCATACTGCTCCATAATTGATTTATATTGATCTATTTTACTCCTTGTCGACCTCTGAGTCAATCCCACCATTTTGCAGCCATTGGATCTTCTCATTTCATCAAATTCGTCCATGTGTAAAATTGGCGGGAAAAGTCTTTTGAGTGGGTAATGTGCATTTAATTGAGGTGGTGAGTTATCTAGCAAGGTGGAAAGGGTGATGGTGAAAGGGATTATGGAAAGGTGATGAGAGGTGGACAGGTGGGGATGAAAACCACTGGTTTTGGTTTAACCAGTGTGGAGGAGAAGAGTGTACAGTAGTGGCGGGTTTTTGGTTGTTTGACTTATGTTGACCGGGGTTAATAACGGGTTTAGTTGGGTTTGGGCTAAAGACTGGGCCCGGTGGGGTTGGACTTGGTTTGGTTTGATTTGGGTTATATATAGGGTCCGGTTTGGTTTATTATTAATACAAGCCCAAGGACCAAATGTGTAATTCTGCCAATTTGAAGGACCAAACCCATTATTATCCCAAAGTTATTCCAAGGACCTATTATGCCAAATATGATAAACCAAGGACCATACATGTAATTATTTTCCATTTTTAATAAATCCAGGACCAAAACGTCAAGTTTGAAACTTGAGGGACCAACTTGTAATTTTCCAAAAGTTTATCATAAGGACCAATTTTGCCATTTATGAATAGTACAAGGCTTATTTTTGATAAATTTCATTTTTAAAATTAACCAAGGACTATTTTTGACAATTTTCAAACTTTAGGGACTAAAGTTGTCATTTTGTAAATTTTAAACTTTAAAGGGTTTAATTTGACAACTTTTGAATCCCATGGACCTTAAATGACATTTTACAAGTTTTTGAATTACCCGGGACTAGATTTGACAACTTTTGAAACTTGGGGGACTAAAACTGCCAATTATGCAAACTTGATACGTTTTCACCTGATTTTGGTATTTTTGCATTTAAAACACATAAAACACTTAGTTGTGATATTTTTATCATTTTGATGCATTTCGAATGTTTTCGGATGTTTTTGCTGATCAAGATGGTACAAAATGATGAGTATTTAGACACTCATCAATCCCCCACACTAAGATATTGCTAGTCCCTAGCAATGATTTAGGGCAAAATGCATAAAAAGGTACTCAACTTACATTCAATATCTAATTGAGGTATCTAACTTTATTTTTAATAATTAAAGGTACTAAAGTATTAAAAATGATTAAAATTATACAACTAACATGTTTTCACTCAAAATTAGCAGGTTACCTTCATCCGAGTCAGATTTCTTATTTTATACATTTGGGCTATCACGTATACAATTTATTGATTATTCCTTTTCTCATGCAGTATATTTTCTGAGTACGTGCTATAAACATTTTCCTATCAATATATATTTTTACCCATTAAAAAAACTATTACTAGTCCCAACATTGGATGCAAAAAAAAAATTAGTACCAACAAAAAAAATACTAAATTGGATAGAAAAAATTGCTACTACTAGAATACAACTTTTTCGCAAAAAAACACTTTGATAAACACTTTTCAATTGACCGGTAGTATTGCTACTAACGAATGCAATTTTTTATACCTAGTAGTAAACTGATGTATACAATCTCTATGTAACATATCTGTTTGCCTAGCTAATGCAAAACATAGAGCAGTTACCTACCTACACTCCTACACATGACATATCTTCTTAATGGTCAAATTGTATTCAATTAGGGATACACTATTCCTACGGGGTCTAACCCGTAGGCCTGCACCTTTTGTCCCCCCTTTGTCCCCCGCTTTTTTCAGTACAACACAGTTTTTTGTCAGTTTCTGTTTCGTATTTTTGACAGTTTTAAGCGTTTGGCTTATTAAACTTTATATTTACAATTCCGCATTTTCAGGTTTATAGCTTTTTGATAAAAAAAAAAAAAAAATAATAATAAAAAAATGTAGCCACCGTATGAATAAAAACATAACCACCGTATCAATAACTCAACCCTTCAATTAAAGGTATCCCGAGTTGGATTCAACCTTACGTGAGAGTGCTATCCAATTTAGTATAAGTTTAACAGTAATACTTTTGCATCCAATGTTGGGACTAGTAAACTAATTTTTTTAATGGGTAAAAATATAGTAAAACATATTGATATGAAAATGTTTATAGCAATAAATTGTATACGCGGGAATCCATATATATAAATATCTGACATGGATGAAGTAACCTGCTAATTTTGAAAAGAAACCTTATTGGTTGTATAATTTTAATCATCTTTGATACTTTAGTACCTTAAATTGTTAAACAAAAAGTTAAGTACCTCAATTAGATATTCAAAGGAAGTTGAGTACCTTTTCATGCATTTTGCCCAATGATTTATGAAAAGTTAATGGATTTTATCTCTTTACCAAAAGCCATTACTTCTGGAGTAGCCAATTGTTTTAGTTCAAGTAAGAACCTTGGTACAATGATAACCAAATGATTTTGAGCAAATCATAAGCTTTTAACGGATTTGATTTGTCTTTACCGAAGCCGTTTGCTTAGGACTAGCCAACTCTTAGATAAATTATCAATATTATCTTTGGTGAGTCGATTACCAATTATGGTTTTTCCACTGCCTTTACCACAAGCCATAAACTTGCGGGCTAGCCAACTCTTCACTAATTAAAGATATGGTGAGTTGAACACCATACAATTTTGGGCAAATTGCAAGCCATAAACGGATTTGATATATATCTTTACCAAGAAACGTTTGCTCTGGATTAGCCAATCCTTATGTGGGTTAGACATGGTGGGCTGATTACCATTTGTTGTGTTTAGTACATAGTACTTCCACTACAAAAAATTTTTAAAATTTGGCCATTTTGGGGAAAAGGGACTAAAAATTATGTTAATGATCAAATCGCGATTTTACACTTAGAAATGATTATTGTCCTCAATATTCAAAGTCCCGGCTATTATGCCGAATCCTTGAACATAAAAAGATAACATTACTAGCTAAGTGTAGAAACACAACAATTATTCTCTTTTTAATATTTACAATTTTCATTCATTTTTTTTTTTTTTTTTTTTTTTTTTTTTTTTAAAACTTATATACAACAACGGGCATCTCCCCCACACTTTTGTTCATGGGGAAGTAAGGTGGAAGAAACAATCTCCATCGGACTTTCATTCAAGATGTTTTGGATAAACATTGAAGTACGTGAAAGTTCTACAGATGAGATATACATAAACCGCTCACAAATGATAAATGAAAATGCCGGGTCAAAAATAATGTCTTCATTCGAAGGAGTGAAGAACGGAGAAAACCCACGAGATAAGTGAGAAGAAGAGAAAAGTCATGATAATAATCTTGACTAACTCATCATCATCGGAAGGGAATTCATGATAGCATGAATTTCATCTTTTAAGCTCAATGGTCTAGACATATCCGAGGTGTGTCTAGATCAAAGTAGAGTTATCATACTGGTAGAGATATGATATGAGTGAGTTCTGGGAGAACTCCTCAAGGGAGAATGAGTTATATTCCGGGATTGATTGGTGAGTTCAGGGGAACTCCTCAAAAGTGAATGATTCATAATGAGGGAGAGGGATAAGAGAATGAAGTGAGGTAATACCACCAATCTTCTCCTCCGTATGATCAAAATGGAACGTTTGAAATTCCGAATAGAATCATCGACAAAAAGTTCACTATCCTCAAAGGGGATAGGATATGAAGTAGGCTTTTCATTAAAAGCCTCCATTCTAGAAATGAGAAGATTAACATTCAATAATGTAAGACGAAGAGCTTCGCCTTGGATTATTTCTTCATCATTCTCTTCCCAAGCTAACAGGCCTGAAGGTAATTCTTCCATATAACTGATGTCTCCACAAGATAACGAATCGTCATCAATAGAATCGGAGCACATCTCAACATGATTACTTTGGAAGACAAGAGGGGAGGGATATCACACACATGATCAAGAATTCCCGTGACTCTTCGGGATCGGGACATGGTTCTCAACACTAGACTTTATGAATTCGTCCATTCCTCGTAAACATGTCAAGATGCTCGCCCCCATGTTCAGAGAGTGAGTGAATATTTCGTGATAGCAGTTGTTTGAGAATGAATCTCAATCGCTGAATATCCACTGATGAACTTGATGAATCTTTATAAAATTGTAGGATGCCAAGTGCATCCTCATCATCACCGTCTATCGAATAAAATGAAATTGAGAGCTAGATCTGGCCGCTTTTCTTTTGCAATTGATTCCTTAATAGATTTTTCAAAGGCAATTTTGGAATTTATTTTAGCAGCCGGCTAACAAAACTTCCATGGATTTCTCATGAGAGTTTTGTAACTTACAGCAATTCTCCCTTAAGTTCTTTAATAACCCGCAGTTCGCAGAGAAGGTCTGTCGTAGTTTCATGAGGAGTCGCTTGAATCATTGGGTATTGTGGAGGTTGGTCTTGAAACAATAATAGTCGAATTGTTACAAGGAATTGGATTCCTGTTTGACAATCCGAGCTAGATGAGGACCTCCACAATACTCACAAGTAAAACCGATGCGGCAGTGAGTCATATGTGTTGTAGTCATAATTGTTATCAAGAACCTGCTCATAGACAAGCGTGTTTCCCGATTGACAATCAGAACTGGAGTGTGAACCACCACTCACACAAAGTAAAACTGCTGAGTCTCACAGGTGATAGCCGATGGAATAAATCAGTTGTGTTATGGTAGAATAGGATCCCTTGCTATACGCACCGTTCCTACTCCAACCATGCTACAACCCAAGCAATGCCACCATTATAAGGACCACCACACCATTGACAACCAAGAGGGTGAGGATGAGACATAGAAAGAATCAAATGGTTTTAGAGGGTTTGGGATGAAGAATCAAAGATGTGAGAGGGGAAAGATGGATATTTTTGGATTTTTGGATAAACATTTTGTAAAATCAAAGAATGAAAATATTTTTGGTGTAGTTAACACTTTAGGAAAAGTGTTAATAAACTTTTGATTTTAATAACTTTACAAAAAAAATTTTTACAAAAAGTGGTATATGTGCAAGTACGGGTCTGAAAATGCTTAAAACACGCCATGCTGAAGCCCTCAGCGTAAGAAATGCGCCAAAATTTGATCGGTGCAAAACCGTCAAGCTTTCTCACGCAAGCCGGCCACTTGTGAATGGCCAATCCGAAGAAACTCAAAACAGTCAAACACCAAATGCAATTTAGATCGAGGAATATAATGGATTCCCTGGGTCGTTAAGTCCCACGGAGGATGAATTGGTGTATAAACACTTGATCAGATGATAGAATAATCACTAAGGATAGTGATCAATAAGGATTTTGATGGATAACTATACCTAAAGAAAAAGTTTATAAATTACAGCGACTTAAATGCAAATTAAAGAAAATTAAAAAGTTAAAATATATTAAATAAACGCTATCACTATTTTTAAAGTCGATGAACGTTTAAAACCTAAAACGTGCGTTTAAATAAAATTACGAACGCATAAAAATAAAACGAAGTTTTAAGAAATAAAAGGCCTACAAATATAAAAATGACATTTTTACAATCCTAATAATAAAAGAAAATTAGTATAAAAAGAAAATTATTTTTAAAACTATTTATTTAATTATTATTAATTAAAAACTATTTATTAAGTATTTAAAATGCACTAAAATATAAGAAAATACAAAATTAACCTAGAAAATGAAATTATAACTTAGAAAAATCTAAAATATGATAAAACTTATTTTAAAACTGAAAATATATTTTTTAGACTTTTTATGTATTTATTATTAATTTAATACTATTTAAAACTAATTAAAATGCTAAAAAATACTATTTAAACCAAGAAAATTATGGAAAAATATTTTTTTGGCTTTTTATATTTATCTTAATCTATGAAAATTGAAAACATATTTTTTTAAGCTTTTTCTGATTTATTTGTATTAAAAGCTATTTAAAAAGACTTAAAAACTATTTAAAATAAAGAAAAATAGCAAACAAGCTAGAAAAAATATGAAAATTCAGGAAAATACTAAAATATTATTCTTAATCTAGGAAAAATATAAAAACATATGCTTATGTGGAGTAAAATGCAACTGCAGTGGATTGGCTTATAAATAAGCACTTCAAAATAAGCCAAAAGCCACCACAGAGTACCAAACTAAAAGAGTAAGCTTTAATATGCTATAACTACTTAAAAGCAACCAAACACAACTGCTCTTAACCTTTATTGCACTGATTAAACAGATTTGATGTTTTGAAGTTAAGTACCAAGAACAGATTTTGGGGTGCTACTTTAAGCTAATGTACATGCTAAACAAATAAGCTAAAAGGAAAAATGATATAGGGATCTAAAGATCACCTAGCCTACTATACTTGGACCAAAAATCAGCTTCTCACAAGCTTGAATGAAGCTTGTGCAAAGTCTGAAGATCCCCTCGGCACACCTCAGTATGATGAGTGTGCATGGGCATGCATTTTGAAAAAGGTCTAAAAGAAGCTGATGAATAAGCTCTTTATAGGCTGAGAAGAAGTAAACTAGTATTTTTCTAATTTAGTTAAGCAGCTAAATATTACTATCCCAAAAGGATTTAAGCTAAAACTTAGTAATGAATCCTATATAAAATTATTCATTTTATTCAAAAACCATTTATACTAAAATTTTGACTTTTTTAATTGTAAACAAGTTTGACTTTTATGAAATTCTAATGATCATAGATGATCTATTATGATGTATTAAGCTAATTTGAGATCTAATTAAGCTAGATAAACAACTTTTAAAACTAAAAAGATGATTATGCAATTGCAATTTTAACAGCTTATGAGTTTAAGAAATCTTAAAACTAAAATTGACTTTTTTATACTATGACTACTGGTTTTTATGCTATAATTGAGCTATTAGATACTAAAATGGCATAAAGCAACAATGAACAACCACACAACTGGTCTCTAGCATGCTTAATTCAAAGAAATCCAAACACCACTTATGTTGACTAATTTGAAACTTTTAAACACTAAAATAGATTTTTAAACCTAATAACCTATTGATTAACCGATAATGACTATATTTAACAAGATTAAACTAGAATTAACAAGGTTTAATGACTAAAACTAGAAAATGCAAATTTCAAAGTAATGGCTTACAAACTAAATTCATGCACAGGACAGAGGACCAAGGTCTGAGATCACACCTATATGCTTACCAATAAGCTCTAAACCAATAAGCAATCCAAAATCACCGCTTCAGCAAACTTCTATCTTCATTTCCACTGTTTTTCTTATTTTTTACTATTTTCTTGGTATTTTTGAATTGTTAAGTAAAACTGGACTTGTAAAGTTTATAAAAGCTTATAAGCTTTGTCAAGAGCTTATATGAGCTTAAGAAATAGTAAAAACAACTTAATAACAACAATAGAGTATTTTGAGAATTTGAAATAAGAAATAAGCATAAACTGAATTTATGAAAACAAATTGAAATTAATACTTGTAATAGGTTTAGATTACATTAAAAACTTTAACAATACAACTTGGAAGCTTAAATAAATACTGAAAAGTAAATTTTAACTAAAACGACATTTTTTAAACTAAAACTACACTACTTAGCACTCCATACTGCTCCATAATTGATTTATATTGATCTATTTTACTCCTTGTCGACCTCTGAGTCAATCCCACCATTTTGCAGCCATTGGATCTTCTCATTTCATCAAATTCGTCCATGTGTAAAATTGGCGAGAAAAGTCTTTTGAGTGGGTAATGTGCATTTAATTGAGGTGGTGAGTTGTCTAGCAAGGTGGAAAGGGTGATGGTGAAAGGTTAGCATCTGGAAAGGTGGTGAGAGGTGGACAGGTGGGGATGAAAACCATTGGTTTTGGTTTAACCAACCGGTGGGGAGTAGGGTGGGTGCAGAGTGGCGGGTTTTGGTAGTTTGACTTATGTTGACCGGGTTAATAACGGGTTTGGTTGGGTTTGGGCTAAAGATCGGCCCACAAATTGGGTTGGACTTGGGTTTGGTTTGATTTGGGTTATATATAGGGTCCGGTTTGGTTTATTATTAATACAAGCCCAAGGACCAAATGTGTAATTCTGCCAATTTGAAGGACCAAACCTGCCATTATCCCAAAGTTATTCCAAGGACCTATTATGCCAAATATGATAAACCAAGGACCATACATGTAATTATTTTCCATTTTTAATAAATCCAAGGACCAAAACTGTCAAGTTTGAAACTTGAGGGACCAACTTGTAATTTTCCAAAAGTTTATCATAAGGACCAATTTTGCCATTTATGAATAGTACAAGGCTTATTTTTGATAAATTTCATTTTTTAAATTAACCAAGGACTATTTTTGACAATTTTCAAACTTTAGGGACTAAAGTTGTCATTTTGCAAATTTTAAACTTTAAAGGGTTAATTTTGACAACTTTTGAATCCCATGGACCTTAAATGACATTTTACAAGTTTTTGAATTACCAGGGACTAGATTTGACAACTTTTGTAACTTGGGGGACTAAAACTGCCAATTATGCAAACTTGATACGTTTTTCACCAGATTTTGGTATTTTTGCATTTAAAACACATAAAACACTTGTTTGTGATATTTTCATCATTTTGATGCATTTCTGAGTGTTTTCAGATGTTTTTGCAGTCTAGATGGTACAAAAATGATGAGTATTTAGACACTCATCATGGCCGAACTTATATTAACTAGACTTGGACCGGATTATTATGCTTCTTGGTCAAGACTATTGTCGGATTTGGGCTAGGTCAAATTCTTGTTGATGCATTATACGTCAAAGATATTGGAATACAAGAGAGGATCATTGCATGAATGTACATGGATCGGATCGGGTTGTATTGTTATTTATACCAGGATTGAAAATTACATGTGAAGATATTAGAATTTGATGATGGACTCATGGGCTTCTCATAATTGAATATATAGGAGAGTTGATTATATGCAATTATATGAGATTTGATGAAAAGATTTGACAATGAGTTTTTGATTTTCAAAGAGTCTTGATGCGTGTTGATGATGAGAGTTGTTGTGATTTGAGGTTTGGTACTTTGGTGTATACATTTTCATGGAGAATATTATGTCACGGCTTGATTTGATGGTTGAACAAAGTTGACTTCGGGGTTGTTGATATTTGGTATTTCTTATTTGGATATGTTGTGAGATCTTCCAGGCACGTTTACTTATTTCGTCTTCTTTCTTTCTACCCTACCGCGAAGATGACTTGTTTGGGCTTTTGTTGAGTGTGATAAAGACTTGGCTATTTAATTACGGTTGTGACTCTCTTTCGCTTAACTCACAACGTAGTAACTATCACTTCGTGTCTCAATGCGTAGTTGAGGATACGTCAAGAGGTTTTGTACATTGGGTACACCATTTCTTCTTCACAAGGATTAGTACAAGTTTAAGTAACAAATCTGGGGAATTTCACTTCACGATCAAGTTTGGTATATCGGATTTACTTCACTAAGTAGTCACAGCAATACCCGTCAGAATATGTGGAAGATGTGTTTACCAAAGTGTTTATTGGATGGTTGATGATATCGTTGATGTTGGAGTAAGAATCGCAGATGAACCCCTGCATGTTCCCCTAAAACAGATATTCACCGAAACCAAAGTTGTCATAACACATTCAAGCTGACATTGTTTACGGTTTTGTCTTGATTTTGTAAAATCTCGCGAAAGAATCTATTTCTTGGTTTAAATCATAGACTCAGAAATCCTCGGACAATGGAAACATCCCGATAATTGTAAAGTGCATTTCCGGATCTATCTTACGGCTTATTCTTGGTTTTGTAAAATCCCGCGAAAGAAACTATTTCTCGGCTTAAACCATAGAGTTGTAAAATCCCGTAATGTTGGAACCATCATGGAGAAAGGAAAGTGTATTTCGGGATCTTCTGATGCTGGTGCCACGGTTTCTACTACAAAGAAGGGATAAAAAGGGTGTACTTCATGAATTGGATGTGTGTTTGGATATTCGTCATGGCGCTTTGGTTATTGCTTGGTTTATGGGGTTATGTGCTTTTAACCATGGTCGGGATGAAACCATTATCAAAGTTCATTTAAATGTCAAAGGAGGCTAGATTTGAGCTTTTAACTAGAAGATGTGACAACGGGGTTAATTCACTATTATTTATTTGAGGTTAAAGTGAAATATCACGGGCGAGTGTACTTAGTATCCGAAGGTATCAGGGATGGTTGGATGAAGATTCTTCAAGATCCTTGTTCGAAAGCTTTTATTATCAAAAACTAATACTTGGAAATCTAGTTATTGTTGGGTGATTTTTTCCTTTCTTTACCACTTGGGGAATTAAATTTTACCACCTCAAAATAACTATCACTTTAAGGAGTTACGGTAGTGCTCAAAGGTCACATTCAATTGTGGATTTTCAAGAGGCCATGTACGTCTTATACTTGATGGTTGGTTGGATGAAGATGTCACACCCCAAATTAATTGCTTATGCAAATGAATGGAATTCTCGATTGACGCCATATAGCATCACAATCACAAGTATATTGAACCACCTAAAGTGTCGCTTTGAAAAGAACATCGCTTGATTTAATAAAACAATCAGAGTTTACAAAGTAGGTCCCAAATGAAAATCAACTTGTGCGGAAAAATAAGTTTGTTACAATTCAAACGATGTTATAAAGTACGTAAAACCCAGAGACGCTGGCCGTCACCACCACTCCATGATGTGTCCAAATGCATGCCATGAAGTGAATGCCTTAGATACCCGAGATAAAACATGCTAAAAAGTGTCAACACAAAGGTTGAGTGAGTTCATAGAGTTTGAGTTGAATTGTAAAGCCTTTAAAAATCATTAGGCTTATGCGTAAAGAAAGGCATTGTAAATCCACTCGCCTTTAGTTTCCCCATACAAAACTTGCAACCTCAAGGTGTTCACAACCCACCGCCAAAATGTGTATAGTTTATGTTCCAATGAATATGAGTGTGGTTCAAATCGCTCCAAGACCAAGTTAGTCCATGAATATTACCAAGACCATTAGACCAAAGAATATAACAAGTCCGTTAGCTCAATGAATATACCAAGACCGTTAGCTCAATGAATATACCAAGACAGTTAGACCAATGAATATACCAAGACCGTTAGACCAATGAATATACCAAGTCCGTTAGACCAATGAATATAACATGGAAATTCTAAGTATGGCAATAAAACTGTTACATGACTAAGCATTCATTTAGATAAACATGTAGTTTGCAAATAATCATGAATGTCATAAAAGTAGTTGATGAGCATGTATCTCCCCAAAAGAGTTTAATAAAAATATTAAAACAAGAAAAGGGCTATGGAACTCACTTGGTGGAATGATGCGAAGACAAAAGTGAGTACACCGAGATGTAATGTGATACGTAAATCTTGACCTATGATGAATGATATGACATGTAATGAGTTGCAATGTAATGTTATGCATGCATTCCATATGTTATTTATACCACCATGTGAAGTTTTGAAAATATTACTTATCGTCGAAAATACTGCTTTGACGCCTTGACCAATCCAAAATCACTTTTCAAGTTTTTACATCAAAATGTCATCCTACAATGGTTTTATAATGATTTATGGTGAAATTTTCACAAATTTTCGTCAGAAAACAATGTCGCCGAATTTTCATGAAATTAACAAAATGGCTTTGGAAAACCAGTCTGTTAACGGTGTAATCGATCGTTAGAGAACTTAACTCGACGGTCCGCTTTGGAAAGTTTGTATCGATATCTAGAAGTTTCCGCCTCGTGAGTTTTCGTCATTCAAAAGGTCTCATCATAAAGATATTAAGGGTTAAAGATAGTGATTTTGTTGAATTGTTGTGTAAAATGAGTTTCGCCAAGTTTGAACATCCATAAATAATTTACTATAACTCTGCTTACAAACAAAAGCTTGTTGTTTTGAAAAATATGGCGGTGAACTTGATTTTACTAGAAGACAATTCGTGCTCTAAAAGTTTCACAACCTTGTTAAAAAAAATGTTTTAACAGGACGCATAACTACCGTAATACTTGTCAGATCGAAAAATAATATAGATTTTCGTAAAATAATAGTTACGCAGTAAGTTTTTTGAAAACGTGCATATATTTGTCGCTTCAAACCGCTTTCTACGTATAATACGCCCTTAGCTTCTCAGATCGTAAGTAAACTAATATATTTTGAGAAGTCTAAATAATTTGTGAAGCTTAAGGCTCGCTTTTGACCGAACAAGATAAATATATGTTGTTGAAATTTCTAAAACTATTTATTTCGCCGCCAAACTTTTAAAAATTCACCACGCTTCGTTATAACTGCTTTTATCCGCTCAAGCCGCCACGGATCGCTTTTAAAGTATATTTTCTAAAAATCAAGGCCAAAGTTTCGTACCAACTGTCGGTTTTTCCAGAAAGATGAAACAAGGACAGAACCTCTTTTATAATGTATTGAAAATAGTTTTTCTCGGACAAAACCTATTCTAATCCCTTCAATTCAACTCCAAAACTAATCTAATCCTACCATACACCTTCTTAGGGTGTCATGGGTTCCTAATCATCATCAAGACCAAAGAATACCATGGGGATATTTATAGGATGACCAAATATGTATATATACTTTAAAAACATGAAATAAAATGGTATAAATCACATATCATGCATACTTGCTCCAAATATGAATAGATGAATATGAAATGAAAAAGGAAACATGAAAATGAAAGAAACAAGCTTACAAATGAATATGATGAAGTGAAAGTAACAAGGATTATCCTAAACACTCTTGGTTTTTATTTCAAAACCTTATAAAGAGTGATAACTAGATTGTTATACTTGTGCTTGATAAAAATTTTTGATCCCTTGCTCTCTTGATGTGATGACCGGTTATGGAGAACCCAAAAAGAAGAGAGAAAACTTTTCTATCACTTGGTAAAATAATTGAAGTGAAATGAGGAAAATGAGGTGAAGCAAGACTTATATGTACAAGTAATATTTATTACAATCACAAAGCCATACCTGGGGCTCATTAGTCAAATTGATTCTCCCTTGGTCGGCCAAGGGGGGAGGGACTTAGACATTTATATATATTTTTTTTTTTTAAACTTGTATAAGTATAGTTTGTGTAATTATTTGACCAAAAGTGTAAGAAATATGTAATTATAATGCATTGTAAGGTAAATGGAAATTTTTTTGTACAAGTAAGTTTTTAATAGGTCAAAATAAAATGTAATGAGATAATAAAAATTGTAAAAATACATTCCTTGTGAAATTTGTGTGATAAAATAATTATCGTGATAATTTTTAAGAAAAACGTTTGTAAATAATTTAACTTTAACGATTAATATAGCAAATAAATTTAAAACACTAGGAAAACTAAAAATATAGTTTTTATAAACTAAATGTAAGTTTAAAAATACATCAGGATCATTTTTGAAAGTAACGGATTAAATATTCAAAATAATAACTCACGCGATAACGATTATTAAACATAAAAATTACGCGTTGAATGTGAAATGAAATATCGTGAATGAACTATCATGATGCAAATGATGTCAATGAAATGTAGACTAATCTTAGTCCATATGAAATGTTCGTGATGTTATGATCATGAATTCCCGCTAAACCTTAAAGGTTACGCCATTTGGAAACACGAACCAAGTTTACAATAAATGTTGAAATAGTGAAGCATAAATCGCTTTGAAATGAACCAAAGTACGGGTTGTCACATTCGCCCATCCAAAAGGAATTCATTCCCTGATTCAATCAAGGTTAGGTCTAACGGTTTAGGGTTTGATGAGGCAAGCCTTCCCATTCTCGAGCAAAACCCTCAAAGACTTTTGGTAACCGATTTACTTAATCCCACAACTCATCAAACAAGAACCGCCATACGATTAGGCTAAATCTGTTTAGGTAACAACTTGTTTCTAGCTCGATCTTTGCAACTCATCAAACAAGAACTGTCACGCGGATCAAACCGGAAACAAGTGGTTTGAAGAAAATCTTTTGAAAATTTGGCTCGACACGGAATTGTTACACATATAAGCTATTTACTCCCTCATTGCATGATTCTTCCTAAATTAGACATAGGTGATCATGCTATGTATAATTTAGGAGTAACTATGCAATGCTTGGACTAATCGACTCATATGTTGTTTGGTGTTGAGTCAACTGATGTTTAAATTGTGATGAACATGAGAGAAAAAATGGAGAAGTGTCGCTAAAATGATCGATAAAGTAAAAAGAATTAAAATCCTCGTAAATGATAAACAAATCGGAAGGAAAAAATAAAGTACGATAGATGAGAATATGTTACAACGAGTGGTTTAGCAAAAGTAGTACATCGTTAAGTTATAAAGTTTCTGGATAACGATGATTAGACATAAACTTGGTACGACATAGTACATCAGAGAAATAAGACCTGCTAGTTTCCGAACTTCTTCAGCCTTCCTGCCGTTGATACCTTGACGAAGCTCCTCCTCCTCCTCAACATATATACTCCCATGAGCACCTTCGACTTGTTGACCTTGGTTTTGAGGACATTCTTGGTGTCCTTGCTCCCCACATCCCAGCACGTAAATCTATCTTGCCTCTACACCCCTCGGCATGTGTCCTAGTTTTTGACACTTGTAGCACTTAACAGGACAAAGTCCCGTGTGATGATACATACATCGATTACATAGTGGGTAGGTTCCAAGATAACCTCTCGCCTTCTATTGGTGCAAAGAACATAAACCATCATAGCCTCTTGCCCTCTATTCTGTTGTTGATGATGGTTAGTGTTACGGTTTTGGTTGTTGTTATTGTAACCTCCTTGGTCATTTTCCCATTTTCTTTTGTTGTTGTTGAGTTGGTTATCGCCGTTGTTGTTGTTGTTGTTTTGTTAGTTGTTAAGTTGTTGGGGTTTTTGTTGTTTTGTTGGTGTTGGTGTACTTACCTCTTCACTACCCGGGCCATGAGCTTTGAGACATCGAATAGCTTCCTCAATCGCATGGTCAAGAAGTCACATCGCCTTGAATAATCTCGAAGTCCTTCAATGAAAGCCTCCAAAGAGCTTCTCATTATCCGAAACCATAGATGGGCATAACACGGCCAATTCTTGGAATCTCCGAATGTAAGTGTCAATATCATACCCAATTGTCATTAGTTCATAGAATCGCCTCCAACATCTTCACCTCCGTGACGCTGGCAAAACTTCTTTGTTACCAAACCTTTAAATTGCTCCCAAGTAAGCTTGAAAGCATTCTCCATTCCCATTGGTTGAGCATATGAGTTCCACCACGACAATGCTCCATCGAGTAGTGTACTTGTAGCAAACTTGACCTTACTATCATCCGTGCAATTACACGAAAAACACGGACTCCATTTCTCTAACCATCGCACCATGGCAGTGGCTCCTTCAAATTCCCTTTAAACTTGGTGGGATCTCCACTTTTAAAATCCTTGTAAGAACAGCTCTTAGCGCCGGATCCTCCCGCATTTCAAAGAGCAGCGCAGAAGCTTGCGGCTACAAGAGCAGTCGCGGCCTCTAAGCAGCAGCAGCAACCACCGCTTTCCTTTCAATTCTTAGAGCAGCCTATGCTATCATTCACCAACTTTTGAATAGCCGCAGTTCATTTCACTGTGGCTTTCTTCTGTGCCATATCTTCTTCAAAATAAGAGGAAATGTGAGAAGTAGCAAAATCCGGTGTTAATAATAAACGCTCCAAAGAAATGTGATAAGAATGATAAGTTTGAGGTTATCTTTCAAAATGATCGACGGTTTCCTACGAAATGGGTTATGAGATGTCGTAAGTGCTTCAAATGTATAATGGTTTAGTGACTTAGTGTGAATAAAGTGTAACTCGACATGTTAGTGGTGAAACAAAGGAGTGAGAGTGACCTTGCCCTACTCAAGGGTTTATCTCGGCATTCGGCGTTATCGGTGATGAGTCAATTGATGTAAAGATTGTGATAGAGAATGACAGGGCATTCTCCACATTGGAGTATGAAGAAAGAATAATGGAATGGGCATTTAAAGGCATCCATGTGACAATCGATATGAAATGAAAGTAAATAACTCAAAATGTACGATAAATCGCATGCAAGTGAACATGCACTTGTGATGAAATGATGAGATGCTATGATGATGTAGTTATAGTCTAGGGTCAATGATGCAACTTAGTTCTCTATAACCGCTCGATACCAACTGTCACACCCCCAAATTACCCGCTTTGCAAATGAATGGAATTGGGATGGGATCTGTCATAGCATCACAATCACAGTTATATTGAACGACCTAAAGTGTCGTTTGAAAAGAACATCGTTTGATTTAATAAAACAATCGTGAGTTTACAAAGTAGGTCCCAAATGAAAATCAACTTTTTCGGAAATAAGTTTGTTACAATTCAAACGTTTTTAAAAATAAAACCCAGTGAGACGCTGCCGTCACCACGACTCCATGATGTGTCCAAATGCATGCCATGAAGTGAATGCCTTAGATACCCGAGATAAAACATGCTAAAAGTGTCAACACAAAGGTTGAGTGAGTTCATAGAGTTTGAGTTAAATTGTAAAGCCTTTAAAATTCGCGAAAAGGCATTGTAAATCCACTGCCCAAGTTTCCCATACAAAACTTGCAACCTCGTGTGTCACAAACCAACGCCAAAATGTGTATAGTTTATGTTCCAATGAATATGAGTGTGGTTCAAATCGTTCCAAGACCGTTAGTCCATGAATATTACCAAGACCATTAGACCAAAGAATATAACAAGTCCGTTAGCTCAATGAATATACCAAGACCGTTAGCTCAATGAATATACCAAGACCGTTAGACCAATGAATATACCAAGACCGTTAGACCAATGAATATACCAAGTCCGTTAGACCAATGAATATAACATGGAAATTCTAAGTATGGCAAAACTGTTACTACGCATGACTAAGCATTCAGTTTAGATAAACATGTAGTTTGCAAATAATCATGAATGTCATAAAAGTAGTTGATGAGCATGTATCTCCCCCAAAGAGTTTAATAAAAATATTAAAACAAGAAAAGTGGGGCTATGGAACTCACTTGGTGGAATGATGCGAAGACAAAAGTGAGTACACCGAGATGTAATGTGATACGTAAATCTTGACCTATGATGAATGATATGACATGTAATGAGTTGCAATGTAATGTTATGCATGCATTTCGTATGTTATTTATACCATTTCATGAAGTTTTGAAAAATATTACTTATCGTCGAAAATACTTTGACCTTGACCAATCCAAAATCACTTTTCAAGTTTTTACATCAAAATGTCATCCTACAATGGTTTTATAATGATTTATGGTGAAATTTTCACTTTTCGTCGTAAAACAATGTCGGAATTTTCATGAAATTAACAAAAATGGCTTTGGAAAACTAGTCAGAAAATGGTGTACGCCGATCGTTAGAGAACGAACTCGACGGTTTTGGAAAGTTTGTATCGATATCTAGAAGTTTCAGTTCAGGAGTTTTAGTCCAAAAGGTCTCGATCATAAAGATATTAAGGGTTAAAGATAGTGATGTTGTTGAATTGTTGTGCAAAATGAGTTTGCCAAGTTTGAACATCCATAAATAATTTACTATAACTCGCTTTACAAATGCTTGTTGTTTTGAAAAATATGGCCGGTGAACTTGATTTTACTAGAAGACAATTCGTTCCAAAAAGTTTCACAACCTTTATAAAACAAATTCTTAACAGGATCGCTATACCGTAACACTTGTATCGTAAAAATAATATAGATTTTCGTAAAATAATAGTTACGTGTTTTGAAAACGTGCATATATTTGTCGCTTCAAACCGCTTTCTACGATAATACGCCTTAGCTTCAGATCGAAGTAAACTAATATATTTTTGAGAAGTCGAAATAATTTGTGAAGCTTAAGGCTCGTTTTTGACCCAAACAAGATAAATATATGTTGCTGAAATTTCAGAAAACTATTTTACGCCAAACTTTAAAAATTCACCACGGCTTCGTTATAACTCTCGCTTTATCCGCTCAAGCTGCCACGGATTCGCTTTTAAAGTATATTTTCTAAAAATCAAGGCCAAAGTTTCGTACCAACTGTCGGTTTTTCCAGAAAAATGAAACAAGGACAGAACCTCTTTTATACGTATTGAAAATAGTTTTTCTCGGACAAAACCTATTCTAATCCCTTCAATTCAACTCCAAACTAATCTAATCCTACCATACACCTTCTTAGGGTGTCATGGGTTCCTAATCATCATCAAGACCAAAGAATACCATGGGGATATTTATAGGATGACCAAATATGTATATATACTTTAAAAACATGAAATAAAATGGTATAAATCACATATCATGCATACTTGCTCCAAATATGAATAGATGAATATGAAATGAAAAAGGAAACATGAAAATGAAAGAAACAAGCTTACAAATGAATATGATGAAGTGAAAATAACAAGGATTATCCTAAACACTCTTGGTTTTTATTTCAAAACCTTATAAAGAGTGATAACTAGATTGTTATACTTGTGCTTGATAAAAAATTTTGATCCCTTGCTCTCTTGATGTGATGACCGGTTATGGAGAACCCAAAAAGAAGAGAGAAAACTTTTCTATCACTTGGTAAAATAATTGAAGTGAAATGAGGAATATGAGGTGAAGCAAGACTTATATGTACAAGTAATATTTATTACAATCACAAAGCCATACCCAAATTAATGGTCACCTCCCCCTTGGTCGGCCAAGGGGGGAGGGACTTAGACATTTATATATATATTTTTTTTTTAAAAACTTGTATAAGTATAGTTTGTGTAATTATTTGACCAAATGTGTAAGAAATATGTAAGTATTAATCAGTTGTAAGGTAAATGGAAATTTTTTTGTACAAGTAAGTTTTTAATAGGTCAAAATAAAATGTAATGAGATAATAAAAATTGTAAAAATACATTCCTTGTGAAATTTGTGTGATAAAATAATTATCGTATAATTTTTAAGAAAAACGTTGTAATAATTTAACTTTAACGATTAATATAGCAAATAAATTTAAAACACTAGGAAAACTAAAAATATAGTTTTTATAAACTAAATGTAAGTTTAAAATACATCGGGATCATTTTTGAAAGTAACGGGTTAAATATTCAAAATAATAACTCACGCGATAACGATTATTAAACATAAAAATTACGCGTTGAATGTGAAATGAAATATCGTGAATGAACTATCATGATGCAAATGATGTCAATGAAATGTAGACTAATCTTAGTCCATATGAAATGTTCGTGATGTTATGATCATGAATTCTCCGCTAAACCTTAAAGGTTACGCGAATTTGGAACACGTAAACCAAGTTTACGATAAATGTTGAAATAGTGAAGCATAAATCGTTTCGAGAAATGACCTGAAAGTACGGGTTGTCACAGAAGAGTATAGAGTACTTAGAGATTCAATGGAGGATGAAGTCTCCGCACCGCTCTTTGTTACATATGTGCAAGTTTAAGTCACGAGTTCGGGTTAGTTTACTTCAGGGTCAAATTCATCATATTGGGTTTTCTCCATCATATGTCACAACAAAGAGCCTACTGAATGATAATGGGGTGATTACAAGTTTTGCCAAGAGATGATGAAAAGAGAGAGATTATGACGTTTGAACACCACAGTTCAAGCCTCGTACTCTAAAGAAAAGAAATGTGTACGTTTCAGTGCGCTTTATCTTCTAAAGAAGAGAAATCTTCTTATGATGTTTGAACACAACAGTTCAAGCCTCGTAATCTAAAGAAAAGAAATGTGTACATTTCAGTGCGCTTTATCTTCTGAAGAAGAGAAATATTCTTATGACGTTTGAACACAACATTTCAAGCCTCGTTCTCTAAAGAAAAGAAAAGTGTACATTTTAGTGCGCTTTATCTTCGGAAGAAGAGAAATCTTCTTATTATGACCATTCTCATCAACATGCTTCATGCTTTTCCAATGCGCTTCAGTCATCAAGTGAACTGGACTACTGATAATTACTCTTATTCCACTTGCTCAATATAATGAAGATGGCGACATCGTAAGCTAATTTTGCGGGGGAGAAGTGTGAATAGAATACATTTGGATGATAATCACTTGTTTAATCAAGAATGGCATCTCCGTATGCAATTCTTAAGGGGGAGAAGAAGTGTGAATTTTTTGCATAGTTGATTGATATTTGAGAATATATGGTCAAACGGCTCCTAACTCATGTAAGAACTGAGACTCTTCTTATTAGATCATCTTCACATGTAGGTTCTTCTAAGAGCTGCTGGTTGACATCTTCACACGGGCTGATATGATTAATGACAAAGTGCTTCCGGTTAATGCTTCACGTACACATCAACATGATGATTCCGAAAAATCTCTCTGTTCTTGTTTGATGTGATTGGTAGTTTGGTGTTACCATGTAGTGTGTTCTTTGCAGGCTGATTGCTGATTTCCTTGATAAATATCTTTCTGTTCTTGTTTGATTAGGAGGGATTTTAGTTAAAGGGACTTGCAAGAGGTAAGTTAATTGGGATGCTTTTTGGTGTGATGAAGATGTTAACTATCTATTCCCCAACTGGACAATCTTAAAGAAGGTCGAGTCTACAGTCTGTTCTACATTTTTTTATGCATGTTAGAAGACTAAAGAGGAGTTGCATTTGATTATCTAAAGACTTCTTCTTAATCTGGGCATTTATCAAACAGATTGTCGGTTTATGGGAGAGCACTAATTAGGGGATAGTGATAAGTCAGATTCAATCCCCAATTAGACTTGCTCATATTCTTTAGCAGTGATTCCTCGAGAAACCCAATCTCCAGTTATTCCTCGAGGCGTTGATATTGACTATTGTAATATTGCAGTTGCACTATTGAATAATAATCCACTCTTTGGTATTCCTTTGCCAAATCTTCACGGATTATTGTTCATGAAAAATGATCCGCTCTTTGGTATTCCTTTACCAAATCTTCACGGATTATTGTTCACTCTGTAAATCAACCACATGAACATTAAGGAAAATGACTACCTCATCCGCTTGAAGACATTATTGGTGAATCTTCCAGATCAGTCTCTATATGTATATCTTTAGGAAGATGGAATTGATGTTGAGGAATCATTTGTTCCGGTTCATTAAGTGGGTCAATATACATCCGGTTGTACATTTATTCACGTGTTGGACATTTGACACAAGTTGATTACTTCAGAGTTAATCATTTATCACTTATTCGAGATTGAAGTTGACTTTCACAAAGGCGTGTTCTTATTTGATAACTTACTCGGGCTTAAGAATTTGAGTTGAAGACTTGGTTTATCTAGTTACCAGCAGTCAAGGTGGATGGTTGAAGACCTGGTTAACTATCACTATTAGGAGTTACTTTGTTTTAATCAGTGTCACACGCATATGACGGTGTGGATAATCGCAAGAGGTGTTAATGTCTCATACTTTGTTTGGGTTGTGAGTACTTAGAGATTTGCTTGAAGCATAAATTCTCGACATCGTTCTTCCATCACTAGGTGCAAGCTTAAGATACAAATGTGGGGAATTTGACTTCAGTTTCAAGTATGGTATATCGGGTTTTTCTTCATCATTGGTCACTTCAAATTGTCTACATAAGAGTTGATAAAAATAGTCAGAGAGAGTCTTCAGCAAGTTGATTCTCACAAGAGTTCAAGTGTTCTTCTCATAAAGATTTCAAGTATTTGGGCTTATACTATGTTGTTGATTCTAAAGTGTCAAAACTAGCAAAGGGGAAGGAGACAAGCATCTAAACGCGAGTAAACTTGATGAACTTAATTCTTCTAAATGATTTAAGATATCCCGGGAAGACTTATGTCATTACCGCAGAGAAACTCAAGGTTTGACTCATGGCGTTTAGTGTTCTTATTCCAACTATGTGGGGGAAGAGATGGAAAAGTTAGTTTCTGAAGATGAAAGAGGTACATAAGTGTGCGATGATTTTGATGCTATCACAATCATCAGGGGAGAGAGATTGTATACATTGGGGATGCTTAGCTGCTTCACTTGAGGGCTTAATCAGTGATTCAGAACTATAATCACTTATACCGGAGTTGACATCCGCAGAGATTGTCATCCGCAGAGATAATCTGTGATTCGGCATGCTTCTTCAATGTTATCGGTCATTCTCTCTTTGGGCATTCGGGTACTTCGGGTTCTTGAGCTTCATACACGATCATCAGGGAAGAAAAATGTGAACATTGGGGAGATGTTTTCATTCCCCTCATGATGTGTATTTGGGAGAGTTCTTGAGCATTATACAAAGAGATTGACTGCATCAATTCAACTACTTGGGGGAATTGTTCTCTTGACACCTTTTGGAATGGATTGCTTCAGACTTCAATGGTTATGAAATGTGAGAAGATTATTTACGAGTGGGATGATACGTTGCTGTTCTTGTTGATGATATAACCCCGAACGAAGAATCTCGAATATCGTTCTTAAAAGGAGCAGCGGGATTTATGATAATGGTGTGCTTCTCTGTGCACCTGGCTAAGGCAAGCCTGAAATAGAGCTTCGAATCTGCTCATCTAATGGATTCTCGGTTTGGGGGGAAGCTGCCAAAGTCTCTCTTTCTCAAAGGCTCATGTTCTATCTTCTATTCTGGAGCCTCGGAAGCTTTGGTGGTGGAAGTTTAAGAGATAATGATTTCTATCTTCTATGACGTGTTGTTCGATATCCTTATCTCGGTACTCGTATCATCATCTTCTTAAACTATATCATCTTCTCTATCTTTGTAAATATTTATCGAAAAACAAAATAAAAAAATATAAAACCAACAAAATCAAAATAGAAAAATATAAAATCTTCAAAAACCCATAAAAATCAGAAAATTTAAAAATACCAAAAATATGTTTTTCTCAAGACATGTCTTCTGGTATCGATAACATCTACGGTCTTAGAAATGTCATTCAATAATGGCACGGGACCATAGATGAAGTTCGAGCAGGAGGTGTAAATATTCTTTTCAAAACATGTCTCAAAATATGGTTTACAGTTATTTCAGACTGTAACCCGCGCTTAAAAAAAATGGTTTGCAATTATTTTAGACTGTAACCCGTGCTTAAACCATGGTTTGCTATTATTTCAGATAGCAACCCGTTATTCAAAGAAGGAAAGTGCTACGCTTATACGATTTTCAAAAAATTTCGTGCACTTATCCTAAAACATATTGAGGAAAGTATGTCGAAGGACTGCTGTTCCTGCACAAATGTTTTTCCGTCTAAAATTCTTCAGAAAAATATTTGTTGTATTTCAAAATGGTGGTAAATGAGTCGCTTGTAAATCTATCAGATTCAGAGTTTTCGTAAAAGTTAAAAACTCGATCAATGACTTCAGCGCTTTCAAACTTTTCAAAAATGAGTCATTGATTGAGGGGGAGAATGTTTTCAAATCTATATCATCTAACGGGCTTTCTTAATTATCCTATATGCTTAACTGAAAATGATGTTAACCTATGTTGAAGGACTAGGTGCCTAGGATATGACTGTTAGGATTAGATGATTATAGTTTGATAAACACATTATTCCCATGCCTATGTATGATTTGATTGATATGTTGAATTGACTTTTATTAGTCGATTGTTGTTTGGGTGATGTCGACCACCATATATCTGTTTGTGTCCACTAACGTATGCAGGTATATTGGTAAATAAGAATGTTCCCGATCCGGATCCCACATATGAAGATGATTGGATGCCGAAAGGAAAGGGTAACTATATCTTGGGTTGACAAATGAAGAAACGGAGCTTAATTTGACTTCTATGGAGAGTTGGCATGAAAAAAATGCAACGAAAGAAGTCCCACTGCATCAGCAGATGGTTTTCTTCCTAACCCTCAGCAGGAACAACAACAAAAGCAGCTCAACCACCTAACGTATCTTTGTGCAGGATACCATTTTTAAACAACTTTGAAATAATTTGATTAAATTGTTTTGAAAATGGAAAAATATTGTTTTGAAAATGGAAAAATATTGTTTTGAAAATAAATCGGATTCAAAGTTTTGAAATCAATCGGACTTTATTTTGTCAAATCATAAGTGATTTCAAATAAAATATTTTCAAACGATATTTCTTCATAAAATTCCGGTTTGTACTACATAATGTGGTGATCTAAAGATTTAAAGTTATGTCATGGTATGATTTTCTTTAAAACTCAAAGATCTTACAAAATGAAATTTTTTATGTTCTTGTTTGATTGTGAAATTTTTTTATTTTACTTAAAGATCTCTTAAAAACTATCATACCTGACACTAACAATCTTTAATGTTTAAAATTGATCCGTATCAATCATTGTTCAAAATTAAATCAAGCCACGTCTTTCCCCAAAATCTTTTAAATGATTTAAATCAATTGGGATCATAAATCTCAAAAGGTTTAAAATTTTTGATCGGGGTAGTGATCGTGATTTAAATCTCAAATTTGTTTAAATGGAATTAGTTTTAGTCTTTTAAAGTCACTCCTGCCTCCATGTGCCAAACGATTTCTAATACATAATGCACATGTTGAGGGGGAGCATTTATCCAAAAACAAGATGAGTATTTAAACCTGGCCACATTTTCTCCTATGTTTTTCTAAACCTTATTAAATCACTTGGGATCTAAAATCTCAAAGGGTTTGATATTTTTGATCGGGGGAGAATTTGTGATTTAATAATGAAACTTGATTAAAGATGATCATTTTTTTAATTTTTTGGTTCAAATGTGCATACTGCTCTCCCATATGTGCTAAACGCTTTCGAATCTCGAAGCACATATTGAGGGGGAGCATTTCAAAAGAAAAAAACTTTCAAGGTACAATGATTTCTATGTTTTAACATAAGTACCTTGATTGATTTTTCTACTGGTTTCAGTATGGCTATATGATCGTGAATATGCTTTTAAGAACTCTTTCCTCTTCGTGCAAAACAATTTCAAAAATCACATGCACAAGTTGGGGGGGAGCAACGTTTTTAAAACCACATCCTTTCCCATAAAATATCTTTAAAGTATGTAAAATACTAATTTTGATCGGGAAAGTGATGTTGATATCTTTTAGAAATTGTCGATCAATGAATCGAATCTTGCATTCTTAAAATTGAAAGTTTCAAGTCCTCTTGCCTCCATGTGCTAAAACCATTTCATATACATATGATGCACATGTTGAGGGGGAGATTTTTCTAAAAATATCAAAAACAATTCAGGTACAAAATGTTTTGATCGTGTATCACAGGTACTTGGATTGATTTTCAAAAAGGTTTTCGATTGGTTCCAATGGAAGAAGAACAATACCAAAAGACCAACCAAATTTACTTTATGCATGGAGTTATAAGGATGGTAAGGTTAGGTATTAGTTCCCACGATCCCGCCAGAGCCGGAGGGATCTACCCAGGGACAATCCACTAGATAGTGTAGAAGTCCATAGGTATGATGAAAAAAGGATAAAAATGAGAATAAGGGAAGAGTGCGGACTGAGACAAAGCTAGTACTGGAATAAACCCAACAAGGTTCTAGTAATGAAGTCTCGGTAAGCACTGAAGGGGTTGAAGAATGAAAAAGAATTGAATGTGAAAAAGGGTGAAAAGAAATAGCCCTCCAATAATTCAACCTTAGGGCAGAAACCGGGTTCAATACATATGCTACTGGTGGTTACTAAGGTAACACTGATATTGAAGACAAGACGTCATGGACCCAGTGACGCACTGCACTAAAACTTCCCAAGCTACTCAAGTTCCTCTTAAAAGGGCTTGTTCATTCTCACGGGGAACCGACATAATCTATCGACTTTCTCTTAGAGATTGTTGATATTGAAGAAGGAGACCCTCTCCCTAGTCTCCGGCACAGAAACCAAATGTGCACAATTAAGTCTAGAACCAAGAGATCATCCACAACATCTCATTATGACACAAAATTAATGAAGACTTGCTGTTTCACACAATGTGGAAAGTAAGTATATATTTAGAGTCCTACGCATTATCCTTGTGGTATTGCCAGAACATCCGAGTGATATGAAAATATTCACGATGAAGATGGAAATCCTTCTAGAGCCAACATCAAACAAGCTCTTGGTGGGTGACATGTGAGATCTTTTCTAAAGATCAAATTTGTGACAACTGGATAGAAACGATGGGGCGATTCACTCGTGAATCAACCTTGGTCCAGGAAATGAATTGACGAATACTTTTGGAAAAACCGTTCGATGTGCAAATCTTCTTTTCTCTAGCGCATCGAATGTGTATTCATATTTCAAACTCAAAAAGTATCTCTGATTGAAAAAATGCTTTTGGAAAAACCGTTCGATGTGCAAACTTCTTCTTTTCTCTAGCACATCGAATGTGTACTCTTTTCAAATACAAAAAGTATTTTTTTTTATTAAAAATTGATCTTTCTTATAAAACCTTCGTCGTATTGCAAAACTCTTTCTCCAAGCAATACGCGATTGTTTTCAAATCAAATTTTCATCAATCAGTGAATCTCAATTCGCTGGTTCACTCACTCCGTGTTGTCTTCTTTGAGACGTTCCGGTTTGAGAACAGCTGTGAAACCCTGTTAAGGAAATTCTTCGGAATTCTACCTGATCACAGGCAGTACGTGTACTGATCAATGGGGAACCGTGGGCCGTGTACCTCAATTCAACGAAAGTGATCAAAGACACTTTCGCATGTTTTATTGCTAACTGTTGTTTGCATGTACATTTGGACGGTTGCAGCTGATCAGAATTGAGGAGTCAATCTAAAGCCGCATGCTCACAGCATCCACACTTAATTGAAGAAATCATGACTTGTGCATATCTACAGAACCTGGCTCTGATATTTTTATACGATGTTTCCGCTACGCTGCTGCAAATATCATGAGCCAGTAAAGCTTCCGCTACTCTGATGAAAAGATGTCATGATCCAGAAAGTGTGAGCATGTCGGTCCGAAAGTCACAACATCACATGAAGGCAACACAACAAAGGGTGATCCAGAGATTTACTGTGGCTGATGATCTCCATAAAGCTCGAATATCATCAAAGATGTGGATCAGTTCAAAGACCTCCACTGAAAGTACAAAATAATCGGACTATGAAGAGTCACTACAAAAGCACAAAGAATGCGGACATTGAAGAATTGAAGTCTACGAGCTAAGAACCGAAGACAAAATAGAATGCTAGGATTTGAAATGTAAAACATGGGGTAACCTCCCTTACGGGGAGATTGTTGGGAATTAGAAAATTCCATGTTAAAGTGTCGGTCACCCCAATTATGATCTAGCATATGTTAGCTCGTAGACGTGTAGTTATTTATGTTATTTAGTAGTTTATTAGTTAGTTTGTAGCGTAGAATAGTTTAGTGTAACACCGTGGAGGAATGACGGGTCTTTACCCACTGTATGCCTGACCCACAGTCCGATAGGAGGACGTATGCTTTGTAACTATAAATACCCCTTCCATCCTTGGAAGGGGTGTGGCTTCTTTGAATCTAACCTTTCATTTTGTAAAGCAACTCTCTTTCAAGAAACCTCCTCTCTACTCTCTTCATCTCTCTAATGGCTTTCTTATTTAATCATTGTCCTAGACCACCCGAATCATCAAACAACATAAATATTCACGATCCTACATAAAAGTTACCCATATGTTGTTTGGTTATGCAGCTGTGCTTAGCATTGCTTATTTAGTTTTATAGTTTTTAGCTATTTGCTTCTGCTTATTTGTAATCAGTAGTGCTTATTAGGTGTTATAGATTACGTTTTATTAGTTGGTAGCCTATCGGTAGTGCTTATTGTCACTATTCAACCCTTAGCAGCCCTAAGCATTAGATTAGCAAAGACTAACCTTAATTTAGTGCTGCTGTTGCTTTTTTAGCTTATTCCAAGCTTATTTTGTGGTTTTTAAAAATTTTTGCTTTTTCAAAAGTTCATTATTTTGAGCTTGTAAAAAAGTTTCAAAAAGAAAAACTGCAAAAAAATAAAAAACGGGAAGTCAGGGGTGAGAAGGGCTCGAACCCCTGACCTCAACCAGTCCAAGCCTCACACACACTCCTTTGCCATTGCGCCCTAGGGACTTACGTGTGTAACCTTGCACAATATAATACTTAACCCAATTTTGTCATTTTTGCTTATTTCACTTATCTAGCTTATTTACAGCTTATATAGAAAAGCTTGATGTTTCATTTTATTTTTCCCAATTCCCTTTTAATTTTAAGTACTTTCCCTGTTTTTTCATAATTTTCCGATTTAGTTTAATATTTTTTATAATTTTTCTAGATTAAATTTTTTATTTTTCATAAAAAATAAAATAAAAGTCAAACATATATGCAGCCTTTTTCTAAAATTTATTTTATACATTTAGGACTTAGAAAAAATAAATTTGCACTCGTAGGGTTAAAATTTGAGAATTCGATTTTTCAGAGCTCGTTAAGTCCCCGATAAGGCTCGTTTTGAGTTTAAATTGCGTTAGGGCTTAATTGAGCATTGTTTTCTTAATTTATTTTCTTATTAATTGCTTATTTAGTAGTTTCCTTTATTTCTTGCCTTATTTAATTTCCCATGTCTTAATTAAACCTTAGAAAACAAACCAAAAACGTGAAAATCCAAATTTTAAGCATTTTAATACCAAACCTCAAACAACATCCTCAATTCATACCTCGTTGGGAAAAGACCCGGTATCACTTGCCCGGTACCATATATCATATTGGTGAGTTTTGCATGTTGACCTTTTTCTAAAGGGTTGACTAGTGACTCACGCGTATCGCGTATTTGATATTATTATATACTATTAAACGACCCTCAATTTTTGGCGCTGTTGCCGGGGAGGTGTGTTGCGACAATATCGTTACAGTTTGACGATTGGTGACTTGAAGATCCTTCCTCGTGAAGTTATTGCTTTATAAAAAACAATATAAAATACAAAAATATTTTTCTTTTCTTTTTTTATATATATATAAAAGATAAAAAATACAAAAACATTGTTCTTTTTATTATGTTAAATAAGATAAAATACATCAACAATATAACACTCTCAACTTGAGTGTTATCGTTAATAAGTTCCCAAACAAAAGATCAAAAACTTGCCTTTGTGTCACTTGCGAAAATCGGCTCATCTTTAATTGATAAACACACTTTAAGAGGGATTTTAAGGAGGGTTGTTCCGACGAACTACGACCCAAAAGGAGAAGGTTTTTAATAGCTTCGCGCTTTCCTGCTCCTCAGCTCCTTTGTGCGTTTTGCTTTTAGAGAGCTTCCGTACACTTGTTGATTATTGGTTTAAGTTGTTTGTTTTTCGATTCAGTCTCGTTTTAATTGACTTGTTCTTTTTTTTAGTACATCCACACTCATTTTCAAAAATATTTTTTATATTTAAAAAATAAACTTCTTTATCCTCTTTACCATTTAATTCTTTCTTCTTATCCCTCTTTAATGTTTAATTCTTATGGCGACACTCGACTATCCATGTTTTCATTGTAAGAGTCAATATGAAGATGATTATCGTTGTTACAAGTGTAAGTGTTAGCGGTGTGGAGATAATATTAGAAAAGGATCTTGTAATTGGTGCAATTCATTCAATGATTATACAAATTTTTCCGACTACCCTCCACAGCCCGAGATGTCTTCGTTCAATCAGCATTATTGCTATGGGTGTGGAGACCAATTAGTTAATTCGTCGAAGGAATTTCGTTGTCGAAAGTGTACTTGCGACTGGTGTGGAAATTATATTATAGATGGATTATCTTCAAAATGATTCTAATCCGAACTGTTTCAATTATCTTCAAAATGATTTCAACCACCCTCCACAGAATTCATATGAGCAAGAATTGTACTATCAAAATTTCAATCATACATCTTTTCAAAATACACAAAATTTTTCTCCACAATATCTTAATTGTGCAAAATATGGAGGTCCTCATGATGATTATCACTGTCAACCATGGTATTCCGTCATTTATCCTCATGAAAAAAGTATGGGAGAATTACTACCGAAGAACAAGTAGCTCGCAACGAAAAAAGTATGGGAGAATTACTAGCCGAAGAACAAGCAGCTCGCATTGAAAAATCTATTAAAGAATTACTAGCCGAAGAACGAGCAGCTAAAAAGTGTTCCCAATTTTGTAAGGCTCTTATTATCGATGACGATGATGAGGATATTATTCAAAATTGTAAATTTTATAAGAATTCGTCAGCTGCAATTGCACCCGTCATACCAACTAAAGAGCCCGTTGACTCTCTAAGTATGGGGGACGAGCATCTTAGCACTATTCCGGAAACGAAATCAGACAAAGCAATAAATTCTAGTGTTGAGAACCTTGTCCCAATCCCAAGTGAGTCCGAGGGAATTTCTGATAATATGTATGATATGCCTTTTGATGATAATTCTCTTCCCCTTTTAAATGATCATTTTGAGCTTTTCTCTGATTCGAACAATGATTGTACTTCGTGTGATGAAGATTCTTTATCTTTTGAAGACATTGATTATGTTGAGGCATCACCTCCCTATTCTGAGCTCGTCAGCTTAGAGGAGGTGAAATATTTTGACCCAGAAGATGGAGAGATTGACATTGATATTCTCTTGACAATCAAGGATGATATTCTTAGTGAAAAATTATTGTCAATCCAAATTCATCTACTGATTTAGTCTCCTCATGTCCTATCCCCGTTGAGGATAGTGACTTTTTCTTGGAAAAATCTGAAACATCTCCTAAGCTTGAGACTTTTAGATTTGAAGAAAAGAATAGTGGTAGTACCACTATTCACACGGGTATTTCTCTTCCGATTTATGATCGTTTCTATTTTGAGATTGAGCTCGAGCTAGGTGAATTGACTAAAGATGTTATGAACGATATTTCTGATAATTCGTCAAGTGAACCTCTTATGGAAGAAGTCGACTTATTCCTTGCTCCGGATGACTCGATACCACCGGGTATTGAGAGTGACGAGTATGACTTAGAAGGGGATATTCTTTTGCTTAACAATGACTCCCTTTCACTTCCTAAAACTGATTCATGTTACTTTGATCCATCATCCCCTCACCCGCCTGCCAAACCACCAGATGTGGAATTTTATTTAATGTTAAGCCCGATACGGATGTTTTGACTTCTAAAATGGTGGATGAGATTTCTGAACATTATTTTCCTATATCTAATATTTTGACCACCCAACCCACCCGTTGTTCAGTAATTGACACTTTGCTTCCTTATCCCGATACTTCTTTGTTTTTAATCTCATCCGGGAGTGAGGATAACATTTTTCACCCTTGCATCTCCATTTATCATTCATTTAAGCCGGGTGTATCTCATCGGTGTGGAACTTTCATTAAATTCAATGTTGATCCAAGCCTCTTAAATGAAAGTCCGATGAAGATTTTCTCTTCCACTTGCTTCCCCATGGACCAATGAATTCGGGGTCGAGTCAAGCTAGTGACTCGGTTAACAGAAACATAAGTGCTTCGTGGGTGGCAACCCATGCTTATCCTTCTATCTTCTTTCTATTTTCTAACACTAAGTGTGGGGAAATTCCTTTACTATTGCTTTGTTTTTGTGTGTTTGCCCTTGTTTTCAGGATTCTCGTACATCGTGATGATTGATGCACCTATTTTTAATCCAGCCACCCAATATCCGATCTTTTTGCTAACAATTATCTAGGGATATCTTATTAATCCTTGTTTGTGAAAAAAGATTTCTTTCCCACACTTGGCTAGTAGTATTACCTTTTTACGTTCTATAGTGTCGGCATAATAGTCGGTACATTGAATATTGAGGGCGATATTCAATTCTGAGTGTGGGGGAAATTCTAGCAAATTTGATCACATTTGTATCTACTAGTACCCCTAGTACCCCCGTTAGACCAAAATTTAAAAAAATTTTGTCGTCTTAAAATAAGAAATTGCATGAAAAAGAAGTGCTTTGCACATTAAATAAGAATTTGCAATACATTAATGCTTCGGCATTAATGGAAGTTTAGTCTTGATGAGGCTAGAACAAGGGGGATCCCGACTCTGCGAGAGTGTTGATTTCGTTGCTCTCTTAACATTTAGACTAAGTTTTTACGAATTTTGCAAATGAAAATGCTAAGCGTAGAGTACTTGGTTCTCTTTATAGCTTATATAAGTAATTTATGGCTTTTCCTCCCAGAAGATAACTAATATGACTAATTAAGTGCTCTTTTCAAACTTTTGAACGTTAGAAATAGTTTTGTTATGGAAAAATAAAATTTTTATACAATTTTGATATAGAGTCAGAGTTCAACTTTTTATTTAAATTTTGGAAAAAGCATACTTTCTTAAAATCAAAATAATGTTGCAAAATGTTGAGTCAAATTGCAAGTATGATGTTAAAAAAATGAAGAAAATGAAAAAAAAATATGCGTTGCTTGAATAAAAAGTGTTATGTTGCTTATTAATAAATGTGCGAAACTTGTTTTCTTAAATTTAAGTCGGAAGTTGAACTAGTATTCGTCAATTTTGTCTTAAAGATTAACAGTAATTTGGTAGATTGTTGATTTCAAAGGTCCCGTGAGCTCCGATACTATTCTCGAGGGTGTAAAAACCTAGCCTCCTAAGTTCTACTAAGGACAAGCTGAGAAGAAAGTCGCCACATGGAGTGATCTCTCCTTTGAGTCTCTAATCTCTAAATGATCGTCGGTTGCCATCTATTTAAGTATTTAATATTAGCTTAGTGGGAATCTCGGAAATCTTTGAAAATCAAAATCCCACTGATTCCGGTACTATTCTCGAGGGTTTAAAAACCTAGCCTCCTAAGTTTTGCTAAGGACAACCTGAGAAGAAAGCCGCTACATGGAAAAGGCCCTTTTTGATCCTTAGATTTCGAGGTTTCCTGTAAATTAATATTGTCTTAAATAAATAACAACCATAATAAATGTCAATTTCAGCGGTCAAAATTTTGAAAATGAGCACACTTACCTAAATTCTAGAATAATTGTGGGAGTGAAAAGTTAAGTTCCGGCTTACATAGATTATTAATATAAGTAATGTTAGCATTTTACAAAAACGTTTGCACAATGAGTTTAAGCTTGGTTGGGAGTAACAAAAATAGGATGACGATTACAATTCTCCGGAGTCACCCAGTTTGTGTAAATCCAGTTCCGTGATGTCATTTTTGAAAATAAAGCGTAATATTTATTTTTGTTCTAGTTTAAATTTCTTGCATTGAATAAAAACTCAAAACGGGGTATCCTTGGTATTCTTTTGATCCTTTCATTACTTTATATGATCGGATTGCTAGGGACTAGCAATTGATAGTGTGGGGGGGATGATGAGTGCCTATTCACTCATCATTTTATACCCGTTAAACCTGTAAAAATGACTAAAAACAAGCAAATATATCAAATTATATTGCAAATATCCTTGGATTGTGTTATATGTCTTATAGGTAAAAAATAATAGAAAACGAAGCAAAAACGAACATTTTCAGATCAACTCGAGAACGTTTGTGCTTTTAATCAAGTCAAGACTAAGTCAAAGTCAACCCCTGGACACAGCTTTGGAATGAGCATGGAAAAATGAACCCGAAACCGTATCCACATTTAATGGGTTAACCCGACCCATTAAACATGTTGACCCATTATACCATTAATCCTAAACCCTTTTATCCTAAACCCAAAACTAACACCATATAATCCGGATCCAAAACTACCCAAGCCCAAATCTAATCCAATCTATCCTAGCCCAATCTCATTAAACTATTAATCCTTCTCCCTCCCTTGTCACTTTCTCCCCTTCTCCATGACAAACCCAACATCACATGGTCATTTCCACCTTAGCAATCCTCTCCACTCTCATTTGTTGATGATATAAAGACTAGATGAATGGTTGTGATCATTAGGATTGGGCTTCAAGGCAATCCAAGGGCTCATATGCAAGCTGAGAAAGCACAAGTTGAACACATCCTCTCATTTCTCACACAAAAGAAGCACAAGAAGAGAATAACCCTAGATTTAAGCTTTTCTATAAATAGGATCCTTTTGTAAGCCTTTAAGGCAGTTAGTTTAATTTTTAGTTTAAGTCCCGTTTTTAATTTTAGTAGTTTAGTTAAGTTCTTATTTAGCTTATTAGTGTAAAAGTCCTTTACTTTCAAGTCTTTTAATGTTTTTCCAAGTTTAATGAAAATTTAAGTTTTCTTAGTCATAATCTTTCTTTTTAAATTCAAGTGCCATTGTTGTTAAAAGCATTTTATAAGTTTTTATACGCTCTTAATATAAGCTATTTACTTGAACTATACAAGTTCTTTCCATAATTTGTATTATTCAAGTCATTTTTATCAAATATCACTTAAATAAGCTATATGGATGATAAGCCAAACATGAACGGGCTTATGGGTTTTACCAGCTTGTTTTAAACAAGCTGGAGCTTGTAGATCAGCTCTTGGAGCATCTTTAGTCCTTGTTTGAGAAAAGGAGCAAGTGAGTACCACTTTTACTTTATTGCTTATTAACTGCTTATTTGCTTATTTACTTATACTTCTTCTTATTTATGCTTATTTTATCCTCATTATGCCTTATATGTTTAAAACTAGTAGTATGATAGCTTATTCTATAGTTTAGTAGTCATTCACTCTTATTTGCTAAAAATCTGTCCAAAACCAATAAGCTTGTGCTTATTGGATAAAATGCTTATTAATCAGTTATTTTTTCTTTTATTTAGTCACTTAGTCTTTTTAAATCAATTTTCATCAAAATTCCAATAGTTTACTAGTATTAATCAGTTTAAAAAAGCCATTTTCAGTTTTAAAGGGGTGTTTGGATTTGGAGTTTGGAAATAGTTTAAACCTGTGTTCATGTATTTTGGTCTTTTAGTCAATTTCAAAAAGCTTTAATCCAGTCCTTAAAGTAGTTTAGAGGTTGTCTTAAGTAGTTTTACTAAGTTTCATAGCTCTTAGTTTCATTTCCAAAGTTTCTTAGTTTAAATCTGTGTTAATCAGTTATATTTGCCAAATCTATAAAAAGGTCTTTTTAGTTGTTGGTTTTGTGTCAAGATAAGTCTAATATGTTTGATTTATTGTTGTGGTTCAGTGTCAAAAAGATATAGGGTCATTTAGTTTGTTTTCAAGTTTTTATAAAAAAACAGAAAAACCAAAAATAGTCCCAACTGACCCTTCTTATCAGCTACTTTATAAGCTTATTTTAAGTCCAAAATGTTTGCAATTGATTTTATAAGCTATTTTGTGTATGATCTATGATGTTTTGTGGTTTTAATGTATTAGCTTATTGTCCAAAGTGCTTATTTATTAGCTTAAAAAGTACCCATAGGCTGTTTGGTTATGCAGTTGTCCTTATCAGTGCTTATTTAGTTTTATAGTTTTTAGCTATTTGCTTCTGCTTATTTGTAATTAGTAGTGCTTATTAGGTGTTATAGATTATGTTTTATTAGTTGGTAGCTTATCGGTAGGGCTTATTGTCCCTATTCAACCCTTAGCAGCCCTAAGCATTAGATTAGCAACACTAATCTTAAGTTAGTGCTGTTGTTGCTTTTTTAGCTTATTCCAAGCTTATTTTGTGGTTTTTAAAAAAATTTCTTTTTCAAAAGTTGCTTATTTTCAGTTTTTTTAACAAGTTACAAAAGTTAGTTTTAGTATAAAAGCTTTTAAGCCATTTTTATAAAGTTGATGTGCTAAACAGCTTCTTAACAGTTTATTTAAAAAGTTTTTAAAATTTTGTTTTTTCAAAACTTCATTATTTTCAGGTTGTAAAAAAGTTTCAAAAAGAAAAAATGCAGAAAAATAAAAAATGGGAAGTCAGGGTGAGCAGGGCTCGAACCCCTGACCTCAACCAGTCCAAGCCTCAAACACACACTCCTTTGCCATTGCGCCCTAGGAACTTACGGGCGTAACATTGCACAATATAATACTTAACCCAGTTTAGTCATTTTTGCTTATTTCACTTATCTAGCTTCTTTACAGCTTATTTAGAAAAGCTTATTCTTCCATTTTATTTTTCCCAAGCACCTTTTAACTTTAAGTACTTTCCCTAGTTTTTTCATAATTTTCCGATTTAGTTTAATATTTTTTATAATTTTTCTAGATTAAAAGTGTTTTAATTCATAAAATATAAATAAAAGTAAAAAAAAAATGTCCAGCTTTTTTCTAAAATTATTTTTAGTCATTTAGGACTTAGAAAAACAAAATTTGCACTCGTAGGGTTAAAATTTTAGAATTTAGCTTTTTAGAGCTCGTTAAGTTCCCGGTTAGGCTCGTTTTGAGTTTAAATTGCGTTAGGACTTAATTGAGCATTGTTTTCTTAATTTATGTGCTTATTAGGTGCTTATTTAGTAATTTTGTTTATTTCTTGCCTTAATAATTTCTCGTGTCTTAATTAAAACTTAGAAAAAAACCAAAAACATGAAAATCCAACTTTGAAGCATTTTAATACCAAACCTCAAACGACATCCTCAATTCATACCTCATGACCCGGGTAACACTTTCCCGGTATCATATATCGTATTTGTGAGTTTTGCATGTTGACAATTTTCCTAAAGGGTTGACTTGTCGACTCGCGCGTATCGCGTATTTGATATTATTATATACTATTAAACGAAGAATCATTTATCTTCCCCAATCCCATGCAAAAATACACTAAATCCGGTTGGAGTATTGAATTTTATTAATTGAAAATAATAAACAATGTCGAAGAAGGAGGTGGCGAAATGTTTCTTTTGAACTTTGTCTTGTAATTGAATTTAAAAAAGTTATGTATTGTAATTGTATTTGCCTTAATTATTCAGTGTTGAAGAAAGTTTTGTAGATAACCATTAGGAACATCAACTACAATTAAAATCATTCTGGAAATCAGAATCGCAACAAATAATTTATACTACATAAAATACAAAAATGGTCAAATAGTCAATAGTTGGAAAAGTGAAAAGTGAAATAGTGGAAAATTGAAATCTCACATGAAATAGTGGAAAGTATTCAAACTTGAAATGTTTCCCGAGTTTATAATTTAATAGCGAATCATAGAAAGTCAAATCATTAAAAATACAAATATAGAAAGTGAAATATCAAAGCTTCTCTTGTATGTAAGATTGAATTTTCAAATTTATCACAATTAAAGGCACGAATTTGTCTAAAATTGTTGTACACCCTTATATTCCGTGTTCGATGTGCTTTGGTTTCTGGTTCTCATAGTTTTCGTCTCTCTCTTTTTTTTCTTTTTCTTTTTAAAGTTGAATTGTTCTTTTAGTAATTGTGATTTGCTAAATTAGTTACTTGAGATTTCTTTATCCCTTCGTGAATAAATTATGTGGGTTTTTTTGCAGGCAAACAACTGAATAAATTATGTTTCTTCTATACAAAAAGATGATGAGTTGCAAGTAATTCCATCAAGTAAATTTCATGTTCTCCATCTTCCTCTTTCATTGGAGTTGTAAATTTATACATCATGTTGTTTTGTTTTTATCTCATGCTTAATTAGGTTTTAAGCTTTAGTAACGTTAAGATTTTGATATCCATCGGGAATATAGTACTATTTTGGATTTGATATTGTTTGCTTTTTACATATAGTGCTCAATAAGTGTTCGGTTAAATGTTTATGAAGCCATTTTGTTATTTAATTGCATTTTTTTGTATGCTTTTCTTTTCATGTCTACTATGTTCATGCTCAAAATGTACTGCATTATGATTATTGTTGACATCTACTGAAGTAAAAATATAGCAAATGCACTCTTTTACCTATAATGTTTAAAAACTTTTTTTTTTTTTTTTTTTTTCCAAAGTTCAAGCAAGAACCCTATGACACCTTACAATGAAGCTGAGATGTACATTCGGGTAATGTACATAACTACATACGGTTTTAAGTTCTAGAATCAAAAGAAATGTTATGATTACTATTTATGGACATACTAATAGTCTAATATACTTACCATTATGTAATCACCTTTTTATGTTAGGATCTTTGTGTAATTCGGTATGTTGTTCGTTGACAAGCTGCTACGCACATCCAAAAACTATGAACGTATTATTTTTTCATTGATTATCTATATCTTACGTGATTCAATGGTAATAGGAATGACACATGCATGTTTACTCCGTTCGATATTCCTTATACAAGAGGGTGTATTGTAGAGAGGGATACATGTTAGCTAGAAGAACATGTTAGCATTGTTGTAAACAAGGAGAAACCTTATATTGTTATACAAGAGGGTGTGCGTGTATCGTAGAGAAGGATACATCATAAATGAACCAAACAAGTTTTTGGCGTTCATATTCCATGTAAAAACATGTGCCCTTTTATAATTGTAGTTTGTTATTCAAACTATAAAAGTACTATTATTAAGCTATGATTAGACAATATATTACAACTTTTTTTTATAATTGTTTGTTTATTTTGATATTTTTTCAAGTTTATGTTTACGTTACACGAAATACTTATCACAATATCGTAACTATAAATACTTGTTGTACTTTGACAACTCACGCCCAAAGATATCTATACTTCATGTCAAACTTAATTTCTATTATTTTGCATGGTTTACATGGTAACTTTGTAAAGTATTTATTGTTTGCAAAAATAAAAAAATAATAAAATAAAATAAAATAAAATAAAAAATAAAAAAACTGTCATACCATATACACTGAATAACCCATTCGTGAATGTCAAACCCATTGTTTCAATGTATTGGAAAGTATTCAATGTTTCCAATGGAAAGTATTGAAAGTATCAAACCTTGGCAGCTTCTGAAGACGACATGTTCCCTTTCAAACTACAGAGAACACAATTCCCCGTGCGCCTTAGCTTTGCGATGACTATTAATAAAGCTCAGGGCCAAACAATTTCAAATGTGGGTGTTTATTTTCCAGATTCTGTTTTCTCGCATGGCCAGCTTTATGTGGTATTGTCTAGAGGGATATCTCGTAGAACAACAAAGGTATTGGTTAAACCAGTCAAAGAGTTCCGTCAAGAAGGAATCTATACCTCAAATGTCGTGTATCAAGAAGTTTTACGCGATGAGTAAGGTGTGTTGTTGTTTAATATTTCATAATTGATGTAATGTTTTCTTTTTTAGTCTCACTAAATATTTTTATATGTCATTTGATACATGTTAAGAATTTTTGTTAGAGTTGAATTATCGGATGTTACAACCGTTTGCAATTACATTTCGGTCTTTTCACTTTCTATTTTGAATGTTAAACCAAACACTTGTCATAATATCGCATATCGTTAATTGTCTACCGCTAGGAACCGCTGCCGCCAGGCGCAGGTACTCGTCTAATATCGTAAAAAGGTGGAATGTTACTAGATATCATATCCCCTACCCAAACTATAGTTGGCTCTACTTAGATCTATATATAATCAAAGTCCAACAAATTTCTTTCAGATGAAAAACCAAAAGAATAGAAAAATATGTCTTCCCCATCTTCACAATAACAACCGAATTCACAAAACGCACCAAATGACAACAATCCAATTCTTCCACTTGAACTCACGAAAAACATCGTTTCGTTACTTTCAGCGTCTTTAAACGATCTCAAAAGAAAACAGAAGTGGAATATGGAGGAATTCTAACGTGTAAGTAAGGAGATCGAGGAGAAGGAAAAACTAGTTGTAATGTATGCTATAAAATCCGAGACTTACTATATTTTTTTTTATAGATATACTCTACAACTTTGTTGTTATATTTGTTTTCTTCTATCTAATAAAATGTATTGGATAATCTTTGTACTTATGTTGTTTCTATGCTCTAGTAATTCGACCACTTCTGATGGATTTGTGCTAAGAGTAATTAGACCCATATGCCTAGTTGTTGGTAGATTTTAGTGGATTTCAGTCACTAAGAAGCATTTTAAATTATTAGCAACTCATTCGAAACTCATTCGTATGTAACAAGCAAATCAAATGAGTTAGGTAATCAACACCAATTAACACCAATTGGTTTGTCCGTATAACTACGTCATGTATGTTGTATTCGCATTGTATTTGTAATACGATCACATTACATCGCGCTCTTTGTTTGCGCTTTGAAATGATATTCGAGATGAAAAGGGTTGGATTTGGTCATTTATGTGTAGCCGTTGAACCTAAAAATGTAGCTGCAGTTAAGCATCAGTTATTAAACAGACAAAACAAACATCTTTAATATATTAAAATACACAATGATAGGTAATCTCGAAATATCGGAAAATAGTCCTAGTTTTAGTAATATGAAATAAAGTTGAGTCAAGTTAGAAATAAATGTTACCTTAGTGTTGGTTATGTAAATTTCCCTTTTATTATTACAGTAAAAACCCTATAAATTAATACTCGATAAATTAATAAACTCAATAAAATTAATAATTTGTCCGGTCCCAACTTGGGACCAGTGCAAATTTGAACCCCAATCGATAAAATAATAAGATAATAATTTTTTTGAAACCCTAGTGTATATATATTAGTCCCAACGAAACTATAAATTAATAATCACTAAAAAATTCCATAATATATATCTATACTATATAAAATGGAAAAATTGTCAAAGTGGAAAAAGTGAAAAATGTTGAAAGTTGAATGTTGAAAACATGGTCAATGGAGAGAGAAATAAATAATATAATTAATACTTTTATTAAAACACCCAATTACTTAAAAATACAATAATTTATGCACATTGTACACCCAATTAAAAGCACATCTACCAAATTAAAAACAACCAATTGAAACCGATACCGGGTTGACCCGTTGAAATCGATACCGGGTTGACCTGTTGAAACCGATACGGGTTGACCCGGTCGCTTCAAACCCGGCGGGCTGCCCCGGTTTAATTTGACATTTTTTCGACCCAACCTATCGGTTTGACTCGGTTTAAATCGACCTATTTTTTTATCGGAACGGTTCAACCAGCTTGAACCACCGGGTGAAATCGGTTTCAAATTTGACAAAAATTATATGAGAAATGATGAAGAGTTGTGGAACCCGTGACAATTTTTTTGAAATGAGAGACCAAGTAATTGTAGATTTTTGTTTATTTTGCTTTGACACATGTAATTTGTCATTTGTATAATGTTATTTTAAAAATGTTGCTCTTGCACCATTTAAGGGGCTATCATATATGAATCGTCGTTTAAAAGTTAATATATTTTGTTTAGCCCATTTGTCCAAGTGTATCAATAATGTTATGTAAGTTTATTAAAATCACAAAAAATAAATAGTATTGTTATCTTTAACGATAATTATTTGTACCTCAAACAAATAGCTTTGAACAATGCATAAATATCTATACAAATTGATAGTACAAAATAATCTTATATGGTGATATCCAATTTGCAAAGTTACAATTTTTAAAAGCCACACACCAAATCATAAACGTTACACATGTAAAAAAAAAATAGTTATCACTGCCTAAATTACGACAAAACAAAAAAAGCGGTCACACATGTTGGCTATACCTCTAAACTACAATATAATATTGCCAACTACATAATACCGTTGCTTTTTGTAATGCTTGAATCTATTATTACTAAAAATCTTAATAACTTAAAACAATCATATTAGAAAATATACTCACACACTTAGATCGACTCCACATAATTTTTAAAAAAACTATATATTTATGTTGCTATGCAACCACGCATCAGAATTGTAGTTATTCGAAAAACGATTCTCTAATGCTACAAATACAGTTTGTTGAAAGAAACTTATGGGTCATCGGAACTTTGCAGAAAACTAGACATCGCTGCCGCTAGGCGCGGGTACTCGTCTAGTATTATATATATGTGTGATACACTTCAAAATTATAAGATTTTTTAGAAAAAATAAATCTATAGTCACTTGTTTTTTGTTGAACTTCAAATTTATATTGATTTCATCTTTAAATCTCTCTATTGCACTTAAGAGTTGGGGCGTTGTCTTCTCGTATTGCAACAAAAAGTGGTGAAGAGTTGTTGCCGCTTGTAATGCTTCTCTTTGAGTGACTGGATCCAAAGCTCTTGAACCATCCTCAACTTCATCATCGACTGGATTTTGAATGGTATCCGCCACAATTTCTTCAATTCCTTTAAATTAATAATTTATTAATTTATCGATAAAATAGTATCTCGCTAAATTAATAAAATATGTCGGTCCCAACACCATTAATTTATAGAGTTTTTACTGTATTACTTTAAATTTCGTAACAACTTCTAAAGAAATTTCCATTACGTGATTTTTTCTATGATCTTTGTTATTGATATTTCAGTTGTTCGTAGCTTATGCAAAATGCTCACCACACACTTTGCGGCTGAATGTTTGAATACAAAAGTATATATTTTCGTTGCGCTCCGTCGCGGAGCGCTAGGATCTAACCCTGTAACCGATCGATAACCCTAAGGACTATTTTTGTAACTTGTTTTTCAATTTTTTTTTCAGAAATTACCTTATGTTAGCGTTTCGTTGCAAAGTTAGTGATTAAAAACTGACTTTGCAACGGAACGTATAACATGAATGACCAGTTAAAATATGTGTTGGGGAGTTTTTTTTTTTTAAAATATTAAAGATAACGGTCCTTACTCAATGACCGTTAGTCATTACTTAACAATCGTTAGTACTGTTCACTTCACTCCCACTTGGCGTCTCTTGAGCAAAAACAATCCTGGTCCATAGCAAACCTGCCAAATGTACTTTAGAGGTATAACCAGCTTAACTTCTTGATGATAAAATTTTATTCACAAACGACATTATTGCACAAATTGTACATCAAGCTTTTAAATTTTTTGTCAGGACTAGTTTATTTTTTTATTTGGGATGGGTTATTTGTACCCTTAAAACACCAACAATACCCCTCTATGTTTTTTCGGGTTTTTTTATTATTTTTTTATTTTTATAATTTCATTTATATTAAAAAAAACTATAAAATTGAAATTACTGAATATGAAATATAAAGTTTAATAAATCAAAAGCATTAACTGACAAAAACTACGAAATTAAAGCTGAAAAAATTGTATTATGCTATATACAGAAAAGTCGGGAAGGAGGGAAGGGGGGTATGGATCGTAGAAAGTGGGCCAGAGTCCTAATAACACAGACTTTTTTATTATTAATTTTGTATAGCATTTAGATTTAATTATTGTTAACGATTTGGGCGTCGGTGTGCCGCGTTGCGGCGCGGGGCGTTGTTTCATGTTGTAGATCATAGGAAGGTATTTTTTTTTTAGCAGAAAGTGGGTCGGCCTTACCTATCAAAGCACAACAGACATACATAATAGGTAACACATGATTGCACTTTCTAAAGAAGATAACATCATTTAATACAACTCTGTACGCAAGGAGGCATCTTAATACATGATGATCATGGATCACCATAGAAAATTAGCATACCCCGCAGCAGGCTTTGTAAGTACCTGTTAGACACGCTTGTGTGATGCAAATTCAGTACCGACCTCATCATACTCAAATGTATCTGAATCCCAGTTATTCGAATGGAGTTTCTACCTTTGAAGCTGAAATAATACAATAAAAAATTTCAGTGAACTTTTATATTGGTACAAAAGACATAATTTCGCAGTAGCAACACCAAATTAGTAAAGATTTGGGAAACATCTTGATTTTCTTTGCTTATTTTAAAATCTAAAAATAAACGCACCTTGAACAACCACATCAGTTGGTGCCACACAAGTTCCATTGACAGCGAATATTACTCAAGGAACAGTAGTCTTGTCATCAAACATCAGCATCCTCTTTCTCTTGAGATACTCACCAGCGCCACGGTCTCATGGACCACTAACCCTATTGACACATAATTTCTACAAAATTTCAAAATAAAAGATTGTTATTAATTGAAACACAACACAGCAAATATATATAATATTTCTAGAAAACGAAAATCTAATCTTATGATCCAATTTTTCCTTGCCTTTGGTAACTGGTGATGTGTAAGAAATATTCTCGTATAGAGACGGCGTATGATCCTGGGCCACTTTGCCCAACATATCACGCAAATAGGGCCGGTATTCATCGCATTAACAATAAAATTGACCTCGCCAATACATGATTTGTAGTCGCAGGGAATATACCGTACACGAAAGGAAAAACACATCAGTAACGTTCTCATTAAGGAAAAAATAAGTATTAAGAATGAACAACAAAAACAAAAGCCAAGTATCAGTTCCAAAGAAAATGGCAACTGCTAAGTAGCTTGTTATAAAGTAATTAGCAAACCATGCACCAAACCATCAACAACCTAAAGCACGCAAAAAACAACACCTACAACAGGTATCCTACAGTAGCACGTAACGGGAAAACAACCATAACATGCAAAAAACAACGCCTACAACATGTATTCTACAGTAACACGTAAAGGGAAAACCACCAGACCAGTTTTACGCATCTAGAGAAGTAAGAAAAGGAGCAAACAAATACAGGCATACGTTAAGCTATCCTAAAACGTAAACTTTTAGCTTTTTGTTCCATCAATATATATGTGATCTATATAAGTTATCTGAAACAGCTTATTTCACAATATCCACTTATTTTCACACAAACAATATTAAGTTCTTTAACACAACAAAAAAGATAACCGAAACAACTGTTTAATTAAAACCCAATAAGCATATAAACAACCCCAGTAAGTAATCCCAAACACCCCAAATTCCATAAAAATCTACCGCATAACTCAAGTAATGTTAATCGTACTTACAAGGTTGAAGATGAGACTTATCACCGCCACAACCCGGCTTAACCACCAAAATCAACAGCTTCTACTATTCTTATAACAGCGCATCTTGGAATCGAATTTTTGATAAGAAAAGGCGGTAGCCAGTGATGTGTGTGCGTCCACGCCACCACATCACCACGGCCGTCGATTATCAGTCTATATAAATTGGCGGAGGGTTCTGGAAGTGATTATGGTCAGAAGGGTTAAAGAGATGGTAATTGTGTGGAGGGTTCTCGAAGTGTCATGATGCTTATATTTTATGATAATCAGTGTAACTTAAAATGTCTTTTAAAAAAATTAAACATATTCTTTGGGTGAATGACATGTACATGTACCAATAGTCACCCGGTTTGACCAATTTTGACATTGCCCTACTCGCACATTGTGCTACATATTAAAATGTATGTTCTAAGAGAGAAATCCCAAGTTAACAGAAAAGCAGGTGTAAGATTACTTACAACCACCACATGTTCCTTTGGTTCGAGCATCAATATCAGCACCACGGTCAAGCAGTTCATCCGTTACCTTTATGTGACCAACCTTGGTAGCAAGTTGGAGAAGAGAAAGCGCATGCAATTTTGGGCCGAGTGCAGCTACATCTGTGTCCATTCCTTCAACAAAGAGGGTTCTTACCTGCCACCAGAAAGCCCAAACTTTGAACTAATCACCTATCGAAGACAACGTACAAATCCATTTATCAAAAATCCACCGTGCCTAAAAACACAAAGAAAATAAACGTGATAGTCGATATGAACATCTCGAAGCTGTAACTATTTATCAAAAATCCAATGTGCCTAAAAACACAGAATTCAAATTGACTCCAAACACCCCTAAATTGCTAAATCTCAAATGAAAAGAATCACTAATGCTATGACTGTGATCCAAAGACCCCTAAATCACAGAGTGTATGCTTGCTTGGATGCATAAACAAACCGAATAACAATGGCATCTCACAGTTAAGCTTTTTAACCACGACTTGATTTGAAAGGTTACATACTAATGAGAAATTGGCTACAAATTATTTGCATAAAGAAAAAGTTGGACCTTTTAAGCTAAGAAAATAAATTCATCCAAAGACCCCTAACAAAACAACAAAACCACCCTAAGCCATAAGCAAAATCAAATAAGCCAATTAGTTGCAATAATAAGTTCCCTAATTCAAAACCCTTATTCAAGCAAATCATAAATAAATAAATAACTACCAAAACCCTAAATCTGAAATCCGACAAAATTAAATACAATTAAACCCAAAGGCATAAAATTTTCACCTAGTATAATTGGTCCTTCATTTTATCTTCGAGTTAACAACAAACGACACCTCAAGAAACAACCATAACACCAAAATCAAAACCCTCTCTTTTCTATTTGACGATCTCCGAGGTATATGTGTGAGAAGAATCTCGAAACTTTGAGATCATCAAAGTATAAAGGCGGTAGAAAGCTAGCCCAAACACGCCAATGGATTGGTCTTCATCACGTTAGCAGGCCAAAGAAGATTGACCACTGTAGCTAAACACTGTAGCAGGTGTGCTAAAACGGCAGTGTATCAAATGACAATTTATATATATGCTAGGTACTCTTCTTTAGCACGGCCCTGTGTGCTTGTATTTATGTTTTTTAGAGTGAAAAGATTAGCCCACATTTGTTATGTGTTCTATGAGGCTAAACAAAAACAAAGCAAATTATCTTCATTCGGTGCATCATTCAGTTTGACAATATGGAACACAACTTTAATAAAACATACATATCATTCAGCGATATAGCATAACAGTACACCAACATTCCACCAACATTTTCACTGCTCTCATCAGTTGTAAAAACTAATGAGCACAAGGAAAATGTTGTTACAAAAGCCACATGATAAAAGCATCATTCATTACATTAGTGAATAAAAGTAAATGACGATGAGTCGGCCGGTGAAGTCAAATCCCATGACCTGCCTGCAAAATGCAAAACGAACATCTACATAATACATTCATGGGTCTTTTGAGGATTTTGAGTCTTTTGTTTTTTTAGTTGGACTTCCTTTCATGTCCTGATCTCCTACCTCTTTCTTTATAGCAAGAATGTGCGCAGCTGTTTCACCGTCGGGATCTTTGTTAGAAAATGGTAGTGATCTTTTCACAGTCTTTGAACCAATTTTTGAGCTGATTTCTTCCAGGACGACTTTAGTAGTGGGGCTGAATAGTTCTTTCCCCTTGTCGGCAGCTGGTTTTACAACATATTCAGATTCAGTGGTTTCAGCTGGTTGGTTTGCTGGAAGGCTGATGGTGGATGGATTAGCAACATTTGAAGCGGTCCCGGAGACTTGCTTTTCTGGTTGATGCATGATGAGATTGGGCGGAGAAAGCTGTTCATCTAATGTGTAAGCTTTGATGACACTAACTTTCATTTCAGCCTGCCAACGAAAGGTTGACTCATAGGAACGAATAAATGCAACAATTGTATGTTTCTGAACTGCCGCAACAATATCGTCATGAAGATCAATACGCTGCAACCATAAGCATGCATAAGTAAGTGATTGACTAAATGCAATGGTGGTAATATTTGTTAGCAACTAAATGTGACATCACCCAAAAAGTTAAGAGGATATTAATAGATATATTTAAGTACAAGAAGGGCTATCACAGTTGTTAATTGTAATGATCATGCCATTTTTCTAGGTGCACTACACTTGTTTTTTCAGTTATCTTTATTGTGTATACTAAATCAAGTTAAAATTTAAGAGTTACGTGTTCGTCGGCATGTTTTAGCTCAACTGCAGTATACGGGACAATTTTCTCAATATCAGGTGTGCATATAGTTGCAGCCAAGCTTGCTGTTCCATCATCAATTTGAATGGTCATTCGAGATCTGCGCAATATATCCACAATATATAATTAGAGAACAAGTAACTATAGATTATATATCCAAATTTGTAATATGTTATAAGTTTAAGATGATGCTTACAATGGTTCTACTTCAGATTCTTGGTGACACGATGGACAAGTTACAATCCATGTAAGATCGGCTTCCAAGGATTTTTTACAGTTGGCGCACGCTGTAAACCATGTGGCCCTGTCTTGCCTAGGAACGCTTGTTTTCCCTTTTATCCAGCTCGCCTTTAACTTTGGACAAAGTAAGATTGCATATTCAAGTATATGTAGGAATTGTGCATATATTCAAAATATTTTAAAACCGTGGCTAAAGCATCACAATTACTTACAGTCCTCCAAGAAGCGACGGCTGTAGCAATTGAAATGATATCTTCGTCTTTTGGATAGGGGAGTAAGACGTCAGTGTTCTTGTAACTTTTCAGTTCAAGCAATTGTTGGAGCTCTTTTTTGTTTTCATTGTACCTATAACATTTAAATATGTTTATATAAAAGTGGCAAGCTTAACTTTAATTGCGGAAAAACTACTATATATTAATTGTACTTTTGAACAGCTTACCATTCATGCATTTGTAAGGCACGAGCAACAGGTGGGTTGATCATAAAGCCCAAACTTCCTCTTGTACTCATTGATAGGCCTAAATAAAGTTTATGGTACTTGTGAATAGTTTATTGACTCAAGAAATCACAACTGGATATATATCTCATGTTTGATGTAAATGTCACTTACAGTTAAATGTAGTAACTTTGAGCCTCATGCCAAATATCATAACTCCTGATCCAATCATTCCAGCAAGGGTATTTCCTTCTCTCTCATCAAACTGGTTCCATAATGACAACAGCAACAATTTTTTCCTTCAAAGTAAGATTGGAAAGTTAGGAATAGAAATATCAACAACACAAATAATTTTTTTAGTCATCTTACTCTTCATTGACAATGACAACATCCCTTTTTGTGATCATTGGTGATCCTTGTTCTTCACTTGGAAAGCATTGCAAAACAATACCTCTGACATCTAGTTTTTGAATTGGAAAAAAATCAATAGTTTGCTCAAGTGAACACAAAGTTTTTTTGGAAGATAGTTGGAGGATTTACTTTGTGGCGATTCCGAGTCAGCGTATTTGTACAGGTTGTTGTGGTTCTTTCACAGGTTTTGGTTTAAGACAATTGCATTCCATCATATGTTGGATGTTTGAGATATGATGTGTAACGTTTGGTTTATGTTTGTTTGTAAATGAAATATCAATGAAACAGTAAAATGTAAATAAGGACTTGATACATTGACAAATGATCCTAGAGTATTTATATCTTGTGAAACGACACCATCTTTCAAGAGTCAACCAATGTGACGTTTCAACAAGATAACCGTTTCTATAACTGTCAATTACATAACTGCCATGACTAGATTATCTATCCTAACGGGCTGTTTGGGTTAAGAGTTTTGACCCAAACGAATTTGACCAATACATTACATAATACAAATAAATTGTCTTAAACATGCATTACAAGCATTAATAAGGTCACATTCTCCCTCCTAATGCGTTAATGCCAAAGTCCACTTGCTTCCTGGTTTAATCTTCAAGTGATGATTTCAAAATCATCACTGCTGCTTGCTTCCATTTCTTCCTCTGCAACTTCATACTTACTTCCATTGTTGGCATCTTCCATGTATGTGTCTTCTTCAGCAGTCCTGTTCCATTTCCTTAGAGTTTCTTCTGGCATCTTTGGTACTCCTGCAATAATCTGTGCATCAACCTGTGGCCACTGAATGTCTGCAGCATCTCTGCCATTCTCTGCCTCATCATCTGGCTTTCCTTGCATCCTTTTTGCCTCTTCATAATAAACTTTAACCATGCCAATATACTCTTTGTAGAATTCCTTTACTTCCTCAGAATGTTCATGTGCCAAACCTAATATCTTTGCAACTTGATGCCAATTTCCATTGAAAGTGACATTCATAAACCCACCCAGTGTATCAACAGTCTTATATAAGGCTAATAAATCAATCTTAATTGGCCCTATATATGGTGGTAATTTTCCTAATTCTTGTTGCCTTAGGAATCCTATATAAAACCAGTCTAACATCTCCATGAATTCTCCATTAAACACTTCCCAGTTTGCATATACCAATCTTTCTTATTTCAATAAGTCTAAGAATGCAATAAATCTCTTGAAAGTGTTTACCTTCATGAAGTACAAAGTCCCATTGACACTTAGATACTCGCTATCTACATAATCATGATCTCCTTTACTGTCCATATTCATTTCTTCCATGCCTTTAATCAGAGAGCATTCTTCATCAAGATCCAATGATCTGAAATACCCATCCAGGAATCTGTCATGACTTTCTTTGATGCTTACTTCCTTTTCTGCTTCTATGATGTTTTCATATTCGAAGTCTTCTTCCATGTTGTTGAACATGTACCCAATCCTGCATCTATTTCCTTCATAACTTACCATGAATCCTTGGTTTTCCAATTGCTCTAAACTCAGGATATTCAATGTAACTTCTGGTGTGAAATTCACATTTGGTATCACCAATCTCCCTTCTCTTGTTTCCACATATGCTTCTCCTATGCCATATGAAACTAGGAATTTCTTTTCCCTTTCTTTTGTCCCCTCTACTTTGAATCTCTGAATTATTCGTTTGAATAAGTGCCTCATGGGACACATATGCTTCTTGTATATAGCACTGACATACCATATGTCATCCTAGTTGTTCAAATCAGAGCCCTCAACCATGTAGTCTGATATCACATGCACTATTTCTGGTTGATATTTGAATGGTTCTGGGTTTGTAGTTTCTGTGGCAATTGATTCCATGTTTTCTGTCACGCAAGCCTTTTTCTCCTTTGTGCACTTCCAATATACGTGCCCTCTTTTCTTGCAAATATAGCAACGCGCACGTTTATCTCTTCTAGATACTTTGCTTGGTTCTCCAACTTGTTTATAACTGCTTCCCAATGGGTGTTTGGTTTTTGTGGCGTTGAACGAAACAACCTCTTCCATTTTCTTCTTAAGTAACTGTTTTCCCTCAGGGGATATGTATTTTTTGTGTTTTGGCCACTTTGGGGTAATGGGTTGCGCTTCTCGTTGTAAGTAATACGTATTGAGGGGTGCTTTGTTTTTCATTTGCAATCGCTTCTTCCAGGAATCAGAACATAAGCTTTGATGCCATTGTTGGGGTTCTTTCACAGGTTTTGGTTTAAGACAATTGCATTCCATTATGTGTTCGATGTTTGACATATTATGTGTAACGTTTGGTTTATGTTTGTTTGTAAATGAAATATCAATGAAACGGTAAAATGTAAATAAGGACTTAATACATTGACAAATGATCCTAGAGTATTTATATCTTGTGAAACGACACCATCTTTCAAGAGTCAACCAATGTGACGTTTCAACAAGATAACCGTTTCTATAACTGTCAATTACATAACTGTCATGACTAGATTATCTATCCTAACGGGCTGTTTGGGTTAAGAGTTTTGACCCAAACGAATTTGACCCATATTGACCCAATACATTACATAATACAAATAAATTGTCTTAAACATGCATTACAAGCATTAATAAGGTCACACAGGTCACAAAAGTTTGTGAAATCGAATTCACAAGGGAGTGAAGTCGGAATAGGCTCAACCAGTTCCTCAACAAGGGTTTTGGTGTTTAAAAGCCAAGAGTAGGCGTATGAGCTAACACGGTATACTGCATCAGTTCTTCTGACCACCGCATTCGAGATATAGTATCTTTTATATTGTGTCAGTAGTTTGGAAAAAAGCTTGATGGCGCTGTCATACATAACTGCACCCACCTTGGTCCCCTAGTTTAACAATAATGATGCAAATATAAAAGTAACAAGTAAACGAGCATAAGATAAAGGCTCAATAAATGGAGCTATAACAAAATCAGTACCTGAGTATCCGTGAAGATCAGTCTCTTATAGGCGACATCATTTTGGCTTCGTTGAACATGCCCACTTTCCAAAACTTGAATGATAAATGTCCATTTTTTGTTTAGCTGAGGAGTGATATCTAAAACATTTGAGAGGGTCCTGGACATTTTACCTTCAATTGAAAATGTACATGTGAGATATTTGAGGTTAAAAAAAATAAATCAGCCTGACACAATTCCAACTAAAGCATGAGAACACAGATATTATGGGTTTACAAGAAAGCAATATACACCTAAGAAAGCTAACCTGATGAACAACTTGGAATATGAATTTTTCAAGCTTGAGTCATCTAACCATATATAATAAGAGGACAAGTCCCAGAAAATGAGGGATATGTTGACTTGTGGGGATCTCATAAGCGTGGTTTGTCCCATGCCCTGAAATAAATCAAGAAAAAATTCTATATATATACTAAAAGGCAGGAGGCAAGTTTTGCAAAACATAGCATTAATTGCTATCTATTTCCAAATGGCAAAAATAGTCCCTAAGCATTAATTGCTATCTATTTCCAAATGGCAAAAATAGTCCCTAAGGTTTAGCTATCATTGCAAACTCAGTCCTTTGTAGCATTAATTAGTATATTACTATCTATAGCAATTTGACAAAAATAGTCCCTAAGGTTTAGTTGTCCTTGCAAACTAAGTCCTTTGTAGCATTAATTAGTATGTATTGCCATTTAACGAAAATAGTCCCTAAGGTTTAATCGTGTTTTTAAACTAGGTCCTTCGAGGACTAACGATGTAACATAATTAAAATTTAAATGACCGCTACGTAAAAATATAACGGGACCACAACACTTCCGCAGCAACGCGCGGGATCACCCGCTCGTTTCATACAAAGATTTATCAAATGGAAACAGGGTAAGGCAGCTACAGTTAATTGATTGATATGGTGATGGTACTTCAATTTTGAAGAGGCATGACCATACTTTATTATCCTGCAAAAGACCAAAACCATACCTTGCAAAAAAGTAGGTACGCAGGTCATAAGGACGAAAACATTGACAATATAGTATGCTATATTTTTTGTTTTTCAAGTATATTAATAAAATAGTAGTTTGTGTACACTTTATGTGTGTTTGATTGTTATGTTCTTATTAAGTTTGAGTTTTTGTGTAATGTAGAAAATATAAAAAGTATGTGTTCCTAATGAATAACTTTAACAATTGCTATATTTTTAATGTTGTCGTGATCATTTTTTTATGGTTCTACTTTTTGAAGATGATTCTACCTATCAGTTTCTCTTTGGCTATCAGTCATTTAACATTTTTGAGATAGTGATGTGCTGAATTTCTAAGTTCATGCCTTGGATTGATAGTGCGGTGTTAATTTAAATGCATATATGTATGCCAATATGTGGTCTCTTGAGAACTAAAAGATAAAAGTTAAGTACGATAGTGGTGGTGTAACGATCTTCACGGCACATAATTGATCAAAAGGTACTCCTATCATACAAGATTCTTGATCCAAAAAGCAGTAATTGATCAAAAGGAACACTAATATCATATGCATTATTTATGACAAGTAAAATTTATATCATATAAACATCATCCAACGCACAAGCGGGCAAAAGGAACGTTTCAGGAGAAGATCATATGCTTTGTCCTTTATGAGTTATATGTACTTGAGCTTTCGATCCATACAACTTTAGTTGAAAATGAGACAGCTTATACTTTTATCCAAAATTGAGACGAGCACTGGTTTAGCCTTCTTGGAGCACACTCTGACCTTGAAGCTATGATTTTTAAGTCTTGATTACATAGAAGCAGCAAGCCACCTATCTCATCTATACAAAAAGTTATCTTTAATGTTATACTTTTAGGCAACAAACCTTTTAACAGAAACTGAATGAAACAACACAGAAGAAATCTAGAGAATTTTACCAGGAAAAAAAGCTTATATATTTTGAGTTTCTGGTAGAAGTGGCAAATGGCTCGTTGGGTGGCAACTTTTTAGTATGGATCGGGTTGAAGAATACAGTTTTACAGCTATTTAAAATTTTTAAAATAACTTTTGTGTTAAGTATGATTACAAAAATATATTACTGTATTAGTTATGTTAATATAACCTTCTGAACTTAGTAATCTTAAAGGTTCTGACCTGTAAAATGGTGGTTGATCTTTTAACTTGTTTCATCCCTATTGACCCAATCATATGGTTCATAAACTATCAGCATAGGTGGGTTAACCAAGAATCACCATAGAAGCTCATGTGGTCACTAAAAGATATAAATAAAAATTGTGTATCAGGATTGGAAAGATGTATAAAGACGTAAAACATATAAATATAAAACATATATATGGTTTATATAAAATATATGTACAAGATAAGAAAGGACCAACAAACTATAAGTACCTTTTATAATTGATGACTAAGTAAAGGGACACGATACAGATTGATTAATATTTACAGGGGATGTGTGTCGACATTACCTGCAATCACAGTGCAAATGTTAAGGCTATAGTGGTTGAAAATAAAACATAACTTTAAGCTAAAATTAAGTTGTTACCTACTTATCAATATACTCAGACATTTGCAAAACCTCTTGATAAACAATGTTCTTGGTTTCTCTGATGTTAGGAGAATCAAAAAAAGGTGGCCTGATAAGAACTTTAGCATGCTTAGTTGTTCTTGCACGTGATAGTGCAACATAGAGATGTCCATGTGAGAATACCGATTCCTTGAGGTAAACACCGACAAAATCCAGTGTTTGACCTTGTGCTTTATTAATAGTCATTCCAAAGCATAGCCTGATCGGGAACTGTACCCTTTTAAATGGGACTGTATAGTCTTCATCACTTGGAGGTTGCAAAGGAATTCTATGAATAAAGACTTGTTTTCCAGCAAAGTCTCCAAAAGCAATCTCTGCGTGAATGACATTTCTTTTCAAATCTTTGCAAATTAATCTAGTGCCATTGCATAATCCTTCAGTAGGATTCAAGTTCCTTAACAAAATGATAGGTGAATTGGGCTTCAAAACAAGTCTGTGAGGTGGCATACCATTCGGTGTAAGTGAATGCAAGAAGTCTTCATATTGAGTTTGGTCATTGGGATCTAAGGTTTCATCAAAGCTAACATATTCTGTTTCTTCACCCGGGAACCGTGCTATCAAAGTTTCATTAATCTCATCAACAAAACAATTTTTCATGGTCAAAATGGCACGATTTAAAGAGCAAGAAGTGGTTAATGACTCAAGTTGAATGTTTGGGTAAACAAAGTCTATGAGGGCATCTAAAGGGTCTTTATCTGAATGTGTCTGAATGAGCATTGAGGTTGGAATGTTCACAAGGTCATTATTATGCGAAGCTTCTGTTCCATTACCAACCTTGAGAAGAAATTCAGTGAAGCTAGGATCTAACAACGCTCTCATGTTTTCTTGCAACTGTAATTTATTTAGCGATGGCCATAATGGAGAATTAGTTAGACACGCATCCATTGTTTCTGATTTAGTTCCTTTGCGCACCACTGGAAGCGTTTGCCTAAAATCTCCACCAAGTACAACAACCTTACCACCAAAAAGTTCTGTTGAGTTCATAAGATCTTGAAGAAGATCATTTAAAGCCTCGACAGCACTTCTCTTGGCCATGGGGGCCTCATCCCAAATGATCAGCTTAGAATCTTTGATCAAAGTTGCTAAAGAACTTTGTTTGCTAACTCTGCAACCTGATCCTTCTGTTGAGTCAAGTGGAATTTTGAATCTCGAATGAGCGGTTCTACCTCCCGGGAGTATTGATGCAGCTATGCCTGATGTTGCTGTGGCAAGAGCAATATGACCTTTTGATCTAACTTTAGCTAATAAGGCTCTGTACAAAAAGGTTTTCCCGGTGCCTCCGGGACCATCAACAAAAAACGCTCCACTTTCAGTTGAATATGCTTTATGAATTATTGTCTCATATGCGATCTTTTGTCTTTCATTGAGTTTGGAAATTGCAGCCAGATATTATTGAGAAACAATTATGTCCTTTTCAGCTCTAATTTCTCTTGTATGGTCTTCTAGGTCGGTGTACGAAAAATCGTGGGGCATGATACCAAAATCTTGAATGTTTTTACCCATGGATTGCAAAAATCCATTTATTTGTTGCAGTGCATTTTTCGTAGCCTCTTTACTTGTCATTTGATTAAATCTTAAAAGGTCTTCTAGCATTGTGTTTTCAAAACTTAACCATAAATCTCGAGGGCTATTTGGACATGAATAAACAAGAAGAGTGGAAAAAAGCCTTCTTAGTTTATAAGGTAAATGGAAAACAGAGGCCTCTTCTAAACATAGTTTTTGACTGTTATCATTGGCCAAATAACCCCGCAACAATGCTGACTCTCGAAATGTTGCCACTCGCACTCAATTGTACATTTTTAAGTCACCAAAGGACTTTGGACAACGCACTTTTGACAAGAGTATCCTTAAGTAGTATCTTTCCCCTTCACTTGGATGAGCGGCAACTATGCGGCCTACTGAATCACCTGATTGCCTATGCTTCCAGAACTTTTTATCTTGTACCCATACAAAATGATCTGGAAATTCAGAATAGGTTAGGTTTAAGCTCTGTGCTAATTTATTGGTTCGGTTCATAGCAAAGAATTCTGTAAGCATGGTTTTTCTTTGAGCTGGATTCTGCAAAACATTGGCCAACTTATCTTTCTTTTTAAAAGTTAAGGGCTGATAATTCTCTAAATGCAGTTGTAAATGTATAACAGCAGGTCTTATCTCGCTCATAAAGAATTTAAAAATTCTCCATGCTGCTTCAGGAGGTGACACCCACCTACCTAACTGGTATTGCTCTATTTCATCAATCAATGAAGAAGAATCATTCGATGACATTGCAAAGGTTATTCTATCAGAACCTTTACATATGTACTTGTATATATACTTGACTGCCTTTATCGTCGAACAAATTTTTACATTGATATGACAATCAAACTTAGCAAGAAAGTAGGCATTATATGGAATAACCCATCGATTGTCGAGCCTAGCTTTCCTAACTTTCACAGTAACTCCATTATCACGCCTTCTATAAATTGGGTATGCATCTGTTGTTCGTGCGGTCTCATTAGAAAAAGCTTTTGGATATGAGTTCTTGCACGCGCCGTTTTTTTTCATGCAAACATTATTTGGGTTTAATTTTCCACAAGGGCCATTAAGCATGTGTTTGACTACCATTCTATGTAAGTGAGGATGAGTCTTTTCATCTGGTATTTCAGCAGAGACAACTTCATCATATTCTTCTGGCCTATACATTTTGCATTGAGGTTTTAGTATGATCAAGAAATGTGCATGCGGTAGACCTCTCTTTTGAAATTCTATGACATAAGTATAGGCTGCGACCTCCCCAAATATTTTTCTTTTGAAAAGATCCTCCTTTAGTTGTTCAAGTCTGGCATGAAAGGCTCTAACAATTAAATCAGCTCTATTTTGTGCTTCCTCATTGTAGAAAACTAGAAGGGGGTTGAATAGTTTACCAATTAAAAACTTTGTTTTGAAACTTATTGTAAAGATCAATTGATATTGATCTTAGATATGTTAATGAAATATGCAAGCAATATGTAAGAAGTAAATAAGGAAAGAAATGATCAAACCACAACAAGTTGTTTATAGTGGTTCGGTCTACAAGGACTCTTTTTCCTTGCCCTACTCCACTCCTCGAGTCTCACACTCGTGAGTTTAACTTCACTAGTCAACAAGCTCCTTTCACTGGCGGAGAAAACCTTTACACTTCGCTTACACACTATTTCCGACACTAAGCTAGATGTCGAGTTCTTTCCAAGGGTACAACCACTCCCACACACAACGTATTTTGAGGACTAAAATACTAACCACTCACACTCACAAGATTATGATGGTTTAATACAACAATGAAGTATGAATCAACACAAGATCATACAACACTAAACAAATAAGACTTCCAACTTCTCGTTTGAAGCTTGAATGTGACTTGATCTTCTTTGCTACAAAAGAGATCACTAATATGATATGAAACTGAGTTAGAAAGGTTAGAGAGAAGATATGTATGAGAGTATGTTAGAAAGGGATGAAAAACCACTTGGCTTGGCATTGCTATTTATAGCCAAAATGGACAGGAGCGTCCACGGACCGCGGAACCCTTAAAAGGGTTCCGCCCGTGTACCAATTTGGTACCGCCGGTCTGACAGTCAAGATATCAAATCTTTGCTAAAGTCAACTCTATCTAAGTGAGATTGTGCAAGATATGAAGAGTACAAATCCACACAAAATATCTAATGAAATCTTCCAATGATTTCCATGATGCATCACATGATGTCATATGTTGTATTTCTATTTTTAGAAATATGCAAGTACATAAGTAGTGTTTGGTTTTAAGAACCTAACACATTCTAAAAACTACTATCATACATAATGATTAGAGTCATATCAAGATGTTACTAATCATAAATGTAAATGCTTGAATGATGAATATATTGTTTGAAAAAGCTTGTTTTAATATCTATTAAACTTGACAAGCTTTAAGCTTTTATACAAATTAAATTTACTTTTGTCGTTAACAAAACTTAGGTAAAGATCAAAAATATAAATAACGTTTAATGACAATATTTGTATTAACAATCTCCCCCTTTTTGTTGAGGACAAAATATAAATTTTATTTTTATAAAAGATACAAAGTTTGTGCAAGAGTTATAAAAATATTAGTTTTAGAACTTGAAAGGAGAATGATAATGCAAGTGTATGATGTTTGACTATTATGAAAGTCAAAGTATTCACTAGTTGATGCATGATGTTGACTTTTCAGAAAGTCAAAGTATGCAGTTGACCTTTTAAGAAAAGTCAAAATATAATCAAGTTCTATATTTTCTCCCCCTTTTTGTCTCAACAAAAAGAAGAGGCGATGCGGAATGTAATGAGCCCGTGCTATTATCTCCCCCTTGATTAAAGGCTCCCCTAAATTGGGTGCTTAATGGGAGGATACATGGATTGTGAAAATAAAAGCTACAAAAAAAATGTTAGTAATAATGATCATTTACAAGCATTTCCAAATACTATGTAAAAGCTCCAACACTATAATAAACACACTATTCATTAGTTAAAATTTTCATGAATAAAGATCATGAAATGGGAACACAATGATGTGTTTTAGTACAAGAAGAAAAAAAAATTATCCTAAGAAGAGAAAACTAGAAATGCTAAACTATGACCATCCTAATTTGATGGTGGATGAGAAAGAGTGTTGAGGCGCTCAAGAATATGATTGAGGATGAACCTCATTTCTTCTTGAAAGTCAAGGACCATAACCCGTGTCCTATCAATGGTTTGGGCCGTTTGCTCACAAATTGAGCAATCATGCCTCGGGGGGTAGTATGTTTGGGGAGATTGTGGTGGTGGAATGGTAGATGTATGGGTGTTGGTGGAAATGTTTGGGGTGGTCATGATGGAAGCAAGCAAAGCACTTTGCATTTGCATTGTCTCACTCAAGTGAGAGTCCACCATGCCTTTGAATTGGTGGAGGTTGTGGAGTTCGGTTTGAATCTCCTCTCTAGTGGGATTAGCATCCCACATACACTCCTCAATGTCCTCAAGATGAAGGGACATTGATGTGGGGAGTGAATGATCCCCATACAAAGGACCATGAATGTCTTTGTGAATGGGGTGGAAGAGAAGAGGTTTAGGCCCTAATGGGGCGTTTGGGTCCAAGGATGACCGAGGTGACTCATGAGCCATCCGCTCAATTGAGCCAAATGATGGCAATGGTGGTGGATGATTTGGCCTAGGAGGCAAGTCATCCAAGTCCTCCAAGAAAGGATTTGGTGAAGTAGGTGGAGTGGAAAATAACTCCATAGGAATGAGAGTTGGAGACCTTGGTGAAGGTGGTGAGGGTGTTTTGGATGTTTGGATGGGTGCTGGTGGCGGTGAAGTTGGTGTTTTTGTTGGTGGTGGAGTGGTGATCACAATGTGTGATTGAGTAGGTGTGGCTAAGGTAAGGCTTGTATCATCTCGGATGGGAGATGAGATTGTGAGTGGAGAAGACTCGGATGAGGAGCTAAGGTTAACGAAGCAACAAGGCCTCACACTAATTCTAGCGGTCTTCTTGCAAGGTTTTGGAGATGATTTTGTCATTTTTGACTTTTTGGTTTTTCTTTGCTAGATGATAGTAAGAATGAAGAAGGTGTGAGGATGATCATGGTAAAACCTCTCAATTTATAGAAGTGAAAAATCATGGAGAAATGTGTTTGATTTGATGTTAAGCCATTGAAGAGATGAGGTTCCTAATGATTTGGAAGTGGGTTGAATGCTAGTCATATCACCCAAGTCAAGCCATTCAAAAGAGATGGAGTGAAGAAGAAAAGATTTGCAATAAATGTGTTCTAGTGAGTGGAATTTCCTAATATTCAGATCACCCACGGGTTTGAAGGTACCAAAAATTTGGTTCCTTCCTTTATGCAAAAGGGCTCCTTGGGTGGATTTTTCAAATTTTGAATTTTGGTGGGAAATGGATTTCTTATATACCTAAGTGAATTATACTAGTTCTAATAAGAGTATAAGTAATTTAGGATTGATTTATAAGCATTGGATGGTAATTTGGAATCACGAAATAGTCGAAATTCGAAGTTACCTGAAGGATCCACGGCACCAAAATCATACACGGCCGGAACCCTAAAAAGGGTCTGGTCCGCCTGTACATGTCAATCGGCGGTACCAATTTACATAACGGACGGTACCAAATTTATGGTGCCGTCCCTCGATCCGGAAGTGCGAAAAATGGACAGAGTTAGTTTTTAGGTGTCGGGACTTTTCGAAACCTGAAATTCTTCTCAAAACATGTGATACTAAACATTTGTAGTTAGGAAAAGCAAATAACATATATATAAACATAGTGGAGCATGTATTTTGAGCAAGGCTTATTGATTTTCACATTATAGTGAAAATGGGTAAAATTTGATAGCATACTTGCGCTATCCCCTGCATGAAATTGTTAGCATTCACCATTGTTTCCGGTTATATTATCATCCTACATAATAAAAACAACGAAATTGTATCAAACATTAATGATAATGCATTGTTCCAAACGCTCCTTAAAAGTACCCTTATTTGTCCAACTTCTTGTAAATCTTGTTCATCATCCTACCAAGGCACTTGAACATTCCCTTAGTTTGCTTGAACTCAGTGATTCATTCTCTATTTCGGGAAGAGACGCATAATACTCATGAGGCGGAAGACGAGAGCTTGGAAGACCATCCTCGGAGCTATTTGATGATGATGATGATGGAGTTGAAGGTTTTGCTCTCTTGCCTTTGTCTTAGCAACTCGTGCATCACTCAAAGGTACAAAGATGTGAGGGATGAGCTCATAGTGAAGGTGCATTCCTTTTGGTGTTGGTGGAATTGGTGCAAAGTTTCTATAGAGACGGGTGAGGAGCATCCCGTATGGAAGAGCAACCGATCCTTGAGTTGGAATATCAATCATTCTCCTAGCGATGTAGTAGCTAAATTGAATGGTTGACGGGTGGACAAGTTGTAGAGCATATGACAAAGGCAAGCGTTAATGTGATCCCTATTTCCTATGGTGCTAATGACGTTGGCTCTAAGTAGCTCCTCCCATTTCTTAAATTTGGGCTTAAGTTCATTTAGCTCCATTCCATATGGATCTCGGTTTACTTCTTTCCCTTTCGGGTAACTCGGGTTGTATCAACCTTTGGGTTAAAAAGGTGTTCACGGATGACATCCTTGTCGGCCAAACGGGTTTGGTAGGGTATAGAGCGGTCATTGATTGCATCAAGAGCCGTGAGTGACCACTTATCCGTGTAGAGACAAGTTCCTCGGTTGGGAATTCCTAACACTTGAGCAAAGTTGGCTAAGGTGATGGTGTAGTCGTTTTGATTGATTCTAAACCTAAGACAAAATTCATCATTGTCTTCATCATTAAAGCGGTCACACTAGCATAGAATTCTAACACAAACCTAGGACAAATTGGTTCATCGATGTCAAGAAGACAATCGAATTGAATGGCGGCTAGTTCTTCACGGAGGTTGGTATTTTCAAGGAAGGATGAGTGAATGGTTCTACCCTCATGGAAATACCTTGATTCTAGACCCCTAAATATTTCTACTTGTTCCTTGGTAAGTCCTTTGGTTTTGTGGTGTTTGGGAATGTAGTTAAGGGTGTCTTTGTGATCATAGAATCTTGCGGCTACCATGGTTATTCCTAAGGACAAGAGTTAATATGTTAAAAAATGAGAATAAGTTTTAACGTTTTGGTTCTAGTGTGTGCCTATATGAAAACAATTTGGAGTTGCGGTTATCTCGACTCATTTTATGCACAAAATGGTTTTAGTGGGGTGTTTGGCAAATACCATGAGATAACCCAAATGCTCCTAATTCAATGTGGCTTCATTTGAATATACCCGGAATGCATATTAGTTATGCAATACCTTTAGTATTCAAGAGCATGCAAGTGATGAAAATTTAACGTTTCTATTTGTATTAGCAATGAAAAAATTGTTTTCCTACAAGTGAGAAGCTTTTCAAAACTTTTGACATGGGGTGTTTGGTTGTTTGAATAGGGCCTTATATTCATTATCTATCAATTAGTGGGAAGCATGATTTGTTTATGCAATATGATAATGTAGTACCTAATTTCAATGACTAGTTATGCAATTTGCCAATTGAATTCATATTTGGTATAAAAGCATACATAAAACCCCATGTAATGATTTGTGATAGTTTTGTGCATAAATAAGAATCCTAGACTCAGAATTAAGAGATGAAATGTAGTTAGGATACTTACAATGATGTTATCTTCAGTGATTAGTGAGTGGGAAGATGACAATAATGAGCTTGGTTTAAGTTTTACACGTTTTGGTAAAGTGGGTTTTGAGGAAGAGGATGATTTGTATATAGCATTTTTGCTTCTGTAGACACCACGGACCAGACGGCACCAAAAAATTGGTTCCGTCTTTGTTGTCGTTTGGTGCCGTGGCTACAAAGAGTACAAGACAAATTTGTTTTAGTTTTGACTATTCTAATGTTTTGGGCTATGTTTATCCTACATGTTTGGTTCCATTAACCCTAAACCAAGTCTAAGAAGATTAAAAGGTTCTCGTTTAAGAGGCTTAGTTAAGATGTCGGCAATGTTGTCTTCGGAGGATACTTTCTCGATTGAAATGTTTCCTTTTTGAACATTGTCGCGAAGAAAGTGATGGCGGATTTCAATATGCTTTGTACGAGCATGTTGAACGGGATTCTTGCTGAGATCGATGGCTCCTTTGTTGTCGCGAAGTATCACAATGTCGTTGAGATGAATTCCGTAATCTACGAGAGCTTGCTTCATCCAAAGAGCTTGTTGACATGCTTTTCCGGCCGAGACATTTTCGGCTTCAGTAGTTGAGATGGCTAAGGCCGTTTGCTTCTTTGCAAACCATGAGGTGAGACAATGTCCAACAAAAGTGCAAATACCACTTGTACTTTTCTATCGACATAGTCACCGGCATGATCCAAGTCGGCATACACTATGGTTTCTACACCCGTTCCTTTGGGATACCATAATCCTAAACACGTTGTTCCCTTAATGTATCTAAAAATCCTTTTTAAGGCTTCTAAGTGTGATGCCTTTGGGTTTTCTTGAAAGCGAGCACATAGACAAACACTAAACATAATGTCGGGTCTACTAGCCGTAAGATAGAGTAGGCTACCAATCATTCCTCTATATTTAGTGTTATCTACGGATTCACCTTCCTCATCCTTGGTTAGTTTAGTGTCCGAGGACATGGGTGTCTTAGTTGGTTTGGAATCTTCAAGACCAAATTTTCTAAGCATGTCTTTTATATATTTAGATTGGTTAAAGAATATGCCATCTTCTAGTTGTTTTATTTGAAGTCCTAGAAAGAAATTTAACTCACCCATCATACTCATTTCAAACTCGTCGTGCATGATTTTAGAGAAATCATCACATAATCTTGACAAGTTGATCCGAATATAATGTCATCAACGTATATTTGAACAATGATAATATGTGATTCCTTTTTCTTGGTAAAAGAGTATTATCTACTAATCCCATAGTATATTTGTTATCAATAAGAAAAGTCTTAAGTCGGTCGTACCAAGCTTTTGGTGCTTGCTTAAGACCATACAATGCTTTCTTGAGTTTGAAGACATGATGTGGTTTCTCAAAGTCGGTGAAACTGGGAGGTTGAGCAACATACACTTCTTCGTTAATAAACCCATTAAAGAAAGCACTTTTAACATCCATTTGAAATAATTTAAAATCATAGGCACATGCATAAGCAAGCAATATTCTAATAGACTCAAGCCTAGCTACCGGTGCATAAGTTTCATCATAATCAATCCCCTCTTGTTGATTATAACCTTGCGCTACAAGCCTAGCTTTGTTTCTAGATACTATCCCATTTTCATCCATTTTATTTCGAAAAACCTATTTTGTTCCAATTATAGTTTGATCTTTAGGTTTTGGAACTAATTTCCAAACATCATTTCTAACAAATTGGTTTAATTCTTCTTGCATGGCAATAACCCATGATTCATCTTTTATTGCTTCATTTATGGTTTTAGGTTCAATGGTGGATACAAAACAAAAATAATTACTTTGATTTTGGGCTTGTGACCTTAAGGTTCTTTGATTAAGTTGTCCTATGACTTTTTCTAAAGGATGACTTTTAGATTCTTTGATGTTGACAATTTTTTTATTTAATGGTTCATCTTCCTTGTTATTATTAATTATTTCTTGACCTTCTATCATTTGACTTTCAACTAAGTCATCATCTACCAAAGGTGATGTCTTAGAGGGAGGTGGACTTTCGTCGAATGTTATGTTCAACGATTCCCCGACTATCATTGTTTCTTTGTTTAGGACAATGTAAGCTTTACTAGTTTGAGAGTAACCAAGAAATACACCTTCATAAGACTTTGGGTCAAACTTGGTGAGATAATCCTTAGTATTAAGAATAAAGCATTTACAACCAAAGACTCTAAAATATCCTAACGTTGGCTTTTTACCTTTATAGAGTTCATATGGTGTTTTGTTTAAGAAAGGGCGTATTAAGACTCTATTCAAAATATATGTAGAAGTGTCAACGGCGTTACACCAAAACTTTTGAGGAATGTTTTGTTCATTAAGCATTGTTCTACTCATTTCTTGAATTGTTCTATTTTAACGTTCTACTACTCCATTAGATTGAGGTGTTCGGAGGTGAGCGGAAAAGTTATGTGTTATACCATTTGTATCACAAAAGTTTCCAAATTGAGTTTCGTTGTCAAATTCACGACCATGATCCGTTCGGATCGACACAATTTTGACACCTAGAAGATTTTGAATTTTCTTGCTAAGTATTTCAAATTTATCAAAAGCTTCATTTTTGGTTTTCAAAAACAACGTCCAAGTAAACCTTGAGTAATCATCTACTATGACCAAAGTGTATAAGTTGCCTCCATAGCTTCTTATAGCGGATGGTCCAAACAAGTCCATATGTAATAATTCTAGACACTTAGATGTGGACACCATATTTTTAGATTTGTGACTACTATGTGTTTGTTTACCAATTTTGCAAGCGTCGCAAAAGTGTTGGTCATATTTAAGTTTTGGTAAATTCCTAAACAATTCTTTTGAAGATAGGTTTTGTATAAGTCTCATATTAGCGTGACCTAAACGCCTATGCCAAAGAGATGAGCTATCTTCTAATGTTGTTAGGCAAAGTTTGTCATTATATGTTTTATCTATTTTCATGACGTATATGTTATTTTTCCTAACTCCTTTAGCTATGGTGATACCATCTTTTAGTATTTTACTACCATTTTCATCAAATAGCACTTTATACTTTTTATCACATAGTTGGCTAATACTAAGTAGATTAAATCCTAACCTATCCACATGAGCAACATTTTCAATAGTTAAGGAGTTATGAGCGATCGTACCTTTGCCAATAATTTTGCTTTTGAGATTGCTACCAAAGGTGACATTACCTCCGTCATACTCTTGGTATGATGAGAAGAGACTTTTGTTGCCGTCATGTGTCGTGAGCAACCACTATCTTTTATCCATTCATCAGGTTCCAATCCAACTTTCAAGCATACCTAAGAAGCAAATAACTCAAGCATTTGGTCCCCAATATCTCATGGGTCCATTTGGGTTACACATACCATTTATTTGATTCATGTATGGAAACGATGGGTAAGAGTTCCATGGCATGTAATCTGGAGTTTGATATGGTCTAGGAAAGTTTTGATTCCAACCATTGTGTTGGTAGTTGGGTTGTACGTTGTGGTTGCTCTTAGGAAAGGGGCGTTTGGCAAAAGGAGTTTTATATCGTTGTTGAGTAGTTTTTGATCTAAATTCATTTTTGACAAGTCCTACTCCTGAAGTAACAGCTGGTTTTAGTTTAATACTATTATTGGTTTTCTTTGTTATTTTAACAAATTCAGTACGGTCCGTATTGCGAACATTCCGTTCTGCTGAAGTACCCACGGCACCATTTTGCACAACGGACGGAACCCTTATTTTGGTTCTGTCTGGTCCGTGCTGTACTGCAGCAATTTGACAGAATGTTCGTCCTTTTCGGCCGTTTTATTTTGACTCTTTGGAATTAATACTTCATTAAAACCTAGCCCATTCATGTCTCCTAGTGTTTTATGAATTTTAACTATTTCATCGGCAAGAGCGATGTTCTTGTTAAACCTTTTAAATTTAGAATTGTTTTCGATTAAAAAATCTTGTGTGAGCTTTAGTTTTTCTATTTCAAGTTTAAGCTCTTGACATGATTTACAATCATCGTCATTTGCTTTTCCTTTTCTAGTCGTTTTGCTTTTCTTTTAACTCATAAACTTCATTTTCCAAAAATTCCTTTTTGGTTTTTAAAATTTATTTTTAGTTATGATTTTTAGACTTAGCTCACACAATTGATTATATTGTTTTTGCAAAGTGTCATCATCAATAGAAGAATAAGAAGAGTCGGAAAGTACCTCATTTGACTCATGTGCCATTAGAGCGATCTCTTCCTTGCTTGATTCTTCATCGTCTTCACTATCACTCCAAGCACCACTTACAAAAGCTCGTTGAGTTTTGCTTTTAGGTAGCTTGGGACATTCTCCTGCTGACTTGCATCACCACATCTAAACATTTCTTTCACCTTTACCCTTCTTGTCATCCCGATCTTTCGAATGGCTTCTTTCTTCTCGAGGTTGTCTTACGAACTTTCCTCTTCTTCTAAAGAACTTCTTAAAATCTCTAACGGCCATGGCATATTCCTCATCTTCACTACCGGAGTAAGATTCGTCATCATCACTTGATTCCGCTTTTGCTTTTAGAGCAACGGATTTGATATTCTCCCTTTTTCCTTTGATGATTTCCGAATCTTTCTCCATCACCATTTCGTGTACTTTGAGGTTACCGATCAACTCGTCTAGTGACATTATTGAGAGATCTTTTGATTCCTCAATGGCGGTCACTTTAGCTCTCCATTTGGGATGGAGTGCTCTAAGAAATTTCCTGACAAAGTTCTTACTACGAAAAGATTCATCAAGTGCTTTAAGTGATGTAATAATAGTGTTAAGCGAGCAAAGCCACAATCAATGGTTTCATCTTCAGGAAGATCAATTTTGTTATCCTTGACTTGTGAATTACCTTGATGTGTAACAATTAAAGATTCCCAAATATCTTTGGCGGTTTCACACATAAAAATTCTTTCATATTCTTTTCTAGGTAAAGCATTATAAAGCATCATTTTAGCTTCATTATTTTTAGCAACTAGTTTCTTTTGTTCATCAACGGAAATATCCTTTGTTGTAGAACTAAAATCCCCTTTAACAATAATAAACCAAAGATCTATATCTTTTGATTTTACATATGTTTCAAACGGTTTTCAATAGATAAATCCATTGGTTTCAAAGAGTGGTGGTCTTTGCATAGATTGCCCTTCTTTAAAGTTTTCAGAATCCATGGATCGTTTCAAGTTTATAAAATACAAGTTATTTTAGAAATTCTTGAGCAACGAGGCTCTGATACCAATTGTAGAAAACTAGAAGGGGTTGAATAGTTTACCAATTAAAAACTTTGTTTTGAAACTTATTGTAAAGATCAATTGATATTGATCTTAGATATGTTAATGAAATATGCAAGCAATATGTAAGAAGTAAATAAGGAAAGAAATGATCAAACCACAACAAGTTGTTTATAGTGGTTCGGTCTACAAGGACTCTTTTTCCTTGCCCTACTCCACTCCTCGAGTCTCACACTCGAGATTTTAACTTCACTAGTCAACAAGCTCCTTTCACCGGCGGAGAAAACCTTTACACTTGTTCGCTACACTATTTCCGACACTAAGCTAGATGTCGAGTTCTTTCCAAGGGTACAACCACTCCCACACACAACGTATTTTGAGGACTAAAATACTAACCACTCACACTCACAAGATTATGATGGTTTAATACAACAATGAAGTATGAATCAACACAAGATCATACAACACTAAACAAACAAGACTTCCAACTTCTCGTTTGAAGCTTGAATGTGACTTGATCTTCTTTGCTACAAAAGAGATCACTAATATGATATGAAATTAAGTTAGAAAGGTTAGAGAGAAGATATGTATGAGAGTATGTTAGAAAGGGATGAAAAACTACTTGGCTTGGCATTGCTATTTAAAGCCAAAATGGACAGTGACTATTTACCGCGGAACCCTTAAAAGGGTTCCGCGTAATACCAATTTGGTACCGCCTGACAGCCCAAGATATCAAATCTTTGCTAAAGTCAACTCTATCTAAGTGAGATTGTGCAAGATATGAAGAGTACAAATCCACACAAAATATCTAATGAAATCTTCCAATGATTTCCATGATGCATCACATGATGTCATATGTTGTATTTCTATTTTTAGAAATATGCAAGTACATAAGTAGTGTTTGGTTTTAAGAACCTAACACATTCTAAAACTACTATCATACATAATGATTAGAGTCATATCAAGATGTTACTAATCATAAATGTAAATGCTTGAATGATGAATATATTGTTTGAAAAAGCTTGTTTTAATATCTATTAAACTTGACAAGCTTTAAGCTTTTATACAAATTAAATTTACTTTTGTCGTTAACAAAACTTAGGTAAAGATAAAAAAATATAAATAACGTTTAATGACGATATTTGTATTAACACTCATGTCTCATCAGATGTTCTTTTATTTCTGGCCAGTTAGGATTACATGTCATTGTTAAGAAAATGTCTGGGTTCCATATTTTTGCACAATTTCATGCATATTGTATTCGCTCATATTTCTTGGTCCACCAAATAAAGCTCGAAGGAAGGACTATTCTTGTCAACTACATGAACCTCATGCTCGCCTGAAGCCATGGCATCTACCACTCCTTGAAGAAATGTATTTCGATTTTTGTTTGTAATCTAACAAAAGTCTACCTCTGTGTCTAAGTTTAACAAAGTATCACTAAATATTTCTGCAAAATCGAGCAAAAATATAACAGGCATGATGTGTCATCTCCTTATCTTTGCAGCTGATAGCATACTATTCCTACTGGAAACAAAAATTGGAGTCCCACATCTTTGGGGCATAACTGCAAAAGGATGGATGACTGTTAATTCGTATATTACTATGTGTAATTTACCATAAATATTGGTAACTTGTTTTACCTTCTTCTTCCATAAACAATAAATCTTCAACACTCCCAGCATTTTGGGGAGAAATAAGGGTTGCAGCACTTGTTTTTGGCCTTCTTCTTTTGTACAGTCTTTCACCATATGTAAGAATTTCCTTGATGCAACCAAGTTATCATGGGAAAATCAAAGGATATTGCAAAGGGTCATAGCAACCATAATAATATGCAATCTTTCTAGATTGATATATGAGTTTGACTTCATATCCCGCGACTATTCTTCATTTGATCACCATCAACCCAAACGGCGGCAACTGCGAAACCTGGCTTATTATACCGTTCTTTGAGCTTTGGGAAGGAAGGTGTTTAAGAATGATCTTATAGTTTTCTAGTTGAGGAATGTCTTTTAAGCTTCTAAAGAACGAGCATAAAGGATTCTTTTAAGGGCTTTCAGCATATTTCAATCGCTCGTTCAGAACACCTTTCACAAGTTGCTAAAAGGTTTCTAATTCATGTTCGGATCATGGAAATACAACTGAAGTTTTTGTCACTACGTCAAGGGCACTAAATCATTTATGAAGTGGTAAACCTGGCTTGCACTCTAATGTGTATATACCATTATTTCTTTGCTAAGATTGTATCGTATTTGACACCTAGGGAAGTAAAAGCGAAGAGGTTGTGATATGTTCTAATGTATGTTCTAAAATGTTTTGCATCTTCTGGTGAGGTACAAAATGTCTTTTAGAAATATGGAAGGCGTTGTTGCAAGACAACACGACCATTTAAGCAACAAAATTTTGGTTTCAGAAGTAAAACTTTATAGCAACACAGGGGGGGACAATTGGCATCCGAGGGAGAATCGCAAGCCACTGAAGGGATAAACGACACAAGTATCTTCCCATTGTAGGCATGCTGTTCTAATACGAGCATAATGATATTTTGTGTATTAAAATACTACAAGTTATAGACCGCTAAGGTGTTTAAATATAGATGAAACTTTTGGGAAAACACCTTGGTTCGAGATTGACTCTTTTTTTGTAGTGCGCGAGGATCTGATATCAGATGGTAATAACTAAAGCATATGAGGCCTCAGTCTTTTTACCATACCAGAAACCCAAATCATTTTTACATACCTGTTGTTTTATTAGTTACAACTGTAGACAGATTTGAAGGCCCGGCTTATTCAAGAATGTAACATATAGGATTTCACAAACACACTAAACCATAAATAAGTGCGTAAAATTAAAACTATGTTTAGAGAGAGAAAGTTCAAGAGAGAGAAATGGAAGAGAGTGGGAACGTTAGTGAGAGAAAGAAAATATTATTATGAGCTCCAACTCTCTACCTGGAGGTAGAGAGTATTATAGCTTACAATAAAACGCCAATGACGGGCTGTGGATCAGGCATACAGTGGGTAAAGACCCGTCCGTCCTCCACGGTTATACTTAACTAAATACTACTTAACATTAATAACTACGATACGAGCTTTCAACGATTACATATACTTGAGGTGACCGACACTTTAAACTGGATTTCCAAATCCTAAACAATCTCCCCTAAGGAGAGGTCACCTCAACACAAATAAATTACATAGAATAAAAACAATATTTATTGAGATTGTTTGAATTCTTGTTCATGTTCTTTGTTCTGAAGCTCGTAGTCTTTGATTCTTCATTTTGCATGTTTGGTAATCTGAGTGGGTCTTTATGACCACGTGATACTGAGTTTTGAGTCAACTTTGAAATCATCAGCCATATTAAATCTCTGACTCATCCATTGTGGTGTTGGTATTATGTGATGTTGTGACTTTTGGACCGACATGCTCACATTCTAGATCATGATATATTCTCATCAGAGTAGCGGAAGCTTCGTGATTCAAGATATTGGCAGCAGCGTAGCAGAAGCATGGAGTGAAAAAATCAGAGTCATTGATGCACTAATCATGATTTCTTTAGATATGAATGTGTTGTGTGAGCATGCGGCTATGGATTGACCGCTCCATTCTGATCAGCTGCAAGCGTTAGGGTGTACCTGCATAAAACAGTTAGCAATAAAGTGCACGAAAGTGTCTTTGATCACTTTCGATGAATTGAGGTACACTGCCCACGGTCCGTTGATCAGTAAGTACTGCCGTGAGAGGTATAATCCGAAGAATTTCCTTGACAGGGTTTCGCAGCTGCTCTAGCTGTTCTCAAGCCGGAATGTCTCAAAGAAGACAACACGGATTGAGTGAACCAGCGAAAAGAGATTCACTGATTGATGAAAAGAGATTTGAAAAACAATCGTGTATTGCTCAATAGAAATTGTTTTTGCAGTACAACGGAGGTTTTAATGAAAATCAATTATCAATCATAAACACCTTTTATTTTGAGAAATAAGTACCAGTCGATGTCTAAAGAAAAGATTTTTAAGCACAACGACCATTTTTTTTCAAAGGTATCCGTCAATCCATAACCTGAACCAGGATTGATTCAAAAGATTAAATCGCTCCATTGTTTCGCCAGTGTCACATGGTTGATCTATTGGATAGATCTCACATGCCACCTACCAGGAGCTTGTTTGTTGTTGGCTCCAGAAGGCTTTCCATCTTCATCGTGAATATGAAGCATATCACTAGATGTTCTGGCAATACCACAAGGATACTGCGTAGGACTCAAGATATAATCTCTCTTTCCACATTGTGTGAAACAGAGAGTCTTCATTGAAGTGTCCTAAAGAGATTTATTGATGATCTCGTGGCTCTAGACTCAATTGTGCAGATTTGGTTCCTATGCCGGAGACTAGGGAGAGGTCTCCTTCTTCAATATCAACAATCTCTAAGAGAAAGTCGATAGATTATGTCGGTTCCCCGTGAGAATAAAACAAGTCCTTTTAAGAGGAACTTGAGTGGTTGGAAAGTTGAAGTGCAGTGCGTCACTGGGTCCATGACATCTTGTCTTCAATACGATGTTACCTGGTAACCACCAGTAGTATATGAATTGAACCCGGTTTCTGCCCTAAGGTTGAATAAATGGAGGCTATTTCTTTTCACCCTTTTTCACATTTAATTCTTTTTCATTCTTCAACCCTTTCAGTGCTTACCGAACTTCATACTAGAACCTTGTGGGGTTATTCCAGTACTAGCTCAGTCTAGTCCGCACTCTTCCCATATTCACTTTTCTCCTTTTTCATCATACCTAAGGACTCTACACTCACTAGTGGATTGTCCCTGGGTAGATCCCTCCGGTTCTGGCGGATCATGGGACCTCAACCTATTCTTATCATCCTTATATCACATATAAAGAAAGTTGGTCGGTCTTTTTGGTATTGTTCATCTGCCATTGGAACCAATTGAAAACCATTTGGAAAATCAATCAAGATACTTGTGATATAGAATCAAAGCATTTTGTATCTTAATTTTTTTGATATTTTAGAAATGCTCCCCCTCAACATATGCATAAATATTTAGAAATTGTTTAGCACATGGAGGCAAGAGATCTTTGAAATCGTTAGATTAAGAGTGAATGGTCCAATCTTTTGATTAACATTTTCTAAAATCATCACATCACTTCCCAATCAATTGAGTAGATAAATTTTTTGGGAAGGATGAGGTTTTCAAAAGTTTGCTCCCCCTCAATATGTGCCTCGAGTTTTGAAAGAATTTTGCACATATTAGAGGGAACCTGCACTTAGAGACAATTCAGTTACGTTTCAATAATTTGAGGTTTAAAAGAGTTGCCCCCTCAACATGTGCATGGAAAATTTGAAATCGTTTGTCACTTGTCACTTGCGGGGAGGCAAACAGCTAAACACTTATGAACCATTTATCGAATTATCAGTTTAAATCCAATTTAAATCACAAATTCTCCCCGATCACAATTATCAAATTGAGATTTGTGATCTCTTGTAGATTTAAATTGATTTTGAAGGCTTTTAAGGAGAATTGTGACTTGATTATGAAAACGTTTTAACTGATAAGGATTGATTTTGAGGACTTTAAACTCCATGATTAAACATGCAGAATTATCTTTTGAAAACATAATAATAACCAGGTCTGAACCATGTGTAACATTTTGTAAACATTTAGATAGACCTTACTCATTTAAGGGCAAATTGTTTGAAAAGAACCTTAGATTTAATTGAAAAATCTTCTCCCCCTCAATCATGACGACAGTGTTGATTGATGAATTGAGATTGACACTTTGAAAGTTCTTTTGATTTTCAAAAATAGAGTCCGAAGTGTTCAAGGAAATTGAGTTTTCACAAGATTGCAAATATTTTTTCAGAGGATCATTAGAAGAAAAAATATTTAATAAAACATTTGTCTGTTGTGACAAACGTTGTTTTAGAATCAGAGCTTAGGTTTGAAATATTTAAGACATGGCTCTGTTCTTCTAAAGTTCCGTTATCATTCTTGAATGACAGCACAAAGACGTAGATATTATCGAATCGAGAAAAGCATGACAAAATGACAATATTTTTGAGGGTTTTTCGAATTTTTCACATTTTTATGGAGTTTGAAAGTTTTTATATTTTCTATTTTGCTTTTGGATAATAAATATATACAAGTATAGATGAAGAAAGACCTTTACTCCTCGTCTTCCTCCTGAAGACGTTTGAGTGGTTCTGGTTGAAGGCTTTTCAAGCCAAGTCGTGGAAGAATAAACTCAAAACGTTCTCTTGGAAGAGCTTTGGTGAAGTTGTCTGCTAACTGGTATTTCATCCTCACAAATAGAGCCACCACACCGTTTTCCACTTGTTCCCTGATGAAATGATGTCGAATGTCGATAGGCTTTGCTCTTGAGTGTTGAACGTTGTTGCATGAGAGAGCAATAGCACTTTTATTATCACAGTACAGAGGGATTTTGTTGAATTCAAAGCCATAGTCAGATAATTGGGATCTCATCCAAAGGATTTGAGCACAACAAGATGACATGGCTATGTATTCAGCCTCTGTAGAGGGAATAGAAGTACTCATTTGCTTCTTTGAAGACCAGCTCACAAGCTTATCACCCCAAAACTGAGCACCTCCAGATGTACTTCGACGAGTATCTTGACACCGCATGATGCATCTGCATAGGCTGTTAGTGACATACCGGTGTCCTTCGGGTACAAAGTCCCATATTGATGGTTCCTTGGAGATACCGAAAGACCCGTTTAACCGCTTCAAGGTGCTTTCTAGTAGGCTTAGCCTGATATCTAGCACACATGCACACAGCGAACAGGATGTCTGGTCTGCTGGTTGTGAGGTACATCAGGGATCCAATCATGCTACGATATTTTGTTTGATCTACCATGATCCCTGAGTGGTCCTCATCCAGCTTGGTTCGTTCAATCATGAGAGTGTCAACGGTGTGTCACAAGATCAAATCCAAATTTCTTTAAAATCTCATTTGCATATTTAGATTGATTTATGAAAATGCCTCCGGGACTTTGTGAAATTTGTAATCCCAAGAAAAATGACATTTGTCCCATCATTGACATTTGAAATTTGGAACCCATTTCATTAGAAAAACGATCACATTCATTGGGGTCAGTCGAGGCAAAGATAATATCATCAAAATAAATTTGAACGTGAATTAAATGTTTGCCTGACTTCCTGGTGAACAATGTTGGATCAACTGCTCCTTTGCTGAATCCAGGGGATAGAAGAAACTTTGATAGCGTATCATACCATGCCCTTGGAGCTTGCTTTAAACCATATAGAGCCTTCTTCAAAGCGATAGACATGAGTAGGATGCTCTGGATTCACAAAACCCTCTGGCTGGCTGACGTAAACCACCTCTTTTAAATCTCCATTAAGAAAGGCTCTTTACATCCATCTGATAGACCATGTTCTTACTGCCGCAGGCCAAGAAGATTCTGATAGCCTCGATTCGAGCAACAGGAGCCAAAGATTCTTCAAAGTCAATACCCTCCTCTTGACGGTATCCTTTTGCAACTAATCGAGCCTTGTTCCTTAACACATCACCATGCTCATCAAGTTTCACTTTGAAGATCCATTTTAGAGCAATGATCATAGCACAATTTGGAGCAGGTACTAATTCCCATACATCAAGTCGATCAAACTCATGAATTTCTTCTTGCATGGCATTGAACCAGCTATCTTCATTCATGGCGTTTTAACATCTCTTTGGTTCGACCTTAGAGAGTACGGAGTTAAAGAAGCACCATAAGGCATCTGTTGCAAGTTGTTTCTGTGTGGATACTGGACGAGAGGGGTTTCCAATGATGTTGTCCAATGGGTGATCATGTGTCCATTTTCTAAGGTGTTCATGTGGTTGTTGTTGTGGAACTGAAGTAGCAGAGTCGATGTCTCCTGATGAAGATGGTTCTGATGATGATTCAGGAGCAAATATTTTTCAAATGGAGCATCTTCGGGAGTAGCAAAGGGATTAACTTCATCATTGATGCCAGAAACATTTCCATGATGTACATTTGATGATTGATGATTTGTTGATGAGACAGAGTGATCAGCAGCAGGCGCTTCTTGACTTAATGATGTTGAGACTGAAGGGTCACTTCATTCACAGGGATAGAGCAGCCTCTGTTGATGGGATTGACATTTCATCAGCATTGGTTCATAGTGTCATCAAACATTGGATCAAACAATTTCTTTAAATCATCTTCTGATGGAGGTACATATGGAGTTGCTGGAGATGATTTTGGTACAAGAGATGATCCAATGGGACTGTTTTGAAGCGCGGGTCCAGAACTAGATTTTCCAGGAGCCATTTGACCGGTCAGCTCATCGAACCGTACGTGAATTGTTTCCATGATATTTGGGTTCTCTTGTTGTAGATTCGGTAAACCTTTTGTTTGGTGCATACTACAAAAACTCCAATGTCTGCTTTAGCTCTTATTTTCCTAATCTTGACCATCATTAGTTGGATAGCACAAAGCACCAAACACACGAAGGAATGAGAGATTAGGTTTTCTGTTGTGGACAAGTTCATATGGAGTTTTTCCATGAGCAGTGTTAATTAGGGATCGATTTTGGTGTAGCATTAGTGGCAATGGCTTCACCCCAGAGAAACATTGGAACCTTTGAGTAAATCAGCATTGTTCTTGCGGCTTCCACAAGAGTTCGATTTCGTCTTTCAACTACACCGTTCTGTTGAGGAGTTCGAGGAACACTTCTTTGATGACTGATTCCAATACTTTCATAAAACTCACTAAGTTGTTTGGTAACAAACTCAGTTCCATTGTCTGTTCGGATGATTCTGACCGTTTTGTTAAGACGAACCTGCAGCTGTTTGATGAGTTTGATGATGATATTTGGAGTTTCATCCTTTGTCCTTAAGAACTTGACCCAGGTGAATCTAGAGTAATCATCAACCACAACTAACACATATTTCTTCCCAAAGATATTCTGCACTCTCATGGGTCCACATAAGTCCATGTGAATTGTATGAAGAACTTCTGTAACTGAGTTTGTAGGTTTGGGTTTATGGGCATACTTCTTGCTTTTTCCCAATTGGCATGCTGAACAAAGATGATCCTTTTCATACTTAAGTCTAGGTAAACCTACAACTAAGTCCTTTCTGGAGAGATCATTGATGGTGCCGAAGTTCAAGTGATTGAGACGACGATGCCATAACCATGACTTTGTTTTAGAAGCCTTTGACAACAAGCAAATTGGAGAAGACTTCATCATATCTTCGATAGAGATGGTGTATAGATTTGAACCACGTGTTCCTCTTAAAAGTTCCTTACCATCAAGTTCTCTAACGAAACAAGTATGTTTTCTGAAGGCTACTTCTAGATCAGAATCGCAGAATTGACCAACAGAGAACAGGTTATGACCAAGACCTTCCACATAATATACCCTGGAGATAACACTTTTACCAACAACATAATCTCCATAACCTATAATTGCACCGAAATGATCATTCCCGAATCTAACTGTCCCGATGAATTTGCTCACGAAGCTCATGAGCCGCGACCGGTCTCCAGTCATATGCTTGGAACAGCCTGAGTCCAGTACCACACAAACGATTTGAACGATCTGCAGTTGAACACAGACAAGAATGGATAACTGGATAATTGGGATCCCCATGCAAGAATGGGTTCCATTTGGTTAGTAACAGTGATTGGAACACCACATCAGAAATAGAAACATCCATATCAGAAATAGAAGCAATGGAATCATTAGGAATAGATGCAATGCTGGTGTCCGTATTTGACCTATTCAAAGTATGTTCACTTCTTAAAGGAATAGTTCTTCCAGTATGCATCCATTTCTAGTAGGTGTGGCTGATTAACTTTATGGGCAAACAGGTATCCCTGATACCTATCTTACTAAATGTTCTTCCTGTGGGCTTCCACTGTTTTCTAACTTTCTTACGCCTTTGCCTTTTAGCCTTCTTAGCATGATATTTGCATTAACAATTTAACTGGGAATTGAAGTATTAGACAAAGCATTCACACCACATTCATGATTAGCAACAGAATTCAAGCAGACATCATTACAAGGTTTGCAAATAGTATCAGAATTCGAATTAATTACAGTACGCCTATGGCTAATACTAGAATCAACACGATTCGTTTTATTCGACTCAAACTTAAAGTTCCTAGATTGGTCTTCTACTCTCTTCCAATGCACATTTTTAGCTTGCAAGGTCCTATCATTCCTTGTATTGTCTTGAGACTTTGACCTGCTCGCTTTAATGTCACTGATTACTCCTGTAGAGGGAATGGGAACATTAGTTGGTTGATCTAATTTTTGCATTCCTGAACTTGATGTGCAAGGATCTGAACTACTAGAAGGCACATTAGTGTTTACTTTCTTAAGACTGTAATTTGAGCTATTTGCAGGCACACTAAAAATTCACTTTCTTAACACAGAAGTACTAGTATCCTGATAGAGTTCGCTCAGCACTAGGTCATACGAAGGACCCAAGGTTCACATTCTAACATGCACTAGAAGGATTCATTGGACTAGGCATAGACAAGACATTTGCCTTTGCATCTAAGGTTTGGACATGTTGCAATTACACATTCAAGCAGCTCTTGAGATCGTTTGGCCTGGAGGCAAGCAAACCTAATTTCTCTATCAAGAGGTTTATTAATGAAATCCTCTTCAACAATCTCACGGAGACATTCTAGACTATCCTTAAGGTGAGCACAATAGTCATGAAACGCAGGTTCATTATTCCTAAGATGAGGAGGAATATATTTAACCGTCACAGTGTATTTGCAGTCTAAGGGTGACTTTGAAACAAAATTCTTATTAAAAACAAGTGGCAGTTTCCCTTTTCCCTGACTTCTCAGATTCTCAATTTCCTTTTGTAAAGACGTTATTTTTTCGTTGTTTTGGTCACGAGTGACTTTCATTGAATCATATAACTCTTTAAAGTGTCGTTTAACCTTTTCATTTTCTTCTAGAAAACTCTCGTTTTCTTTTGTAAGGCATTAACTAAGTTTTGAAGATGAAAAGTTTGAGAGTGCTGAGAATCTAAAGGAGGAGGCATTTGGGATCCAGTCACATTGTTCTTTTACCCTTTAATTGAGAGATTTGGGCTTTCAATTTTTGATCGTGTTACAATGAGCTCGAATCTGTTCATCACGTTTGCTAATTTCAAAAAACTGCATCAAATTCAGGAACATCCAAGGATGTCTTGATATTTGAGGTTTTAACATTTTCTTTTAGATGTTGATATTTTAGTTGTAAATCAAAATGTTCAACTTCTAGTTTAGAAAGATGCTTTACCAAATTATCGTGATCATCCTGATCAATTTTCTCATTAAGTTTCAAATTAATCTTTTCAAGCTCAATGACACGATCATGGGAGACTTTCAGAGCAACAGATAATTCATGAAATTGAGAAGCATTAATGGAGCAATTCGTAGCAGTATAAAACACATCTTGAGCAATACATTCAGAAATAAGATTCTCATTCAAGGTATGCAAGTTTTTCCTCTCAATCTCATTATATTTTAATGCTCGCTCATAGTCACTAACCTCAACTATCATTGCATCAAATTCCTTTTCCATTCCTTTAATATCTGAATCTATCCCCTTTTTAAGACTCTCAAAATGATCTTTTAGTAGTTTAAAGAAAGGCATGACTTCAGTTAGATAGCATTCTTTTGTTTGCTCAAAACCCCTTTCCCTTCAGTTATCCCAGTGGGTGTGATCCTTTTCTTACAAGTTTTCTCAAAATCACAAATAGTTGAAGAATAACATATTGACTGATTAAGGTCTTGCTTTTAGTGGCAATAGTTCTAGGAACTAAATGCATTGGTGTATTTGGAGGATACACAGTCGAGCAGGCATTTTCCTAAGGGGGGGGTTTGGTTTCAACAAGATTTTCAGCTTTTGCTTATCTAAATCCTTTTTCCAGAAAACTTGTTCGGGTGTTAACAACGTTTGAGGCTTAAATTTGTTTAAGGAGATCCAATTTTCCTTCTTGTAATCATGGGGTTTGATGTTAGGTGTTCTTTTTACATTCAGATCTAGCTTCTATCATTTCACCTAGATGCATCATCTAATTTCTATCTTCCTCAGTGCACTCAACGCAACTAGGTTTCTGTCTAGGTTTAAGGATCTCATTGCCATCATAAATTACATTTTGAGCGCTCTAGCTTTTTACTGTATCGGGTTGGGTTCAATAAGGGGAACACTATGCTTATCGCTTAAGACTCTATGCTTAGTGATCATGTGAGCAGTCTGAATGGTATTCCCTTGTACGTACAACTTATTTTTAAGCTTGTTCTTCAAAGTTTTTAGATTAGAAAAATCATTCAAAAGTTTTGATTCCTTAGCATTGAATTCCTGCTTAAGCATTTTAACATTTTCTTGAAGTTCTTGTTTTTGCTTAGCAGTTTTTGAAAGTTTTCTTGTAAGGAGTTTAACTCTTGTTTTAACACTTCTTCTCTAAAATTACTTTTCTAATAATTGTATGCATTTGGTTATCCATTTCTGCTCACGAGTAGTTAGCTCAAACTTAGCACGTTGTTCATAAATGGCAACTCGTTCTTTATAGTCATTAAGTTTAGAGATAACAGAATCATCAGGGCACATCAGTGTATTCATCAAAAACATAGTCATCGTTGACAGCAGAAGATGCATCACTTGGTACTACCTCACTTTCACTTTGTTTCATATATTGATCATATGGGATAACATTGGCATTACCCACATTTTCAATATCTGACTCAATAGTTTCAGTTGATTGTACTTTGTCATGCATCTTTTGCCATCAGCATCATCGTATAGTTTTAATACCTCAGAAATGAGTTTGTCTTTGGATGGTCCAGCTTTGGTGAGAGGGGACCTTAGGGAGAGACCATTGGAGAAATGCTAGCCATGAAAATTGTATGTGCAGTAGGTCCATCATCAACATCAGAGTCGTATGCATCACAGTCAGCGACTTGAAAGGCATTCTGATGATTGTGACCTATCTCCTGAATTGGCTGCTCATCCACATCTGCATCATAGGTCTTGGCATTGCCCTCAGCAAGAAACAACAACTCCTCTTCATCCAAAGCAGCTCCATTGTCCTGAGCTGTGCAAGCATCATCTTGTCTCTGAAGTATTCTGCATTCTGTGGACGTTTTGGAGATGTGGCGTTCCTTGCAATATGTCCCTCACCTCCACAGTTGTAACACTTGATCGGCTTTGCTTGTTCCTGATTTCCATTCCTTCCCCTGTTCTGATTTGTACAATCTCCCCTACCACACTCACCTCTTCTTGTTCATACTGCCTTCTTGAACTGGTTGTGTACCATAACCTTCCCATCTCTGACAGTGCTTGATTGGTGGAATTAGATGATGTTCTGAGGTTGTTAGTGGTGGGGGAGAGTTCTGTTTGACTAATCAGGAGAGCCAGTTGATTAATGAAGTTACCCACGCGTGCATCAGCATCAGCTTGTTTGAACATTGGATCGGGAATGAGTTTGTGAATTCCATCACCCATGGGTATAACTTGTGAAGCTTTAGTGGTTATCCCAATGTTTAAGTAGAAGGCAGTTGATCATTTGAGAGCTTGTCTCTCCTGGATTTGTTTTGAATTGTTCAAGAATCCTCTTTTCAAACATGGCATGTCTCTCATTCTGAAGAAGGAAGGCATAAAGTTGCTCATAGTTGGTGTTCTTCAATCCTTTGAGTAGCTTACAGAGGTGACAAACTTGTGCCATTCGGGATTCATGTTGTTCACAAATTTGAGTTCACTGAATGTTTGGCATAGTCATTCTGATGTTCCTCATGTCATTAACAAGCTTGTGGAATCTCACGTAATACTCATAGACACTCTCATCTGGTTTCATCTTGAAGTGCTCAAATTCATCATAGAGTTGTGATTCTCTGTCTTCCATAGTTAATTCAGAACCAGAAAGAAGCATCTTGACATTATCCCACACAGCCTTGGCTTCAGTGTTGTGATTGATCAGCTTGTAGATATCTTTTGGAAGACCTTGAAGTATAATGTTAGAAGCGCTGATATCAGCATCGAATCTCTTTTTCTCCTTATCATTGAGCTCATCATACATCTTTGGTCTGTCTAATCCATAGATCATTATTCCATCTGCAGTTGTATCAATTAAGTCCTCTAGTCTCAACCTGATAAGGTCCTTCATCAATTGACTTGAGAATGTTGACTCCGTTTTCCTTTCCCAAACAGTACAGTCGGATTCGTTGTGCCCATGAATCATAATCAGTTCTGTCAAGCATAGGTGGACGAGTAGACCTGCTGCTTGAACGTCCTTAGCTACGGAATAAACATAGTAGGAACGATGGTTGCCATGATTACAAGTCTACGGGATTTTACAATTCTTGATTAAACCGGGAAATTGATTCTTTCACGGGATTTTACTAAACCAAAAGAACAACCGTAAGAATGTATCATGAAAAAGTGACAAGTCTAAAATTAGACAAGTAGCTAAACACACAACCGCTTAGTATCAACTCGCTAAACCAACCAACTCGCTCAAGGAGACAACTCGCTTAAGGATCAACTCGCTAATAGCCAAGTCGCTAGCGTTAAACTCGCCACACTGTCAACTCGCTTAAGGAACAAGTCGCTAAATACAAACTCGCATTTAGTATCAACTACGCAATACAAACACAACCTCCGTAATGCAACACACTCGCTTAGAAACCAGTAGCCAAGAAAGTCAACTCGCTAAATAGCCAAGTCGCATATACTAACTCGCATACAGAAACAAAGCAACTCGCTTGAAGGAAAACAAGTCGAGGACTCAACTCGCTTAGTCCTATGTTCACCAAATACACTTTCAATCAAAAAAAACCAAACCCAATGATTTAAGCCTTCCATTCAAAACATAAAACACATATGATGATCCTAAACACAAAAGTAAAGCAAAATTCAAACTTAACACTAGAATGTCCAAATGATTTCAAACCTCCTAAACCCTTAATACCCCAAAACCTTATGAAATCACAAAACAAAGAGCATGAAAGATGAGTGATCAAAACCATGGCTCTTGATACCATTGTAACATATAGGATTTCACAAAACCACACTAAACCATAATCACTAAGGGCGTACAAGTGTTAGAGAGAGAAAGTTCAAGAGAGAGAAATGGAGAGAGTGGAACTTTAGTCGAGAGAAAGAAACTCTATTATGAGCTCAACTCTCTACCTGGGAAGGTAGAGAGTATTTATAGTATATATTAAACGCCACTGACGGGCTGTGGATCAGGCATACAGTGGGTAAAGACCCGTCCGTCCTCCACGGTCTTACTAACTAAATATACTTAACATTAAATAACTACGACTACGAGCTTTCTAACGATTACATATACTTGAGGTGACCGACACTTTAACTATTGGATTTTCCAAATCCTGACAAGGAACATCGGCATTTTCTCTGGAAGCAAAGTGAGCATCTGATAAGGTTTTAAAATGTACCTTTTTGAGGGGTCATTTAAGCCCTTATTTGAACACTTTTGTATCTGTTATTACTTAATATCGTTCCTTTTAACTTTTTAGGTCTCTGAAGCAAAATGCTGTACTCAATTATTGTAACGAAAAGGCGCGGGATATACGAAGAAAAATGGCCCAAAGGTCAAGAAACGAGACATTATAAGCTGCTTATGATGAAAACACAAGGTGACGGCCCGCATGTTAACTGCGACGCTGTTGGAGCATTTGGTGACGGGAAGAAGTCAAATTTCTTATCAAGGGACGGTGTCAAGCTTAAAGCTAGGCGGCAAATCAGACGGCCTGTTGATCCAGCCGGGCGTCATAACTGAAGAGGACAGCGTCACAAGGACAAGGTGCGCCGTGCAAGACTAATGGCCCAGACGAACCCTAATGACGGCGAACCCGGATGGGTCACAAATCATAAGTGCCGCTGTCGGATATGTAATCTTTAGATAGAATCCGAATTTTCAGTCTTAGAAGTAGTCTTTTGGAGAGAAAAACCTAAACCGAACCAAGGCTGTGTGTACAGTATTTTAGGGTTCCACACCCCATTTACATCAAATAGTGTTTTACTAATTAATACAATTATGTCGTTGATTATTTGTGTGTATGCTTGCATGTTTCATGTTCGCTAATTACTGGTGTGTTTGCTAAGGATTAGAAATAATGATGAATATGATTGGGTGTCTTATCTTAATGCTAATGATATAGTATGC
>OU343217.1:222777881-222797867 GCA_910596185.1 Chrysanthemum makinoi
AAGTCGCTAGCTAGAAAACATCACAAACACCACTTTTCAATCCAAAAACAACCCAACTAAGATGATTCAAGTTTACCAAATGAAAACCAAAACACTTGTGATGATTCTAAACACAAAAGTACTAACAAAATCCAAGGTTTAACACAAGAAATCAACCAAATGATGCAAAAACCACTAAACTTTTTCAAACTCAAAAACCACCTAAAAACCACTAGAAATCCAAAGATGTGTAAGATATGATCTAACCATGGCTCTGGATACCAATTGTAGGATATTGGATTTCACATACACATCAAACCATAACACAAAGTAGGCGTATAAGTGGAATTCTAGAGAGAGAAAGTTAGAGGTTTAGGGAGCTTTAGTGAGAGAAAGAAAATTCTTATTATGAGCTCCAACTCTCTACCTTGGAAGGTAGAGAGTATTTATAGTCTTACAATAAAACGCCACACAACGGGCTGTGGATCAGGCATACAGTGGGTAAAGACCCGTCCGTCCTCCACGGTGTTACTAAACTAAATAATACTTAACATAAAAGTACTATGACTACGAGCTTTCTAACGATTACATATACTTGAGGTGACCGACTCTTTAATACCTGGAATTTCTAATTCCTAACAACCTCAACATCAGAAGAGGCAGAAACATTTCGAACATACATTCGAACATATAACAACCACTTCGCTTTTACTTCCCTAGGTGTCAAATCTGATACTAATCTTAGCAAGAGAAATAATGGTATATGCACATTTAGAGTGCAAGGCCAGGTTTACCACTTCATAAATGATTTGGTGCCCGAGGACGGTAATGCCAAAAACCTTCAGTTGTATTTCCATGATACGGAACATGAATTAGAAAACCGTCTAGCATCTTGTAAAAGGTTGTCTGAACGAGCAATTGAACTATGCATGAAAGCCCTTGAAAATAATCCTTATGCTTGTTTCTTTAGAAGCTTAAAAAACATCCCTCAACTAGAAAACTATAAGATCATTCTTAAAACACTTCCTTCACAAGATCAAAGATGGTATAATAAGTCAGAGGTTTCACAGGTTGCAGCAGTTTGGGTTGATGGTGAGCAAAATGGAGAACAGATTCAGCGGGATTTTGAAGTCAAAACTCATAGTAATCAATCTAGAAAGATTGCATATTATTATGGTTGCTATGACCCTTTGAAATATCCTTTGATGTTCCCATATGGAGAACTTGATTGGCATCAAGGAATTCTTAGATATGGTGAAAAGGAATGTACGAAAAGAAGAAGGCCAAAAACAAGTGCTGCAACCCTTATTTCTCCCCAAAATGCACTAGTGTTGAAGATTTATTGTTTATGGAAGACGAAGGTAAAACAAGTTACCAATACTTATGTTAAATTACACATAGTATAATATACGAATTAACAGTCATCCATCCTTTTGGCAGTTATGGCCCAAAAAGATGTGGACTCCAAATTTGTTTCCATTAGAGAATATTATGCATATAAGCTACAGATAAGGAAGGATGACACGTCATGCCTATTATATTTTCCTCGATTGTTGCAACAATATTTAGTAGATAATTTTGTTAAACTTGAGACACATAGGTTAGACTTTTTTAGATTACAACAACAAGAAATAAGGAAAGAATTTCTTCAAGGAGTGGTAGATGCCATGGCTTCAGGCGATACTGAGGGTTCAGGTGTTGGTCAAAGAATAGTCATTCCTTCCAGCTTTATTGGTGGACCAAGAAATATGAGGCAAAAATACATAGATGCCATGAAATTAGTGCAAAAATATGGAAAGCCAGACATTTTCTTAACAATGACATGTAACCCTAACTGGCCAGAAATAAAAGAACATCTGATGAGACATGAGGAAGCACAAAATAGAGCTGATTTAATTGGCAGAGCCTTTCATGCCAAACTTGAACAACTAAAGGAGGATCTTTTCAAAAGAAAAATATTTGGGGAGGTCGCAGCCTATACTTATGTCATAGAATTTCAAAAGAGAGGTCTACCGCATGCACATTTCTTGATCATACTAAAACCTCAATGCAAAATGTATAGACCAGAAGAATATGATGAAGTTGTCTCTGCTGAAATACCAGATGAAAACACTCATCCTCACTTACATAGAATGGTATTCAAACACATGCTTCATGGTCCTTGTGGAAAATTAAACCCAAATAATGTTTGCATGAAAAAAAATGGCGCATGCAAGAACTCATATCCAAAAGCTTTTTCTAATGAGACCACACAAACAACAGATGCATACCCAATTTATAGAAGGCGTGATAATGGAGTTACTGTGAAAGTTAGGAAAGCTAGGCTCGACAATCGATGGGTTATTCCATATAATGCCTACTTGCTTGCTAAGTTTGATTGTCATATCAATGTAGAGATTTGTTCGATGATAAAAGCAGTCAAGTATATATACAAGTACATATGTAAAGGTTCTGATAGAATAACCTTTGCAATGTCGTCGAATGACTCATCATTGATTGATGAAATAGAGCAATACCAATCAGGTAGGTGGGTGTCACCTCCTGAAGCAGCATGGAGAATTTTTAAATTCTTGATGAGCGAGATAAGACCTGATGTTATACATTTACAGTTGCATTTAGAGAATTATCAGCCCTTAACTTTTAAAAAGAAAGATAAGCTGGCCAATGTTTTGTAGAATCCAGCTCAAAGAAAAACCATGCTTACAGAATTCTTTGCTATGAACCGAACCAATAAATTAGCACAGAGCTTAAACCTAACCTATTCTTAATTTCCAAATCATTTTGTATGGGTACAAGATAAAAAGTTCTGGAAGCATAGGCAATCAGGTGATTCAGTAGGTTGCATAGTTGTCGCTCATCCAAGTGAAGGGGAAAGATACTACTTAAGGATACTCTTGTTGAAAGTACGTTGTCCAAAGTCCTTTGGTGACTTAAAAATGTACAATGGAGTGCGAGTGGCAACATTTCGAGAGTCAGCATTGTTGCGGGGTTATTTGGCCAATGATAACAGTCAAAAACTATGTTTAGAAGAGGCCTATGTTTTCCATTTACCTTATGAACTAAGAAGGCTTTTTGCCACTCTTCTTGTTTATTCGTGTCCAAATAGCCCTCGAGATTTATGGTTAGGTTTTGAAAACGCAATGCTAGAAGACCTTTTAAGATTTAATCAAATGACATGTAAAGAGGCTACGAAAAATGCACTGCAACAAATAAATGGATTTTTGCAATCCATGGGTAAAAACATTCAAGATTTTGGTATCATGCCCCACGATTTTTCGTACACCGACCTAGAAGACCATACAAGAGAAATTAGAGCTGAAAAGGACATAATTGTTTCTCAAGAAGATCTAGCGGCAATTTCCAAACTCAATGAAAGACAAAGGATCGCATATGAGACAATACTTCATAAAGCATATTCAACTGAAAGTGGAGCATTTTTTGTTGATGGTCCCAGAGGCACCGGGAAAACCTTTTTGTACAGAGCCTTATTAGCTAAAGTTAGATCAAAAGGTCATATTGCTCTTGCCACAGCGACATCAGGCATAGCTGCATTAATACTCCCAGGAGGTAGAACCGTTCATTCAAGATTCAAAATTCCACTTGATTCAACCGAAGGATCAGGTTGCGGAGTTAGCAAACAAAGTTCTTTAGCAACTTTGATCAAAGATTCTAAGCTGATCATTTGGGATGAGGCCCCCATGGCCAAGAGAAGTGTTGTCGAGGCTTTAAATGATCTTCTTTAAGATCTTATGAACTCAACAGAACTTTTTGGTGGTAAGGTTGTTGTACTTGGTGAAGATTTTAGGCAAACACTTCCAGTGGTGCGCAAAGGAACTAAATCAGAAACAATGGATGCGTGTCTAACTAATTCTCCATTATGGCCATCGCTAAATAAATTACAGTTGCAAGAAAACATGAGAGCTTTGTTGGATCCTAGCTTCACTGAATTTCTTCTCAAGGTTGGTAATGGAACAGAAGCTTCGCATAATAATGACCTTGTGAACATTCCAACCTCAATGCTCATTCAGACACATTCAGATAAAGACCCTTTAGATGCCCTCATAGACTCTGTTTACCCAAACATTCAGCTTGAGTCATTAACCACTTCTTGCTCTTTAAATCGTGTCATTTTGACCACGAAAAATTGTTTTGTTGATGAGATTAATGAAACTTTGATAGCACGGTTCCCGGGTGAAGAAACAATATATGTTAGCTTTGATGAAACCTTAGATCCCAATGACCAAACTCAATATGAAGACTTCTTGCATTCACTTACACCGAATGGTATGCCACCTCACATACTTGTTTTGAAGCCCAATTCACCTATGATTTTGTTAAGAAACTTGAATCCTACTAAAGGATTATGCAATGGCACTAGATTAATTTGCAAAGATTTGAAAAGAAAAGGTCATTCACGCAGAGATTGCTTTTGGAGACTTTGCTGGAAAACAAGTCTTTATTCATAGAATTCCTTTGCAACCTCCAAGTGATGAAGATTATACAGTCCCATTCAAAAGGGTACAGTTCCCTATCAGGCTATGCTTTGCAATGACTATTAATAAAGCACAATGTCAAACACTGGATTTTGTCGGTGTTTACCTCAAGGAACCGGTTTTCTCACATGGACAGCTCTATGTTGCACTATCACGTGCAAGAACAGCTAAGCATGCTAAAGTTCTTATCAGGCCACCTTTTTTTGATTCTCCTAACATCAGAGAAACCAAGAACATTGTTTATCAAGAGGTTTTGCAAATGTCTGAGTATATTGATAAGTAGGTAACAACTTAATTTTAGCTTAAAGTTATGTTTTATTTTGAACCACTATAGCCTTAACATTTGCACTGTGATTGCAGGTGATATCGACACACATCCCCTGTAAATATTAATCAATATGTATCGTGTCCCTTTACTTAGTCATCAATTATAAAAGGTACTTATAGTTTGTTGGTCCTTTCTTATCTTGTACATATATTTTATATAAACCATATATATGTTGTAAACTTATATGTTTTACTTCTTTATACATCTTTCCAATCCTGATACACAATTTTTATTTATATCTTTTAGTGACCACATGAACTTCTATGGTGATTCTTGGTTAATCCACCTATGCTAATAGTTTATGAACCATATGGTTGGGTCAATAGGGATGAAGCAAGTTAAAAGATCAACCACCATTTTACAGGTCAGAACCTTTAAGATTACTAAGTTCAGAAGGTTATATTACATAACTAATACAGTAATATACTTTTGTAATCATACTTAACACAAAAGTTATTTTAAAATTTTTAAATACCTGTAAAAGTGTATTGTTCAACCCAATCCATACTAAAAAGTTGCACCCAACAAGCCATTTGCCACTTCTACCAGAAACTCAAAATATATAAGCTTTTTTCCTGGTAAAATTCTCTAGAATTCTTCTGTGTTGTTTCATTCAGTTTCTGTTAAAAGGTTTGTTACCTAAAGGTATAACATTAAAGATAACTTTTTGTGTTATTTACAGGATTACAATAGTAAAGAAAAGTTCCTGAGGAGCATAGATGAGATAGGTCGCTTGCTGCTTCTATGTAATCAAGACTTAAAGGTCATAGATTCAAGGTCAGAGTGTACTCCAAGAAGGCTAAACCAGTGCTCGTCTCAATTCTGGATAAAGGTATAAGCTGTCACATTTTCAACTAAAGTTGTATCGATCAAAAACTCAAGTACATATAACTCAGAAAGGACAAAGCATATGATCTTCTCCTGAAACGTTCCTTTTGCCCGCTTGTGCATTGGATGTTGTTTATATGATATAACTTTTACTTGTCATAAATAATGCATATATGATATTAGTGTTCCTTTTGATCAATTACTGCTATTTGGGTCAAGAATCTTGTATGATAGGAGTACCTTTTGATCAATTATGTACCGTGAAGATCGTTACACCACCACTATCGTACTTAACTTTTATCTTTTAGTTCTCAAGAGACCACATATTGGCATACATATATGCATTTAAATTAACACCACACTATCAATCCAAGGCATGAACTTAGAAATTCAGCACATCACTATCTCAAAAATGTTAAATGACTAATAGCAAAAGAGAAACTGATAGGTAGAATCATCTTCAAAAAGTAGAACCATAGAACAAATGATCACGACAACATTAAAAACATAACAATTGTTAAGGTTATTCATTAGGAACACATACTTTTTATATTTTCTACATTACACAACAGCTCAAACTTAATAAGAACATAAGAATCAAACATACATAAAGTGTACACAAACTACTATATTATTAATATACTTGGTAAATATATACAATTCTTAATTATATATATGTTATTATTATATATACAATATCTATTAAGAAACAAAAAATATAGCATACTATATTGTTAATGTTTTCGTCCTTATGACCTGCGTACCTACTTTTTTGCAATGTATGGGTTTTGGTCTTTTGCAGGATAATTAAGTATGGTCATGCCTCTCCAAAATTGAAGTACTATCACCATATCAATCAATTAACTGTAGCTGCCTTACCCTGTTTCCATTTGATAAATCTTTGTATGAAATTTTTTCTTGATTTATTTCAGGGCATGGGACAAACCACGCTTATGAGATCCCCACAAGTCAACATATCCCTCATTTTCTGGGACTTGTCCTCTTATTATATATGGTTAGATGACTCAAGCTTGAAAAATTCATATTCCAAGTTGTTCATCAGGTTAGCTTTCTTAGTTGTATATTGCTTTCTTGTAAACCCATAATATCTGTGTTCTCATGCTTTAGTTGGAATTGTGTTAGGCTGATTTATTTTTTTTAACCTCAAATATCTCACATGTACATTTTCAATTGAAGGTAAAATGTCCAGAACCCTCTCAAATGTTTTAGATATCACTCCTCAGCTAAACAAAAGATGGACAATTATCATTCAAGTTTTGGAAAGTGGGCATGTTCAACGAAGCCAAAATGATGTCGCCTATAAGAGATTGATCTTCACGGATACTCAGGTACTGATTTTGTTGTAGCTCCATTTATTGAGCCTTTATCTTGTGCTCGTTTACTTGTTACTTTTATATTTACATCATTATTGTTAAACTAGGGGACCAAGGTGGGTGCAGTTATGTATGATAGCGCCATCAAGCTTTTTTCCAAACTACTGACACAATATAAGAGATATTATATCTCGAATGCGGTGTTGGCTTTTAAACACCAAAACCCTTGTCGAGGAACTGGTTGAGCCTATTCCGACTTCACTCCCTTGTGAATTCGATTTCACAAACTTTTGTGACCTGTACAAATACGCTGACTCGGGATCGCCACAAAGTAAATCCTCCAACTATCTTCCTAAAAAACTTTGTGTTCTTCACTTGAGCAAACTATTGATTTTTTTCCAATTCAAAAAATAGATGTCAGAGGTATTGTTTTGCAATGCTTTCCAAGTGAAGAACAAGAATCACCAATGATCACAAAAAGGGATGTTGTCATTGTCAATGAAGAGTAAGATTACAAAAAAAATTATTTGTGTTTCTAATATTTCTATTCCTAACTTTCCAATCTTACTTTGAAGGAAAAAATTGTTGTTGTTGTCATTATGGAACCAGTTTTATGAGAGAGAAGGAAATACCCTTGCTGGAATGATTGGATCAGGAGTTATGATATTTGGCATGAGGCTCAAAGTGACTACATTTAACTGTAAGTGACATTTACATCAAACATGAGATATATATCCAGTTGTGATTTCTTGAGTCAATAAACTATTCATAAGTACGATAAACTTTATAATCAATGAGTACAAGAGGAAGTTCGGGCTTTGTGATCAACCCACCTGTTGCTCGTGACTTACAAATGCATGAATGGTAAGCTGTTCAAAAGTACAATTAATATATAGTAGTTTTTCCGCAATTAAAGTTAAGCTTGCCACTTTTATATAAACATATTTAAATGTTATAGGTATAATGAAAACAAAAAAGAGCTCCAACAATTGCTTGAAATGAAAAGTTACAAGAACACTGACGTCTTACTCCCCTATCCAAAAGACGAAGATATCATTTCAATTGCTACAGCCGTCGCTTCTTGGAGGACTGTAAGTAATTGTGATGCTTTAGCCACGGTGTTTAAATATTTTGAATATATGCACAATTCCTACATATACTTGAATATACAATCTTACTTTGTCCAAAGTTAAAGGTGAGCTGGATAAAAGGGAAAACAAGCGTTCCTAGGCAAGACAGGACCACATGGTTTACAACATGCGCCAACTGTAAAAAATCCTTGGAAGCCGATCTTACTTGGATTGTAACTTGTCCATCGTGTCACCAAGAATCTGAAGTAGAACCATTGTAAGCATCAACTTAAACTTATAATATATAACAAATTTGAATATATAATCTATAGTTACTTGTTCTACCTAATTATATATTGTTAATATATTGCACAGATCTCGAATGACCATTCAAATTGATGATGGAACAACAAGTTTCTCTGCAACTATATGCACACCTGATATTGAGAAAATTGTCCCGTATACTGCAGTTGAGCTAAAAGATGTCGACGAACACGTAACTCTTAAATTTTAACTTGATTTAGTATACATAATAAAGATAAATGAAAAAACAAGTGTAGTGCGCCTAGAAAAATGGCATGATCATTACAATTAACAACTGTGATAGCCCTTCTTGTACTTAAATACGTATATCTATTAATATCCTCTTAACTTTTTGGGTGATGTCACATTTAGTTGCTAAAAAATATTACCACCATTGCATTTAGTCAATCACTTACTTATGCATGCTTATGGTTGCAGCATATTGATCTTCATGACGATATTGTCGCGGTAGTTCAGAAACATACAATTGTTGCATTTATTCATTCCTATGAGTCAACCTTTCGTGGGCAGGCTGAAATGAAAGTTAGTGTCGTCAAAGCTTACACACTAGATGAACAGCTTTCTCCGCCCAATCTCATCATGCATCAACCGGAAAAGCAAGTCTCCGGAACCGCTTCAAATGTTGCTAATCCATCCACCATCAGCCTTCCAGCAAACCAACCAGGTGAAACCACTGATACGAATCTGTTGTAAAACCGGCTACCGACAGGGGAAAGAACTATTCAAATGCCCACTACTAAAGTCACCGGAAGAAATCAGCTCAAAAATTGGTTCAAAGACTGTGAAAAGATCACTACCATTTTCTAACAAAGATCCCGACGGTGAAACAGCTGCGCACATTCTTGCTATAAAGAAAGAGGTAGGAGATCAGGACATGAAAGGAAGTCCAACTAAAAAAAAGACTCAAAATCCTCAAAAGACCCATGAATGTATTATGTAGATGTTCGTTTTGCGTTTTGCAGTCAGGTCATGGGATTTGACTTCACCAGCCAACTCATCATCATTTACTTTTGTTCACTAATGTAACGAATGATGCTTTTATCATGTGGCTTTTGTAACAACATTTTCCTTGTGCTCGTTAGTTTTTACAACTGATGAGAGCAGTGAAAATGTTGGTGGAATGTTGGTGTACTGTTATGCTATATCACTAAATGATATGTATGTTTTATTAAAGTTGTGTTCCATATTGTCAAACTGAATGATGCACCGAATGAAGATAATTTGCTTTGTTTTTGTTTAGCCTCATAGAACACATAACAAATGTAGGCTAATCTTTTCACTCTAAAACATAAATACAAGCACACAGGGCCGTGCGTAGCACGGCAAAGAAGAATACCTAGTATATATATACGTTAAAATGAATTATCAAAGTAAAAATACTTGTTATACACTTAAAATGGTCAAATTACTCATTTTTACTTAGTCGTGATAAATTTATAAGTTTTCTAAAGTTTTTCCCAAATTTACACTTTTTACCCTCAAGTTTCAAAATATATAAGTTTAGTCCCTCAACTATAGGAAAATGACACTTTATACCCCCAAATTATTTATGTTCCAAAATTTCCATAAATGACAGTTCCAGTCCCTACATGAAACTGTGTTTATAAAAATATCCATAATTACATTTTTACACATTCGGTCCCCCAAGTTTCCATCTTTACAATTTTAACCCAAAGTTTATATTTCATCTTTATAACTAGTTTATCAATATTACAAAACTGGTCCCTGGACTTTTCATGCATACATGCACACGTACGAGTACACCTTTAACTTTCGAATATTTACAAAATAGTCCCTAGACTTCCCATGCTTTCAAAAACACGCTTAAACATACCCCTTAGTTTCATAAACTTTGCATTTTCCACCCAATATTCATACGATTTGCAAGCATAGTCCAAATTTCATGTTTTTTTACTTATATTTCATTTGAATTTTTTGAAAGCTTTTACTAGTTCATAATTAGCTTATGTGAGCTTATAGCTTATTTATATCCAACTTGGACCGGGTAAAAAGGACATTGGGCTTCGTTTTTCCCATGTATTGGGCCTTGAGGCCCAAACGGGTTTGGTGAGTTTTAAAAAATGAACGAGGCATAGGGGAGGGTTTTAGAAGAGTGTTCTAATCATTTTCATTAGGTTACGATTTTACTTAGTGCTCGTGTGTTATTTCTAGTGTAAGAGTAAGTGTCGAGTAAGTTGGTATACGTGATATACAAAGAAAATGTCGTGCTTAGGGTGCGTTAAGTGTTTAATGTGTGATATATAAACGTACTAGAGTGAAAAAAGTAGAAGAATCGAAACAAGTTTCAAAAGTACTTACAACACTCGAATTAAGTGAAGATGGAAGCAACGAATGAGCGAATGGAAATGATATCAAGACCCTTGTTCTCCTTATACCCTTACACGATTAATTTGACCCTTTATTTGTTACTCTTTTCCCTTTTTCCTTCCTATTGCTCTCGAACTAAATTCCCACAGTGGACGAGTTACAAGTTGAGGGTGGATGAGAGTGAAATGAGTTGTAGACTTTTGACTTTGCCAAGTATTTGAAGTGATTTATAAAGAAAACTTAAGTATGGTCTTTGCATTATTATATACATGTTTTCTCTTGTTCCCAAGTAAAGTAAGGTGTCTTCTTTGTTTGGTTTTGAAAGAGTGGTGGTGGCAGCGAGATTTCATGGGCATGCAAAGGCTAAGTCCCATCGAGTGTAGCAAGAAAACATAAAATCCTTTGGTCCTTAGAGTAAAAGTTAGGTCAAAGTATTTAGGCTTATTTTAAAACCTGTTTAGGGTGGCATAATGTGTGTTTTTGTCTCCTTATTTTCACACACACACGCAATGGTTAGGGACCAAAGAGGGGGGGATGAACTTGGCTTGGTTCTTGACATTTTGTTGTGTTGCTCGACCGGTCACCAAAAGAGAAGAAAAATATATAACTTGTCAAGTTTTGACAAAATGATTTGGGTATGTTGGGCTTGAAGCAGCGAGGCCCAAAGGTGGGAAGAAAATGAGTTGGGCTTGGCATGAATCGGATTAAAACGAAGGCCCAAGGAAATAATGGGGATAGTGGGCTCGGCGAGGCCCAATGTAACAAGGGTGGATGTTTGGGCTTTTAGGCCCAGTCCAAATTAATTACAATTTATTTTTATTTATTATGAATTTTTATATATTTTTATTTATATATTTTAAATATTTAGTGATATTGGGATCGAGGGGAATCTTGTTCTGATCACAACGATATATTTTTTAACGCTTTAGTCATGTTGATCATGCATATGCCAAATGATATGCAAATATGATGAGTGGAAAATTTCATGATGTTCTAAGTCGTGCTTTATTCATGATTAAGATGTTGATTACAATAAAATTTTCCAGGAGCTTACAGTACCTACCCCTTAAGAGAACCGCGTCTCGCGGTTTAACTTACAGAGGTTGTCATGGGTGATTAGATGAACAGGTGAGAAAACTTGGAACGCATTACATCCTCGCGTTCCCAGGTGAACTCGGGACCTCTTTTCTTGTGATTCCATTGAAATTTAACGATAGGAATGCGACTTTGCTTTAGCCTCTTGACTTCCTTGTCCATGATCTCAACGGGTTCTTATACGAAGCTAAGTTTATCATTGAGTTGTATGTCCTTTAGAGGAACAACAAGGGTTTCATCGGATAGACACTTCTTAAGGTTTGAAACATGAAAAGTGTCATGTACTCGACTGAGCTCTTCAGGAAGCTTGAGCTTATACGCTACTTGACCAACTCTTTGCAGAATTTTGAACGGTCCTACGTATCGAGGTTTGAGTTTTCCTTTTTTTCCAAATCAGACCATTCCCTTCCAGGGTGATACTTTGAGCATTACTCGATCTCCCACTTGGAATTCCATTGGCTTCCTTCTGACATATGCATAGCTCTTTTTTCTATCTCGAGCTGCTTGTAATCGTTGCCTGATTTGCATTATATTTTCAGTTGTCTCCTGGACAATCTCAGGGCCAGTAAGTTGTACTTCTCCAACTTCCGCCCAGCAAATGGTTGATCGGCATTTTCTTCCATAAAGTGCTTCAAATGGAGTGGCTTTAATGCTGGCGTAATAACTGTTATTGTAGGAGAATTCTGCCAGAGGTAAGTGCTTATCCCATCCTTTTTCGAAATTGATCACACATGCTCTCAGCATATCTTCCAGAGTTTGGATAGTTCTTTCACTTTGTCCATCTGTTTGAGGATGGTATGCGGTACTCATATCCAATTTGGTACCCATGGCGTTTTGGAGTGTTTGCCAAAATCTTGAGGTGAATCGGCTATCACGATTAGATATGATAGAGATCGGTACACCATGGCGAGAAACAATCTCCTTAATGTACAACTGAGTGAGTGTAATCATCTCGTCGTTCTCTTTGATAGGCAGAAAATGAGCTGATTTCGTGAAACGATCAACAATGACCTAGATGGTGTCAAAACCATTAGAAGTTCTCGGCAACTTAGTGATGGAGTCTATTGTGATTCTTTCCCATTTCCAAACGGGAAGTTCTGGCTGAGTTAACAATCCTGATGGTTTCTGATCCTCTGCCTTGACTCTTAGACATGTCAAGCATTTGCTAGCATACTCGGCGATATCGGCCTTCATGTTTGGCCACCAATATAAAAGTTTTAGATATTGATACATCTTGTTGGGGCCGGGGTGTATGGAATACTTTGATTTATGTGATTCATGCATGATGAGTTCACGGATACCTCCGTAAAGTGGAATCCAACTTCGATCCTTGAAACATAACATTCCGTCTGATCTTTTCACGAATCCATTTTCGTTTTCCGGCATGCCATAAATCTTCTCATTCGGCCTGTTTTCTTCCTTCAGAGCTTCGATCTGAGCTTCAAGAATTTTTGATGGCAAGGGTGAATTGATTACCATTCCCAATTATCTCACTCTAAGTGGCTTAGGGCGATCTTTTCTGCTCAAGGCATCAACAACAACATTCGCCTTTCTGGGATGGTAGCGGATCTCACAGTCATAATCACTGAGCAATTCTAGCCAACGGCGTTGACAGATGTTCAGTTCCTTTTGATCCAAGATGTGTTGAAGCTTTTGTGATCAGTGTACACTATACAATTGGTTCCGTACAAGTAGTGTCTCCATAGCTTGAGTGCAAATACCATAGCTCCAAGTTCTAGATCATGAGTGGTATAATTTTTCTCATGAGTTTTGAGTTAACGGGATGCATAAGCAATCACTTTGTTCCTTTGCATGAGAACAACGCCTAAACCCATGTGTGAAGCATCACAATATACCACAAACTCTTCCACTCCTTCTGGTAGTGCTAAGATAGGTGCTTCACAAAGCTTCTTCTTAAGGAGTTGAAAAGCTGATTCTTGATCGTCTCCCCATTTGAATTTCTTCGTTTTCTGGGTTAACTCCGTCAATGGTTTAGCTATCTTCGAGAAACCTTCGATGAATCTCCGGTAATAACCGGCAAGACATAAAAATTGACGGATCTCAGTGGGGTTGGTTGCTACAGACCAGTTCTTTACAGATTCGATCTTTTCGGGATCCACGTGAATACCTTTACTGTCTATCACATGACCAAGAAATTGGACTGTCTCGATCCAAAAGTCGCATTTCGAAAACTTAGCGTAAAGTTCTTCATCCTTGAGTAATTTCAAGACATTTCTCAGATGTTCCGCATGTTCTTCTTTATCATGAAAGTAGATGAGAATATCGTCAATGAACACAATGACGAATTTATCCAAGTAGGGCTTACAGACTCGATTCATGAGGTCCATAAATACAGCGGGTGCATTGGTTAAACCGAATGGCATTACTTGGAATTCATAATGACCATAGCGGGTTTAAAATGCGGTCTTGGGAATATCTTCCTCTTTCACCCTTAACTGATGGTATCCAGATCTTAAGTCAATCTTCAAGGATACACTCGATCCTTGTAACTGATCAAACAGATCATCGATTCTTAGTAAGGGATAGCGGTTCTTGATTGTGAGCTTGTTCAATTCTCTATAGTCGATACACATCCGAAATGATTCATCTTTCTTCTTGATGAACAAAACCGGTGCTCCCTAGGGTGAGGAACTCGGTCTAATGAATCCTTTATTAGATAGCTCTTGTAGTTGTTTAGACAGCTCTTGCATCTCAGAGGGTGCTAAACGGTATGGTGCTCGTGCTACGGTTGTAGCTCCAGGTATAAGATCGATTTTAAATTCGACTTGTCTAGCAGGTGGAAGTCCAGGCAAATCTTCTGAAAATACTTCAGGGAATTCTCTAACTACAGGCACATCCTTTAGTCGTTTCTCTTCCGACTTCTTTTCGACTGAGCTAAGAAGGCATAACATCCTTTATCCATGTACTTTATCGACTTCGCACAGGATATGATGCTTAAGTACTTTCTACTTTGATCCCCTTGGATAATTAAGGTTTCACCCTTGATTGGAATATGAACAGTTTTCTCATCGCATACAATCCTACCGCGGTGTTTAGACAACCAATCCATGCCAATTACGACATCAAAACTACCAAGCTTGATCGGCAGAATATCTATGAGGAATGAGTGGTCTTGCAAAAGAATAGGGCAATTACGGATTACGATGTTGGTTCCTATTGTCTTTCCATCGGCTAGTTCTATCTCATATGTTGTATCTAAGGCAATTGGGGTGATTTCAAGTAATGGTGCAAAGGTACTAGATACAAAACTCTTATCAGCTCCATCAAATAAGATTTTTGCAGAATGATTGTTAAGAGAATACGTACCCGTCACAACATCAGGGTTCAATGGCATGTCTCCATCTCCTATCACATACGCCCTTGCACGCTCATTATTGGGTTGAGCGGCATTCCTTTCGGGCATTGACTCTTGAAATGACCTTAATCTCCACATCCATAACAACTCATGTTTTCCAAAGGCATGTTGTTTCCATTTCCAGGGTTTCGGCAATTCCTACCCATATGACCCACTTTGTTGCACTTGTCACACTTCACAGTGCGGGGTCCAGAATGGTGCAACAAACATCTATTGCACTGGGGATGGGGTCCGGCATATCCTCTTCCGACAGTTGGTGCAGCATAAGCCCTTGCGGCTTCTTGTCTTCGGTTTTGCTGGTTGTGATGTTGGTTCCTGTTTTGGTGGTACTGGTTGTTGTTGTTCTTGTTGTTGTTTTTGTTCCGATTGTTTTTGTTGTTGTGGTTGCGGTTGTTGGATTGGTGGTGATTGGTATTCAAGTTCTTTCGGTCATCAAACTTCCTTTTGTTATCACTCGAGCCTTTTACATTTTCAAGCTTCAATATTGGTTCCATAAGGCGGTGGGATACAGTGACAACTTCCTTAACAGTCTTTGGGTTAGAAGCGATGACATCTCCTTCAATGCTTTGGGGTAAACCCCCGATCAAAGCTTCCAAAAGCTTCTCATTGGTAGGGAATAAATTAGGACACAGGGCCCTCAGCTCGTGGAATCTCTTGAAGTATGTCTTGAGGTCATTACCTTTAGCAGCCAAATGTTAAATTCATCCTCCAGCTTCTTTATCTCAGTTCTTGGGCAGTGCTGTTTCATCAACAGTTGTTTCAAATCAGACCAGGAAATCCTGCAAGCTTCTTCCATTCCGATTGGTTGGGCATAAGCTTTCCAGCAAGATAATGCATCTTCTAGCAAAGTTCCAGTTGCAAACTTAACCTTGCAATCATCTATGCAGTCACTTAGAAGAAACACTGTCTCGGACCTCTCAAACTAATGGAGTAGACCAATAGCACCTTCTATGGCTTTGAAAAATGTTGGCTTACAGTTCATGAATCTGTTGTAGCTACACTTACGAGCTACGGAGGACTCACTTTGATTGGTTGGAGTGTTGGTTTCATTCGAGTTTGCCACTTCAATAACACGTGCGTCTTCAGCAAGACGAGCAGCCTCAGCTTCACGTGCTGCTTGGGCAACGCGTTCAGCTTTAGCTTCTCGAGCAATCTCCTCTTCTCGGGAAATCTCAGCTTCTCTCGCAATCTCATCTTCTCTTGCAATCTCAGCTTCTCTTGCGGCAGCTTGAGCTTCACATGCTGCTTGAGCAACACGTTCGGCTTCAGCAATGCGTGCAACTTCGGCTCTAGCAGCGTCAGCGGCATGCTTAGCGATGGCAGCGCTAACACTGTCAGCGACCATCTTTCGGAAAACAGTTGGAGTGATGGTGGATGAGGTAGCTTTCTTCTTGACCATTTTTCTAAAATTACCAAGAGATAAACACCAAGATTAAGAATCATCGATGATAATAAAAGTGATTACATATTATAAATTTCATAATAATCAAGATCATCACTTTAAATCAATGAAATGATATCGTTGTAAACAGGAATAAGTGAATCATGATTTGTCTCAACAAAATCATAACATATATAAGGACATAGTAATCGGTTCGGTATGTTAATACAAATAAGCCGTAAAAACGTTTATTTATATTTTACGATCTTCTAATGTTTTGTCGATAACAAACGTAAAATCATTTTAACGAAACAAATGAAATACGTAAATGGTTTGAGCCAATATTTTACTAACACACTTACGTTTTCACATAAAACACTAAACAAGAAATAGTGCTTTCATGATTTAGTAATACATATGTACAACAACTAGTGTTCACATAAAATCATGAAGTATTTCGGTTTTATGGTCTCCATAAACCATATCAAGAGTTTAGAGGTATGTTCACTTATCCACAAATTAGCTAATTTACGGTTACATGGATATGTTGATATTATCTTTTCATTAACTTAGACGTTAATAATTGCTAGTCTCTAAGAAAACTCTTTTCGCCACTTTCCTGACTTACTCATCATCGGGAATAGTATTCCTCCTTGATTTTCTAAAGATCGTCAAACTAACGCTGCCCTCACAAATAGATCCTTGATAGTTAACCTATCAAAACACGTTGACCAAATGCCTATTCAATTAGGAACCTCAAAGCTATTTTTGTTCTATAAGCTAGTGTATAACTTATTACAAAAATAACACCAAACACCCTCTTTCTGTCCACAGTAGCCGGATCCCACAAGTTGTACTAGTCGGAACCGTGTGACAGAAACCAAATTACAAGGGATCCAGGGGAACCGTGTGACAGAAACCAATTATATGTTTTTCAAAACCAATTCTGCTCTTTTTCCTCTCCTCACAAAACACAAAAACGACCCAATTGCTGCTTTCATCTCCATAGGGATTCACATCCTCAAGCATCTCCTTCTAGAACATCATTGCAAGTAATTACACTCATATGTTCTACTCTTCATCATCCTCATCCTAGGGTTTATGGTTTTCAATTTGTTTTACATGAATTGATGAAATTAGGTTTTGCAAAATTAATCACTAGAAAAGGTTTTCAAATAACTAAGATTCTGTTGTGCCTACAACATTGTTAATACAAATCAAAACCATAAACCCATCTCAACAAATTTTACCTAATTGGAATATTTGTTTTTCTAGGACCAACCATGCCTAAATCTACCCAAAAAGACCACCATGATACCGTCCACTACCTCACTAGATTCTATCGAAAAGAGGGGTTTTCAAAAACCGATCGTAAAATCTTCAAAAGACATGAAAAACGACTTATTCACGAAGGTCGTGTGGTCAAGGAATATTTCCTTGAAAATACCGACATTCGTCAAGTCTTCTCGGCAATCAACTTTGATTGTCTCCTTGATATTAATGAACAAATTTGTCCGGTTTTCATCTTTGAACTCTACAAAAGCGTTAGTATCATTCGAAATAGTGATGATAGCATCTCAATCACTTTTATCATCAATAATCAAAACTTTACTCTACCCCTCAACACATTTGCACAAATCCTTCGCATTCCTTGTGAAGGAATTTGTATGTACTCCCAAGATTGGGCAATATCCACTCAATCCTTTGCACTAGATTCCAAACCAATCTACCGCACTCCTCTTGATGACCCTGCAATTGTTCGAGACACCATTTTCCAAATTAGAGCCGACCAATCTCGCTTCAACCGCAACAAAGAGCTTATTCACCTTGATCCCTTTCAAATGGAACTTGATGGATCTAAACACACACCTTGTGTTAGTGATACTTTGATTTATATTAATAAGTACGCGGAATATACTTAGTAATACTCAGAATATGGATTGTATGATGTATTGTAAGTGAGAAAAATGTAACACAAAGCTTCAATATTATATGAATAAGAGTGATCTTGCTTATCACTAGGTTACACCTTGAGCATACGTACCAAGAACAATGACCTAGGATCTCCTTTTATAGCACAAGGAGTCCTTTACAAGATAAGTATAATGTAAACTATATAGAATATACACAAGATCTTTTCTATACTTATCAATACACGGATACATAACAATTATCCTAATAGCAGTGGTAATATATGTACTAGCAGTGGTAATGTGTTTCCACTGCTAGTGCATCCTTCAGCAGTGTCTTCCACAAGCCTATCAGTAGTAACTGTTAATATTATTCCCAACAATCCTCCCCTAAACTTATGATTTCTCTGCAAATCAATAAGTTTCTTCAATCTGCATCATTTCTAAGGATTTGGGAATTCTTCCAAACACTTCACTTTCTTCTTAAAGCATGAATAGCTCGTGAACATTGATCTTGAAGCCTATATAGCAAAGCTCGACTTCTCCGAGTATCTTCATGAACTCTCATTGTTGTACACAACATCACAGTGAGAGTTCCAGCTCTGAGTGGGTATTCTTTCTCATCAAACATAAATGCATCCACTCCATCTTTTGTAGAAACATGATGAACTTCACATGAATCATAGTAAGTCCATTTAGTACCAGGACATGAACATGCAAACTTCCAGAAATCATCATTAGCATCTGGTTCATAGAGCCTTCTTAGATCCACCCATAACTGCATTTCCTTCATATCTTTAAGCTTGTCAGCATCAAACCTTTCTTGAACTAATCTCCATAATGTATCCAAATCATGTCTGTCACATGCTTTGATAAGATCTTCAAATAGAATGAATGATGAAGTTTCACCACCTAGCCTTGTAATCTTCCATGTTGGAGCAAAATTGCTAGCTGTGTACACTTCCCAATCAACTATAGGATGTCTGACTTGCAGTGGGTCAGGATAAAAATCTTCTTCTTCAATCACAATCATATCGGCGGCTATTCTTCGTGGAATTTCTCAGTTTGAACTTCTTGTTCTTCAACAAACTTTGTTTTCTTGTGTGTCTGAGGTTCACTCTCTTTGGCTTTTCTCTTTAGATGAGGATATCTTCTTTCTTCTTCTTCAGAGTTCATAGGAATAAAATCTTGATCTTGCCTTTTAACTCTGTAGTAGATACCTTCAACCTTGTCATCAGTCATCCCTTTGAACTGATGCTTTTTTCATCCACCAACATTGCAACAATAATCTTTCATCATTGAAATAACCTGTGCTTTGGTTGGTTGTCTTGGTTTCTTTTGACCCTTTTTGACTGAAACATTTGCATCTTGAAGTGCTTGGCTATTCTTCATTTGAATGAAATCCTTCAACTGTGTAGTTCTTTGTTCTTCAGTTAAGGATTTATCTGCAACTAGGTCAATTGCCTTCTTCTTGACTACTAGATCATTAACAATCAAGAAATCAATTTCTTGGTCTATAGGTACATAACTGAACTCTAGA
>OU343217.1:222797967-222823395 GCA_910596185.1 Chrysanthemum makinoi
GGAAATTCTTCCATATGATCAAGGTTGCTCCTTGTCTCCCATGATAGACTAGTTGGTGTTGTCGGTGGTTCCTTATTTAATGAAAAGGTTGGTGAGTGAGTGGCTCTTGGTGGTGAATGATCTAATGAGTAGATGTTTGGGTGAGGAAGAGGCTCATTCAGTGTGTAGTCCATGCTCAAGAATGAGGGTTTGGACTTGCTAGAACTAGCCATGTTTGGTTTTGAACTAGATGATCCTTTTTCTAGTCCGAAAGGTTTGATGTTAATCCTTGCGGTTCTCTTAGCACTTATTGGATGAGTTTGATGAGATGGGATTCTAGCATTATTATCTCTAATGGGAGATGTTTCGGTGGATGAGATTTCATGGATCATTTGACCCTTTCTTTTGGATCATCCTATGGTTGAAGAGTTGTTGCTAAGAGCCCTAGTCATAGTGATGATGATGCTAATATAAACTTCTAGTTGCTGAATTTTTAGAGGTAAGCGAGAGTGGTGCCTTAACCCTAAGGTTGTTTGGTTTATAAAGGATATTTTGAATTAGGAAATTAAATTCTTGGCCACTAAGAAGATTAAGCATGCACTTAGGATATTGATCAGCTCTAGGAGGATAATAAATTATGGCTAAAAGTGATTAGATAACCAAAAGGTACTTAAAATTGAATATGGAAGCTGATTTAGGCTTTCTGCAGCTACGGAACCCGCGGATCCCTCTCAGCAGGGATCCGTCTGGTTATAGACCAGGGATTCGGCTGTCAGGCAGGTTCTAGGTGAAATGATTATGCTTTTGTAAGGTTTATTATCTATGGATTTCGAGGTTTTGACTTAATTTTGAAGTCTTTAGCTGATGGGTATCTTAAATGCTTAACCATAAGAAGTGATGATGCTTAATGATGGTTTTGGGTAAGAAAATTTTACTTTAGGTAGTCCAACTTAAGTGTTTGACAAAGATTCCATTTTATTTTAAATGGAAAGATGGTGATAACTAGTCATAGAAGCTAGGTGATGACTCAATGGAAATTCACTAAAATCTTAAAAAAATAGAGAAAAATAAAAAAAAACTTGTCTTAAGCTTATTTATGAGTAAATGGTGACTACAATCAATTTGCTAAAATTGAAAAGTATCTCAAACTAAAAGTTATGAGATGTGAGAAGCAATGTGTAAACGTTGGAGCGGAAATATGGTGAGTTTTAATGAGTTGATAAATCAATAACATTTTGAAAATAATCCTAGATGAGCTATGAGTAAGTGTGAAGCTTTCAAGTGTTAGTGGAAGACTTAGTTGGTTCAAAAATATTATGTTTGGCTAGTGTGATGTGATCTAGTGAGCTATTTTGGTGTAAGCAAGTCTGAGTTGTGCATCAGTGGTCACGAATCCCGCGTTTCTTCCTCAGAGGGATCCGGCTAGTTCAAATGCTCTGGGATCCGCCTCTGCAGTCCAGCTTTCAACAATTGTGCAACTTTGCACTTTTTAGTAAATGCTTCCTCCAGTTGTTTCGTAGGGACTAAATGCAAACACAACAAATATAAAAGGTATAGCAAAGTAAGGAGGAGCTAAATTTCCTAAAATGAGTGACGACAACCACTTGAATGTTTTCAAGGAGTCATAAAATCTCATTCTACAAGTTCCTAAGTTAATATTGTTTAGTGCCAAGATATGGCAGACCCTACATACTACACTATCCTACATAAGCATTGTTTAAGTGTTACAACCAATTGTTTGAAATTGTTCTTCACAAATTTAGGTCCTATGACCTTACCTTATTTCTCCTCCCCATCCCATTTCACCCATCCTCCACTCTTTATCATACCATTTCAACCTCTTTTTCTTCAAGAAGTTGGAAAAGCACTTGAAGATTTCTGGTTTTGTTGCCATTCAGGTGATGCACCAGGAACATCCGGCAATTGGTTGATATACTCCAAGGGGTCGAGTTCGGTATTTCCGAGTGGGTTGCTACTTCCTTCACCTTCTCTTTGCCTCTCCCTTTCTTCCGAGGAATCCGTGGGTGGGTGAGGCCTTTTGCCATCTACCATAAACCTTGTGGTTCTTCCCTCGGCCAATGATACCATAACCTTGTTGCAAAAGCTATGGTCATAGGTTTGTGGAGAAGGATCTAATGCAAAGATGAATTTAGCAAGACGGGTTAGGAGCATTGCATACGGGAGCACCATCTTGTCCATGCTTCTTACACTTGCCATTCTCTTGATCATGTAGTAGGCAAGGTTAAAGCGAGTCTCGGTCACTAGGCAATAGATCATGAAGCTTAGACATGCGTTGGGGTGATCCTTGTTTCCTACTAGGCACCCCACATTCTCCCTTATCACATCTTCCCATTTCCTATACAATCCGTACATCTCGGAGAGCTCCATTTAGAAAGGATCCCTATAGATCACTTTTGATTTCCTAGTAACCCTTGATGGGGATGCTCTTGGCAAAAACACGATGTCCCTCCGTGGTGGTTTGGGATTATCGTGTGATAAATTTCGTGATGATCAACCATAGAGTGTATCTCCTCCAACGACCACTCATTAGAATACATGCAAACACCATCATATGGAACCCCTATTATTCTTCCAAACTCCTCTAGCGAAAGAGTGTACTCATGTCCATTTATGGTGAATTCAATTGAGATGGACCCATCATCATTTCTAATTATCCCCATTGTCTTGTAGAACTCAAGTACAAAACCGGGGCAAATTTGCTCGTTATTTGCAAGAAATGATGGATCAGCAACTCTACCTTCGTGAAAGAGTCTTTTTTCGAGCATCTTAAAGGCTTTCCTATCTTCTGGACTTAGTCCATCTTTCCTATGGTACATGGGTATGTAGTGAGCGTTGTCTTGGTAATCTTGTTGCTTGTTGCTTGGCATGATTGTTCCTAAACAATACAACCACAATGTGGTGTTAATTGTGAATAGTAACCTAGAGGGTTTGATCACAACTTTGCTCTCATCATCTTTGTTGAATTCAAGAAATGTGTTTAATTTGTATTAACAATGTTAATTCTTTGATTTAGATTATCTTAGAAAACAATGTGGTGACAAATTATGATAAACCCATTTGAACCCAACTCTTAAAGATGAAGAAATTGTAATCCTAGAAATCAAGGAATTAAATTAACAATGTAGTGAAGATTATACTTACACAAGTGATTGTTAAGCTTGAGAGAAATGATCAAATTGCTCCTTTGAACAGTAGTTGAGTTCTTGTTCGTGAGTCTTTGAGGTGAATATAATTGTGGAACATCCACAGTGATCATTCTTTAACTTATGTTTCATTTGCGGATCCGCGGATCCCTCTCATTTGGGATCCAGCTAGTGTAAATGCAGGGATCCGGCATGACAGCAAAAATGTCAAACATTCCTTGATAACTTTGGTTTAGGAGTTTTAAAAGCACAACGTTTTGATGTTAAGGCTCTAAAACTTGTGATTTGAGGTTTTGAAGATTTAATACTATTCCTATTAGACGTGGTTCCCTTTTTAAGAATTAGGCATAATTCTTGGGAAGTTTTTCAAACATTATAATAAAATCCCATTTTATCATAATATAAGAAGTTTCACATGGATATTTATTGACATAGATGAAGTGTCAATAAGTCCTTTGTGATGAATAATGATTGAGGCTATCGAATAACTAAGATATCATTATTACGAGTTGGTAGTGTAGTCTATACAAATTAGTCGAAGAATACTATTCTTGATGATGACTTTAATATAGATAACTACTTAAGTAATTACTAATAGATATAAATCATGCAACTAAGATTTTAACAAAAATAAAATCAAAAGTAAATTATTAGCGATCATACCTTTGCTAAATATTCTTTTTAAGAAAAGAAGTATTTAGATGAAATGCTTTGTGATCTTCTTGGAATCTCCAGATTCATGTTGTGAGAAGGAGAATACTAAACATTCTTTTTGCGAAAAGAAATATTTAGATAGATTCTTCATGATCTTCTTGGTAACCTCAAATCCAAGTATGGAGAATACTTAACAAGGAAAATGTTAGAACATTCTATCATTGTCCAACAATAAACCTTATAATGATTTTTAAAACATGACTTGAAAAAAAATCCTTCTTTGTAGTTTTCAAACATACATGGATCGTATCAAGTTTTTAAAGTACAACATACTCTAAGAAACTTGGTTACGAAGCTCTGATGCCAAATCTGGAAAACTAGAAGGGGGGGTTGAATAGTTTTACCAATTAAAACTTTGTTTTAAAATATTTAGATCGACTTATGTCAATCTATGTTATTGTTTATGTTGGACGTTGATAGATAGATATATAAACGTGTAATGAAAGATAAAGAGTAAGAAGCACATCACCATGACACAAGTATTTATAGTGGTTTGGCTACAAGGACACCTTCCTTGCCCTACTCCACTCCCCGAGTCACCTACTCGAGAGTTCGTAAACACTACACCAATCTCCTTATGGCAGAGAAGCCTTCACAACTTCTTTCACACCAAGGCGAACCACACCTAACACAACGTCGCCTACCCTTTATATGGTGCTAGGCTAACCACCGAGTTCTTTCACTCCAAGGAGAACTAAACCTGTAAAACCCTAAAATCTCAAACGCGTGTAAAAGACAAATTTTGCCCCTCAAGCTTAATAATTGTAGGATTCGTAAAATATGTCAAGCTCGTTAGATATGTTTAACGTTTAACTCACAAATGAATTATGAAAAATAATGATAACCAACTCACAATTATGTCTACAAATAATATATCACACGTTATATAAGTTAGTTGGACCTAATTATGTACAAAGTTTACATTATACATTAACTTGAAAATAAAACCAACTCATTTTGTAATTAAGGAAAATTAAATTAGTCATTAAATTTCCCCCTATTTTGGCTGAAAATCAATCCCATGATTTCTCATTTAACCCCATTTACTCTCTCATTTGTAACCTACCTTTTACCAATTCAAACATACACAAAAATTCACCACGACTCCATACGAATTTCTGGAAGGGATCTAGCATTTTTCTGGGGTTCTTCATCATCAAGAGTAGCTAGGAAAAATAGTTTTTGGTTTGTTGGAGGCTTGGTTCGATCGGGGTGATTTTTTGGTCGATTCTTCATCCGATAGGTATGAAATTCATGCGCTTGATCCACACGTCTTAAAATAGATTGGGTATTTTTCTCATACTATCTATATCATATATGACCTAAATAAAATGATAAAAAAAGAATCATGCATGTTTAAATAGTCGAATGGGAGTTACATGCTTAAAACGTATGCAAAACTATAGATCGGGTTATACGAATTTTCTGGGTGTAAAACCCATTTTATTTAAGACCTATCGACCCATATGATCTGGAAAAATGTTCATTCGAATTGTTATTGTCTAAAATGGCTTTGACGAATTATTGTTTATAATCGGGTTTTATAAAAAGCGTATAAATGGATAAACGAAATTGGAACGATCAACCTAGGGTTTATGTTATGGTCTAGATCTGGTCTTAATGATGAAATAATGATGGAATAATGATTTTTTTGATTTGGGGAATTAGGGTTAGGGTTTGATGATTTTATTGTATTACCGATTGAGTTTTCAAAATAAAAGGGGTTGTTTCGTTAATTATAAAACTTGTGGACTATTTTTGTAATATACTTTGGACCAGGGGTGTTAGTATAAAATGTAACATGAGGACCTTTTTCGTAAAATATGTGACTTAGGGGTGTATTTTGTAAATCGGGTAAATTTGTAAACCGAAATGTAATTATTAAAATAGGGGGCTTGTTTGTAAATTCTGAAAACTTGGGGGTATTTAGTATAAATAAGGATAATGAGGGTGTAATATGTAAAATTGGACACTTAGGGGCTTGTTGTGTAAATATCTTTGAATAAGGAAACTTTCTAAATATGGAAACCTGCTATTAATTGAGAGTTACTAAAGTGGAAACCTGTCTAAAATAGAAAGTTACTTAAAATGGAAAGATTACTATAAGTGGGAACCTGTTAAAAATGGAAAGCCGTCTTAAACGAGTAATCTGATTCTTATGGAACGTTATCTAATTCATATAGGTTCCGGGCGACGCGATTGATCTCCTTTCTTGATTTTACTTTCATTGTGATTTGCTAAGAATAAGGTACAGATATTTTGACCTTTCTCATAGGGTTTCTCATGATCTCTTTGCATCTTTGATCTCTTGCCAATTTAATATTGAACCTTTGCTCTGCTATTGAACTATTGATATTGACCCTTTGCTATTGAACCTTTGATATTGATCTCTTACTATTGGACCTTGATAATTGAACCATTGCTATTGGATTATTGATATTGATTTGAGCTGCTATCGAACCTTTGATATTGATTTACCTATATACACTTGACCGTCGGTTGATACCGAGCCATTAACTAGGCATTGGGGTTCCATGTCCGTGTCATTGATGCACCAATGGCATGACTTTAGTGTGGTTGAGTGATGTTCCACACTGTCCCCATTTTGTATTGATTATGCGCGGATATATTATATGGTATTGTTTTGCGGTATGGATGCATCCTAGATTTGTATTGTATTGATATTGATATATTGTTTTGGTGATGTGGTACGTGTGTGCAATACACTCCCTCACATTTTGGGAGCTAGCTACTCCATTGGTTACTAAGGTCTCCCTCATATGGTTTGGTATTCGGGTCACCCTCCGAGTACAATGGTTACTATTGGTTACTTAGCTGCTATTGCCACTATTGATATTGGTTTGTTTTGTTGGCTCGTGGTAGATTTCTGACAGACCTTACACTATTGATATACCCATATTATACCTTCTGTATTTCCCAACGCATCATATTCTATATTGATTATCTTTATCCGTACCCTATGTGACTCACTCTACTACCATGTTATATATACTCCATTTCATTGATCTGTCATACTCTGGTTCCGTTACTTCAAACCATCGTTCCATTCCGTACGGGTTATTATATGCTTATTGAATTTGATTATGCTATTCATGTTTATGTGACTACGATTATCACGCTATGATGTGATTACTATGCGTTATCTGAGGTTACCTATTTTCATATGATGATATGTGATATCACTGTTATGTGACTCTCGGGTTGTCGGTGACCATACTAAGGTGTAATCGATAGTTTTGTCAGTTTATTATGTGTGCTTTGTTCGGTATCTCGTGGACTATGATTATTCCGTTGTATTCTCATCTGTTTATTGTTGACCTGTCATGTTTACATTTACGCCTATCTACGGTTTGATTGGGTAAATGGGTCATCTTGTGTGTCGGCTTGTTAATTTGTTTAGTTGCACGATATGTCTTTAATTTATTTAATTATAATGCTCATATTGTATTCCTACTTGTTACGTGTGACTGCTATGTTTTGATTTCTGTTATGATATTTATGTGTTTTCAACTAAGGGTTTTGACACTGTGTTGCTATGCTCACTTATTAATTAATTGCTTCCGCTTTTCTGTAGATATCTGTTTGGCTTGTATGCCTTCTGATTTCCTGAATTGATTGTATGACTTATATGTTGTGTGGATGTTACGCCTGCTATTCTTTGCTTTGTTTCGTTCTCCTTGTTATCTGTTCGTATGGGATATCTGTATAATTGTGTTCTGCAGGATCCTCTTTGACTCATTATTCTCATTTCGCTGCGATCTGTTATCCGTTTTACTTTGTTTCATTTTGCATTTCAGATTTTATTTAGCTTTCGCTTTGTTATATCTGTTCACGGGCTTTTAAGCTCGGCCGCATTCTTTTCCTTGGCGGTTTAGATTTGAAGATGGGCTTTGATGGGCTGAGAGTTGGATTATCCGAGTGGACCAACCCTAGTTACCTTTCTAGTTGGACTTATTTTGGCGGGCTATTGTTTTGGAATTTTGGTTTATATTAGACATTTGGATTTTGTAATTTCCTTGTAAATCTTTTGTTTAAATGACTTGGTACGTTATTCTTTAAGACTTCCGCTTGAAGAATTTTATTTATATGTTCTGATATGACACCAGAATGTGACACTTCTACCCTTGTCGGGTTGGGGTGTTACAATTATGGTATCAAAGCCCAGGTTTCGTCTTGTTGACCTTAGGATTGACCTGTGAGGACTTGGGTAGACACTAGGCTTCCGTCTGTTCTGATCTTCTCCGATTCGTTTGATTGTCGTTCAGATTGACTTGATATTCGTTTGTCTTCACTGATTTGGCCCTTTTCTTTTCGCATCAAACTTTGTTATTTTGTCTTCGTATATCCGTTTGTCGATCATTAGGTGAAGACTACCCCGTAGAGCCGAAGATGATGGTGCCGACCCCGCGTTCTTTTGGAGTCCACAGTGGAGAGTTTGTGTAGGACCACACATTTTGCCGTCTTCTGGAGACATCGGGGATGCTGCTGGAGGAGCTGGACGGATCAACCAATGATGCAAGACGGAGACAAGATTCAAGCGGTGGTGAGGAGATTCATTTACTTCATATGATTGGCGCGGCTGTGTTACTCCGATTTGTTTGTCATGCGTTTGTGGCGGTTTGATATTTTGCTATGTGATTTTGATCGGCATTGTTTTTCTTTGATTTGTTGAACTCGGTTTTGAATCGTGAAGCGTTATCTTTTAGCATTTTGGTAATATCTCAGCTTTTCCTTTGAATCTTCATAATGAGTCCGAGGAACCGTTTTACATGCAATTGGTAGCCTTCTCCCTTTTGTGGTATGGTAAGTTGTTTCGATGTGGTATATGCTTTATATGTATGTGATCGGCCTGCTTTGGTATGCTACTTATTATCTGTATGTGATATGTTTTGTGTGATATTGGCTATGTGGTTTGTCATGACCGGGCGAGAATATGGTGACAATAAGGGCTTGTTATGTGATGCAATATTATGACCTGATCAACGTGATAATACCGAGATCATATAATTTGAACTTATTGGAATCATACGACGTTTTGGGAAATGCCTGGGGTTAGTACGTGAATGGACTAAGACTTATAACCGTTATTTGTCACTCCTCATGTTCGATTGGAATTCTGTACCTCTTTGTGAGATTCTCACCGATATCTGTTACGTGTAAGATTTGTACGCTTGAAACGATACGATTATGATCATATGAAACTATGGATTGCTACGTCGCCTTAAGCCGGTGCGTCCTGTGTACCTCTGCGACTTCAATTTTCGAGGACGAAAATTTTCTTTTAGAGGGAAGAGTTGTAAAACCCTAAAATCTCAAACGCGTGTAAAAGACAAATTTTGCCCCTCAAGCTTAATAATTGTAGGATTCGTAAAATACGTCAAGCCCATTAGATATGTTTAGCATTTAACGCACAAATGAATAATGCAAAATAATGATAACCAACTCACAATTATGTCTACAAATAATATATCACACGTTATATAAGTTAGTTGGACCTAATTATGTACAAAGTTTACATTATACATTAACTTGAAAATAAAACCAACTCATTTTGTAATTAAGGAAAATTAAATTAGTCATTAACTTTCCCCCCATTTTGGCGAAAATCAATCCCATTAAGCCCATGATTTCTCATTTAACCCCACTTACTCTCTCATTTGTAACCTACCTTTTACCAATTCAAACATACACAAAAATTCACCACGACTCCATACAAATTTCTGGAAGGGATCTAGCATTTTTTTGGGGTTCTTCATCATCAAGAGTAGCTGGGAAAAATAGTTTTTGGTTTGTTGGAGGCTTGGTTCGATCGGGGTGATTTTTTGGTCGATTCTTCATCCGATAGGTATGAAATTCATCGCGATCCACGTCTTAAAATAGATTGGGTATTTTTTTCTCATACTATCTATATCATATATGACCTAAATAAAATGATAAAAAAGAATCATGCATGTTTAAATAGTCGAATGGGAGTTACATGCTTAAACGTATCAAAACTATAGATCGGGTTATACGAATTTTCTGGGTGTAAAACCCATTTTATTTAAGACCTATACGACCCATATGATACTGGAAAAATGTTCATTCGAATTGTTATTGTCTAAAATGGCTTTGTCGAATTATTGTTTATAATCGGGTTTTTATAAAAAAACGTATAAATGGATAAACGAAATTGGAACGATCAACCTAGGGTTTATGTTATGGTCTAGATCTGGTCTTAATGATGAAATAATGATGGAATAATGATTGTTTTGATTTGGGGAATTAGGCTTAGGGTTTGATGATTTTATTGTATTACCGATTGAGTTTTCAAAATAAAAAGGGGTTGTTTCGTTAATTATAAAACTTGTGGACTATTTTTGTAATATACTTTGGACCAGGGGGTGTTAGTATAAAATGTAACATGAGGACCTTTTTAGTAAAATATGTGACTTAGGGGTGTATTTTGTAAATCGGGTTAGATTTAAACCGAAATGTAATTATTAAAAATAGAGGGGCTTGTTTGTAAATTTTGGAAACTTGGGGGTATTTCGTATAAATAAGGATAATGAGGGTGTAATATGAAAAATTGGACACTTAAGGGCTTGTTGTGTAAATATGCTGAATAAGGAAACTTTCTAAATATGGAAACCTGCTATTAATTGAGAGTTACTAAAGTGGAAACCTGTCTAAAATAGAAAGTTACTTAAAATGGAAAGATTACTATAAGTGGGAACCTGTTAAAAATGGAAAGCCGTCTTAAACGAGTAATCTGATTCTTATGGAACGTTATCTAATTCATATAGGTTCCGGGCGACGCGATTGATCTCCTTTCTTGATTTTACTTTCATTGTGATTCGCTCAGAATAAGGTACAGATATTCTGACCTTTCTCATAGGGTTTCTCATGATCTCTTTGCATCTTTGATCTCTTGCCAATTTAATATTGAACCTTTGCTCTGCTATTGAACTATTGATATTGACCCTTTGCTATTGAACCTTTGATATTGATCTCTTACTATTGGACCTTGATAATTGAACCATTGCTATTGGATTATTGATATTGATTTGAGAACTGCTATTACTGAACCTTTGATATTGATTTACCTATATACACTTGACCTGTCAGTTGATACCCGAGCCATTAACTAGGCATGGGGGTTCCATGTCCGTGTCATTGATGCACCAATGGCATGACTTTAGTGTGGTTGAGTGATGTTCCATACCGTCCCCATTTTGTATTGATTATGCTTGGATATATTGTATGGCCACTATTGTTTTTGGTATGGATGCATCCTAGATTTGTATTGTATTGATATTGATATATTGTTTTGGTGATGTGGTGCGTGTGTGCAATACCCCCCTGACATTTTGGGAGCTAGCTACTCCATTGGTTCTGAGGTCTCCCATATGGTTTGGTATTCGAGGTCACCCTCCGAGTACAATAGTTACTATTGGTTACTTGGCTGCTATTGCCACTTTTGATATTGGTTTGTTTTGTTGGCTCGTGGTAGATTTCTGGCAGACCTTACACTATTGATATACCCATATTATACCTTCGTATTTCCCAGCATCATATTCTATTGATTATCTTTATCCAGTACCCTTATGTGACTCACTCTACTACCATGTTATATATACTCCATTCCATTGATCTATCATACTCTGGTTCTGTTACTTCAGACCATCGTTCCATTCACGTACTGGGTTATTATATGCTTATTGAATTTGATTATGCTATTCATGTTTTATGTGACTACTGATTATCCTGCTATGATGTGATTACTATGCGGTTATCCGAGTTACCTATTTTCATATGATGATATGTGATATCACTGTTATGTGACTCTCTGAATTGTCTGGTGACCATACTAAGGTGTTATTCGATAGTTTTGTCAGTTTATTATGTGTGCTTTGTTCGGTATCTCGTGGACTATGATTATTCCGTTGTATTCTCATCTGTTTATTGACTGTCATGTTTACATTTCTGCCTATGCTACGGTTTGATTGGGTAAATGGGTCATCTTGTGACGTCTGGCTTGTTAATTTGTTTAGTTGCCTGATATGTCTTTAATTTATTTAATTATAATGCTCATACTGTATTCCTACTTGTTACGTGTGACTGCTATGTTTTGACTGCTGTTATGATATTGGTTATGTTTTCAACTAAGGGTTTTGACATGTGTGAATTGCTATGCTCACTTATTAATTAATTGCTTTCGCTTTCCTGTAGATATCTGTTTGGCTTGTATGCCTTCTGATTTCCTGAATTGATTGTATGACTTATATGTTGTGTGGATGTTACGCCTGCTATTCTTTGCTTTGTTTCGTTCTCCTTGTTATCTGTTCGTATGGGATATCTGTATAATTGTGTTCTGCAGGATCCTCTTTGACTCATTATTCTCATTTCGCTGCGACTCTGTTATCCGTTTTCCTTTGTTTCATTTTGCATTTCAGATTTTATTTAGCTTTCGCTTTGTTATATCTGTTCACTGGGCTTTTTAAGCTCAGCCGCATTTTCTTTTCCTGCGGCAGGTTTTAGATTTGAAGATGGGCTTTGATGGGCTGAGAGTTGGATTATCCGAGTGGACCAACCCTAGTTACCTTTCTAGTTGGACTTATTTTGGCGGGCTATTGTTTTGGAATTTTGGTTTATATTAGACATTTGGATTTTGTAATTTCCTTGTAAATCTTTTGTTTAAATGACTTGATACGTTATTCTTTAAGACTTCCGCTTGAAGAATTTTATTTATATGTTCGATATGACACGAATGTGACACTTCTACCCTTGTCGGTTGGGTGTTACAAAACTATCACAATCGCCTACCCTTTATTAGGTACTAGGCTAAGCACCTAGTTCCATTACTTTGGAGGAACTACTACCCTTCACAACACAACACCTAATCTTAAGGAGGTCCACTCCTTATTACAACACTATCAAGGATATCACCATCCTTGGAAATAAACTAATACTTATATGTATGACAATGCACCTCATCGATTATACGACCTAGGAATTCTTCCCTAATGCCACTTGATTTGATTCCTAGGCATCCTTCACTAATGCCTTTGACTTGAGACCTTTAGCATTCTTCACCAATGCTTTTGACATGGACGTTAAGCACCTTTCACTAATGCTTTCATCTTGACTCTTTCGGCATCCTTCACTAATTCCTTCAACATAACATCTCTATGGAGAAAAGAAAGAACTATCAACAAGAGAACCTTCGTTGCCTTGATGATGACGAAGCATGGAATCTCATGGACTTGAGCTTGCTCGACTTCAAGAAGTGGTGATCTCGCCTTTAAGAGGAACCTATAGAATCACACAAAACAAAAGACAAATGATCGCTTCCGAATCGTCAAGTTTTATCACACAAGCTAACCACTTGTGAATGGTCAACCGTAATAAATTTCAAACAGCTCAGAAACAATGCAATGAAGATCTGGAGAGTATAGTGTTTCCCCGGGTCGTTAAGTCCCAACGAGCTATCGTTGAATAATCAAACGTATATAGTGATCGGTGATAATGAACGGAAAAGGTTATGATTGATACTAGATGACAAAGGAAAAATGAAAGAAAATTAAAAAAGCTAAATTATATTAATAAAGCGCTATCACTATTTTTTTAAAATGATGTTTTTGATTTTTCTTTTATAAATTTAAATTAAAAACAACGTAACGTACAAAAGAAAATGTGAAATTGAAACAGTATTAATCCTAAAAATACAAAAATGAAATTTTTACAAACCTAATGATAAGAGAAAATTTTTGAGAAAAAGAAAATTATTTTTATGACTATTTATTTAATTATTATTAACTAAAAACTATTTTTACCTATTTAATAATACCTTAAAATATAACAAAATATGAAATAAAGCTAGAAAAGTGAAATTATGACTTAGAAAAATCTAAAATAACTAAAGAGAATTTTCAAAACTAATTTTGTATTTTTCTGATTATTTTTCTATTTTCTATGATTTAAAAACTATTTAAAACTAATTAAATGGCTGAAAATTACAATTTTAACTAAGAAAAATATGGAAAAACTATTTTTTTGCTTTTTATATTTATCTTAACCTATGAAAATTGAAAACTTATTTTTTGAAGCTTTTCTGAATTAATTGTATTAAAAGCTAATTAAAAATGCCTAAAACTGATTAAAATAAAGAAAAATAAAGCAGATGATGAAAATTTATGAAAAATTCAGAAAAGTCTAAAATAATATTCTAAATCTATGAAAAATATAAAAACCTATACTAGTGTGCAAGATTATGAAGCTGCAGTGAAAAGTGCTTAGAAATAAGCACTTGTAATAAGCTAAATAAGCACTAACAACCACCAAATGAAGGACTAAATTATGCTAAACTTAACTATAAGCAACCAATTCCAGCTACTCTAAACCTCTAGACAACCAGCTACTAGCTTATGAGTATAAAATCACATAAGAATTAGGTCCTGAGGTGCTACTTTCAAGCTTAAAATAAGCTGTCTATCCTAATGGAACTTAGCACCAATCATCACACCCTCAAGTAGACCGGCAAGGAGCTTGTAAACCCAAAATTAGCCCAAGACAAGCTCTCATGAGCTGGTTGTGGCTCTACAAAACACTGTGCACACTCAGTTGTCACTGAGTGTGTGCCTGTGCACTTTTACCTCTTTTACAAGCTCTGCAGAAGCTTATAGAAAATTAAAAAAATCCCACAAAAATCAAATTTCAATTAAAGACCACTTGAAATAGGAAATCCTAAGGTATCACTTATTTTAACTCAGAACTCAAATCATGAAAAATCAACAAAGTTTGGGAAAAAGCTGGTTTGGAGTCATTTTGACTTTTGCAACAAGAATGAGTTTTGACTTTTGTGAGCTTATGAGCTAATTAAATGGAGTGTGGATGATGTTTTAAGCTGAAATGAAACTAGATTAAACTGCTCTGAGGATTTCTAAACCTATGTCCAAGGCAATGCACACTTACACTAAACTGAGCTTTTTGTTTATGAATGATTTAAGCAGATTTTGACTTTTCAGTTATTACTGATGCAACTAGAGTACTAATTTGACTATATCAGACCTGAATAAGACTTTACTTATTAAGCTAAACCACTGAACAAGCTTCTAAAACAGATATGCACCCTGATCCAAACACTGGTTTCCAACTGTTACATAAACTTTAACATCTAATCTACTAAACTCAGAGCAAACCAATGCTCAATCTAACTAATGTTAGCCAAAATACAACTGAAAGTAGTGATTAAAGCCAACCAACACACCAAATTCTACAAGAAAACTACTAAAAAGCGATTCAAGCTCAAAATAGTGAAAACATAGTTTGGATAACTCTTACTCAAGTCCAGCAACTGTAACTTGCATAAGCACTCCCAATAAACTTAAACCAAGAGCAAACCAAAACCACATCAGCAATCCTACCAAATTTGAGCTTCCCTTGCCATCAGTTTGACTTTTATTGACTGTGAGTGTTTAAGAGTGAAATCTGAGTAAGGGACTGTATAAGCAATTAATAAGCTATTGAAAAGCTTATAACAGCTTATGAAAGCAATTTGAATAACTAAAATTTATCTTAACACTGCTTAACTATAATTTTTTTTATTTTTTATTTTATTTTTTAAGAGATTTTCATATTTTTTTTGTATTTTTGTTTATAAGAGACTTGAACTGAATACTTGAATTAAAGAAGCTTAAGTATGTCTTTGAATACTCAATAAGCTAATTAGAGAGCTTAAAAACAGAAATGAGATTGAGATTAATAACTAACTAAAAACTGAATTTGATTAAAATGTAAAACGAGTACAATGTAGAAATTACAAAACGAAAATACAATGAATTAACAACTGAAATGAAAATACATTTAGCTATATACGTAGAAGGAGCTTAAAACCTAAAAAAAAACTACTCCTCTGCTCCAATGGTTCTCTTCCCTCTATATAGTCAACAAAAAGCTTTCACTTGAGACTCTGAACCTTTCCCACCAATAAAATTGGCCGTTGGATGATCTGACTCCTTTTTAGCCGTTGATTTAGTTTTTGGCGGGAAAACTTTACCTGCTTAATCTTTGATTGGAGTGTTAGATTGAAGGAAGCATTAAATGCATTTTGGATTGTTGGGTGAGGTGGAGTGATAAGGGTGTGGGAGTTGAGCTGGAGGTGAGGTGAGTGTCTGGTTTTGCAGACAGTGGGTGAGGAAGAAGGTGGGCGGGAAAAAGGGTGGTTCGTTTGACCATGAGTTGACCGGTTTTAATAATAACGGGGGGTTCAAGCAAAGGGTCAAAGGTGTAATGGCAGGGGGTCATGGTGGTTTTGGCAGGGGCCAAGGTTCAAGCAAGGGTCAAGGGTGTTTTTGTTTATTAATATCATAAGGACCAAACTTGCAATTCATCAAACTTGAGGGACCAATTCTGCCAATTTTCCAAAGTTGTTTCAAGGGTCACTTTTGCCAAGTTTCAATAGTACAAGGACCATAATAGACATTTTTAAACTTCCAAGGACTATTTTTGCCAATTTTGAAACTTGAAGGACCAAACTTGTAAATTCTCAAAACTTATGAAATTTTTCACCAAATGACTAATTATGACAACTTATGATTTCAAAAGGACCTTTGGTGACTTTTCTTTTAAAATAAGTGCTCAGGGACTATTTTTGACAAGATTTGAAAGTCGGGGGACTGAAACTGCCAATTATGCAAACTTAGCTCATTTTTCATCTGATTTTAAACATTTTGCATCTGAAACATATAAAATGCAATTTTGAGATATTTTCAGTATTTTGATGCATTTCTGAGCATTTTAAGTGTTTTGCAGTTCAGATTTGACCCAAAAATGATGAGTATTTACACTCTCATCAATCCCCTACACTAAACTATTGCTAGTCCCAGCAATCTTTTGAAAACTTAATGGATTTGAATCTCTTTACCAAAAGCCATTACTTCTGGAGTAGTCAATTGTTTCAGTTCAAGTAAGAACCTTGGTACAACGATAACCAATGATTTTGAGCAAATCACCAGCTTTCAACGGTTTTGATTTGTCTTTACCAGAGGCCGTTTGCTTCTGGACTAGCCAACTCTTAGATAAGATATCTTTGGTGAGTGATTACCAATTATGGTTTTCCAACTGCCTTTACCACAAGCCATAAACTTGCGGCTAGCCAACTCTTCACTAATTAAAGATATGGTGAGTGAATACCATACAATTTTGGGCAAATTGCAAGCCGTCAACGGATTTGAGATATCTTTACTAAGAGCCGTTTGCTCTGGATTAGCCAATCCTTTTGTTTATTAGACATGGCGGACTGATAACCATAAGCTGAGTAAGTGCAAAACACTTACTCCAAAAAAATTTTTTGTGGCCAAAATGGGGAATTGGGTGGTATAATTACATGATAAAATTCGTGAGAATTCCCCCCACTAGAAATGAATATTGCCCTCAATATTCAAAGTACCAGCGGTTATGCGAAACATAGAACGTAAGGGAAATACTACATTACATTATTTGGATTTTTTTTTTTTTTTTGAAAACTTTATATACAACAGCGTGGGGCAATTCCCCCACACTAGGGTGGTAGAAAATAGAAAGAAGTCAGAAATACGAGTGAAAACCCATATAGTGTGCTCTTGTTTTGATTCAGTGCTTCTACTTTCGATCCCGCATTCATTGGTTCATGGGGAAAGTTTGTAGATCCGGGACAACCGCGGGAGAATGTCCTCTCCAAAATAGTGCTTCAATCGATGACCATTCACTTTAAAATTTGGACCATCGGGTTGAGATAACTCAATGGTTCCATAAGGAAATACTTTAGTGATGGTAAATGGTCCAAACCAGCGGGATTTTAGTTTTCCCGAGAAAATCTTCAATCTTGAGTTGAAAAGAAGGACTCGATCACCGATGTTGAAATGGTTTTGATTTTTAGTCATGAATATTCTTTGTCTTTTCTTTGTAGATCAAAGAGTTCTCGTATGCTTGATCACGGAGTTCATTTAATTCATTCATTTGAATTTTTCGGTGATCACCACTGCTGAATATCGAAGTTGGCATGTTTCAAGGCCCAGTATGCCTTGTGCTCAAGCTCAATCGGCAGATGACATGCCTTTCCGTACACAAGCTTGTATGGAGTACACCCGATGGGTGTTTTATAAGTTGTACGGAAGGCCCAAAGTGCGTCATCTAGCTTATCCGACCAAGAGGCACGGTTTTCGCCTACTGTCCTTTCCAGAATTCTTTTGATCCCTCGGTTGGAAACTTCCACTTGCCCACTTGTTTGGGGTGGTGCCAGTAGAGGCGGTGAGTTACACCATACTTTTGCATGACTCTATCAAACTGGTCATTGCAGAAATGCGTACCACGATCACTGATTATAGCGCGTGGAATTCCAAACCTAGCAAAAAGAGATTTTAAGAATTTCACAACAACTCGGGCATCGTTGGTAGGCAAAGCCTTCGCTTCAACCCATTTTGACAAATAGTCAACGGCCACGAGTATGTATTTATTTCCTCGAGATGATGGAAATGGCCCCATAAAGTCAATGCCCCGGATGTCAAAATCACACACTGAATGGCGTTTCATTTCATTTCTTTGTGAGATATTCCGTGACGTTGACAAGCGTCACAGGTTTTGACAAATTCATGGGCATCCTTGTAAATCGTGGGCCAATAAAATCCGGAATCAAACACCTTCTTGGCAGTGTAGTTGGGACTATGATGTCCCCAGTAGGTCCAGAATGGCAAGCCTTGAGAATGTCATTGGCTTCTTGACCATACACACATCGCGATGACTTGATCCGCAAATTTTGAATAAGTAAGGGTCGTCCCAGAAGTAATGTTTTACATCTTTAAAGAATTTGTTTTTCTGTTGGGACGACATCCCTTTCACCACAAAGTTACCCGCATGGTAATTTGCAAAGTCAGCAAACCATGGGGTAGAAGAGTCTCCACGAAAAGAAACCCCATTGAGTGTTTCGAGAGGAAATGTTTCGTTTATTTCCTTTTTCTCGAACACATCTTGGTGAGGTTTTCTAGACGGGATAGATGATCGGCAGCCAGGTTCAGCTCCTTTTTATCACGTATGATATCAAATTCTTGTGGGAGGAGAACCCAACGGAGCAATCTCGGCTTTGCATCTTGTTTTGCAAAGAGATATTTGAGAGTCGAGTGATCCGTATACACCACGCATTTGGTCAAGATAAGGTATGGCGAAACTTCTCAACGCATACACCTAATAATAATTCTTTTTCTGTAGTGGTGTAATGGGTTTGAGCTTCGTCATAGTCTTATCGCGTAGTGGATAGGCTGAAAATGCTTGGTTTTCGTTGCCCGGACTGCACGATAGCAAAATCACTTGCATCGCACATGAGTTCAAAGGGTAAATCCCAGTCGGGGCAACTAGAATGGGTGCTTCCGTAAGCTTTTTCTTTAATGTTTCAAAAGCTTCGATGCACTCCGGTGAGAAGATAAAAGGAGCATCTTTTTCAAGAAGATGGGTCATAGCCGAGGCGATTTTAGAAAAATCTTGTATGAATCTCGATAAAACCGGCATGACCTAGAAAACTCCTAATACCTTTGACGGTAGTAGGATGAGGCAATTTGGCAATAACATCGACTTTTGCTCTATCAACCTCAATCCCATTTTTGGAAATCTTATGGCCAAGGACTATGCCTTCTTTGACCATAAAGTGGCTCTTCTCCCAATTTAGACAAAGATTGGTGTCTTCACACCGTTTTAGCATTTTTTCTAAATGGGATAGACATGTGTGAAATGAGTCCCCAATGACCGAGAAGTCATCCATAAACACCTCCATTGTTTCCCCGATCATGTCGTGGAAAATTTCCATCATACATCGTTGGAACATGCCAGGAGCATTACATAGGCCAAAAGGCATACGTCTGTAGGCAAAAGTTCCGTATGGGCAGGTGAATGTGGTCTTTTCTTGATCCTGCGGATCAATGGGGATCTGAAAATACCTTGAGAAACCATCTAGGAAACAATAGTATTCGTTCCCTGCTAATCTCTCAAGCATTTGGTCCATGAAGGGTAAAGGAAAGTGGTCTTTACGGGTGGCTTCATTTAACTTGCGATAGTCAATACACACACGCCATCCGTAACCAATCGAGTTGGAATTAACTCGTTTCTTCATTACAACAGTTATACCACCCTTTTTGGAACATTGAATGGGACTGACCCAAGGACTATCAGAGATCGGGTAAATTAGACCGGCATCAAGAAGTTTGAGAACCTCTTGTTTGATAACCTCATGAATCTTAGGATTCACCCTCCTCTGATGTTGGATTGCTGGTTTGAAGTCATCCTCCATCAAGATTTTGTGAGTACAAAACTCAGGGTTGATACCCTTAATGTCAGAGAGTTTCCAAGCAATTGCTTGCTTGTGTGATTTCAAGACCTTTATGAGAGCAGTCTTCTCCTCCTCAGTTAAGTCCTTAGCAATTATGACGGGTAATTTATCATCACCCTCCAAGAATGCATACTCGAGATGAGGAGGTAGGTCCTTAAGTTCAACCTCGGGAAATTCTTCAGTAGATGTTTGTACTGATTTGATTTCCTCAACTGTGATCTCTTTCGGAGGAGTGGTAATGGATCTTCATTTAACAATTGCTCAAGATAAAGGATATCCCCTTCCGAATCATAAACACCATCAATTCATTGATTCATCATTAGCAAGAAACTCATCGATCTCTCTAGAAAAGAAGTCACCTCCCTCAACGGGTGAGAGAGGGGAAAAGTTGGCAATAATGGTTGAGAAGATGTGGTGGAATCCCCACTCCGAATTATGAAAATAACCAAGAAAATCTTGAGAGTACTCCTCTGAAGCAATATCAATTACATCGACTCGATTATGATTGATTATCATAATTTGAGGAGTACCTCGTTTGATCAAGGTTAAAGGTGACAGCTTCTTCATTACCCACACGTAACGTGATTTCTTGCTCAAATACATCAATGAGAGCACGGTCCGTTCTCAGGAATCCTCGTCCAACAATGAGGGGAACCCGATGATCGGCATCGAAATCAACAACCACAAAGTCCGCTGGAAAATGGAACTTTCCTACTTTCACGAATACATCCTCGGCGATGCCAAGAGGACGCGATATAGAACGATCTGCAAGCTCAAGAGTCATGTAGGTAGGAATAAGTTCGGAGAAAGCTTCTTCCATACTGAATAAGGCATCAGATTGATGCTTGCACCAAGATCAGCAAGGGCAAAGCATTCAATCATCCCTGGAAAAACACAAGGAAGAAGAAAATTTCCAGGATCTCCAAGCTTCTCGGGAAGCTTCTTTAAACGAACTGCGGCAGTTCTCGTTCAAAGAGTTTTAGCCATTTCAAACAGCTTTTCCTTGTTGCTTAACATGTGTTTGAGAGTTGATGCAAACTTGGGCATCAGCATGATGGCATCCGCAAAGCTTATGTCAAAATGTAATTCTTGGAAAATTTGAAAAATTTTCTCCATTTGATGACCTGCTTTTTTGAAGCTTTTGCTATTTTAACGTGATGGGTAAGGAATAGAAGTTTTGGATTTGGGGTTGTCAACTGGAGGTTCAAAAAAACTCCGGTTTGGTTTTGGGTTTCGGGACAACTTGAGGATGGACATGTGCTGTACTTTGTGAGCTAGTAGGTTGCACTTGGTCCTTGGTCGCCTCAGGTTCACTTTCCACTACCTTCGGGAGAGAAGAAGAAGAGGTAGTAGGAATAGCGGGTCCAGCATATGAAGCACCACTTCCGGTTGTGATCGCCTTTGCATCGCCCCTCGGATTAGCGATCGTGTTGCTAGGTAAAGTACCTGAGCCCGAGGGTTGATCATTTAAAGACTTGTTAATGTCAGAAATCAACCAACAACCTGTTTATATCCTCTTGGGATTTCATGAATTGCTTCAATAACTCATAAGATGATGGTCCAGTTGGAACAATGGCTTGATTTTGTGTAGGAAAATTCTGGCCTCTATTGTTTGGATTGGGGCCTTGATTTTGGAAATTTCCTTGATTATTGCCATGAAAATACCCTGGGTTGAAATTTCCCTGACCTGGGTTTCTATTAAAATTTCCTTGGTGTTGGAAGTTTTGACTTTGATTTTGAAAACCATTATTTTGACTAAAATTACCTTGGTTTTGAAAACCTTGGTTCGTTCTTAATTCGATCGTTGTGTGTGTGGTGAAATAAACACAATATCAATATATCAAATTAACCGTAAAACCCGACAAATTAACCTTTTAGGAAAAGGGTTAACATGCCAAATCTCACGGGTGTGATAAAGTGATACCGGGAAAGTGATTTCCCCGGGTCGTGTCCCAACGAGGTGTGAAATTGACGGAGTGGTTGAGTTTCGTGATTTGGACTTGAATTGGTTAGACGAATTTGGGTTTTGGATTACGTATTCTACAAAATAAAGAACAAGAATGAAAATGAAGTACGTAAAACAAAGTAAACCCTAAATAAACTACTACTAATCCTAAGAAACAATAAAACGACGCTAAACTACATCCTAGGGTGCTAAAATGCAAAAATGCTAAAAAAAACGGGAACACACCCGAAAGTGAAAAAGGTGCAATTAGTCCTACGAGTGCAAAACTAATTTTCCTACATTCTAAACGACCAAAAATAATTTTAGAAAAAAACCAGGAATTTTTTCGACTTTTAAATTATTATTAAAAAGCTATTTTAAACTAATTAATTAATTAAAAATACTAAACATTTTTAGAAAATTCTACAAAAACTACAGGAAATACCTTACATGATCTTGAATCAAGGAAAAATAAAGCATGCACCTTGCCTAAGGAATAAAATTAGTAAAAAAAAATAAACACTAAAAAAAAAAAGCTAACTCGTTAAGTATTAGTTATACAAAAAGAAACCAAAAAATACAAGCAGTGAGATGGTTGTTGAGATGGGTGTTGGGTCGGTGCAGTGAACCGAAGGTCAAGTGTTCGAATCCTACAGTGCCACTTTTTGTCACTTACTTTTGGATTTTCTTTTAAAGACTTAATTAATAGACAATAATAAGGACTTTTTACAAAAAAAAACTTAAACTTGCAAGAACCAAAATAAGCTGTTATGACAGCTTACAAGCTGCTGTCATGGGCAGAACCCAACCAAACACCCTTTTAGCAATTTTTATGCACAAAATGAGCAATGGAAAAGTAGTTTTAAGAAAGAGAAATAAGCTAACATGTGAACCTAAACTGAAATAAGCTATAAACAAAGAAATAAAGCTAAAAATATGGAGATAAGCAGTTGGCAATGTAACTATCTAGGGGGATCCTTAATCTACTAAAATGGTAAAATAAGCATTAAAACTATGATTAGGCACTACTTAAGCTAATAAGGTTCTAATCTAATCTACATTAACTAATGAGCACTGAACAAAACTAAATAAGCTAAAAAGGTCACCTGATAAGCACAAAAGAGTGAGTCTGGGGTTGTCTCTGTTGTAGTCTCAAACAGCCCCAGGTGGGTTTGTGGCTTAATCTGAGTCAGCTACGGTGGAGTTTAACCTTAGAGCTTTAAGGGTTCTTGAAGACAAGCTAGGGGGCAAGCTTTTGCCCCCACAAAATCTCAAATAAAAGCTAAACCAACTCTCCTAGAGGCTGCTGTTGGGGACAGGTATGGGCTGCTGAAGGCTGAATGCATCAATTGAAACTTGAACAATTTTATTAAAAACTGAAAATGACCATAACATGAAGTGTTGGCTTATGCCAAACACCCCTGCTGGGGGCAAAAACTAGAAGATGACTTCTTAACTGCGGTAACTTAGGATTTTGAGGGAACTGAATCACATCATTAACAAAAACTCAAAATGAGCTAAACAACTCATACCATTCTTCTACAAACTTTGACCGAAATTAAAAAATCACTTGCATAAAAATGGAATTTGAAAGAAAACTGAATTTATAAAACTTGAATTTGATATTACAATTAAATTAAAATGACAAGAAATTTAAATGGGACTAGAACTTGAGAATTCTAGACAATCTTTTACATTTATCCCAATTGCTATTTATACAAAGCTTCAATTTGTCTTCTTCTCTTTTTCTTCTTTGCTGTGCTTCTTTTGTGAGACAAACCAACCAAAAACATCCTTGTGCTTCTTTCCTATCATCTCAACCATCCAATAGTTAGGTGCACTTTACTTGAACCATCTGAGCCATTGGAGAGGACCTTAGGCCCTCTGGATTGCCAAGGTGGCATTGGGTAACCTGTGACTTGCATTGGGGAAGGACATGAGTGGGACTGGGAAGTGGTAGGACAGATGGAAGAGGAAAAGAAAATGGCGGGTAAAGAGGGATTCGGGTTTTATGGGTTTGGGATTTTTTTTGGGTAAACACAGGTTAAAGGGGAAATGAATGGGTGGTTCAAAGGGAAGTTATAAAAGGGGGGTTTAATGGTGTTAAAAAGGGTTTAATTATTTTGTTAAAAAGGATTTTAAAGTCAAAGTGAAAATGTATATATATATATATATATATATATATATATATATATTTTGAAAACTACAAAATTGGTTTTAATAAAAATTGAGTTTCTTTACAAAAATGGCTTTTAAAGCAAAACGGGATTTGGATTTTTTTGGTTCAAGGCGGGAATTAACTTTGGTCTGGGGGCGTAATTTTAATTTTGGGTTCTTGGTTAGGTTTTAAGACGGTTTTCCAAACCCACTCTAAAAGCGTGTCCCGGCTCTGAAAATGTAGAAAATCCACTCTCGGCTCGTCGTTTCAGCACATTTCTTATTTCGGCTCGTTTTTGCCCGTTTTCAATCCTTTTGTACCTGTAAGACACAAAACACACTCCGAGGATATTTTTAGCATATTTTGATCATATTTGGGTGTTTTTGGTCATTTTGTGGTCTTAGGTGGGTAAAAACGATGAGTGAATAAGCACTCATCAAATCCCACCACACTAGGCAATTGCTAGTCCTAGCAATCAATCATGTAAAGTAATGAATGAAACTCACGAGCATACCCCATTTTAACCTTTTTATTCGATCGAGAAATTTAAATTAGGTGAAAGTAAACAACATGCTTGATTAACAAAATGTGGTATCATGGAACGGGATTCACACAAAATGGGTGTCTCCAGGGAATTGTAATCGTCATCCTCTTTTTTATACTCTCAAACTAAGTCTAAACTTATTGTGCAAACGTTTTGACAAAATGCTAACACTACTTATACAAATAATCTATGTAAGTCGAGACTTAACTTTTTTACTCCCGCAGTTTATACAATTTAAGTTCGTGTGCTCATTTTCAAAAGTTTGACCATTGAAACCGACCTTGTTATGGTTGTTATCCACTTAACTAAAATCTTAACTTCCCGGAAACTACGAAAGTCTTAGGATCGAAAGGGCCTCTTCCATGTAGCGGCTTTCTTCTCGGCACATCCCAAACCAGTTGGCTTTAGGTGACCGGGCTTTTGACACCTCACGGAGAATAGTACCGGAATTGGCGGGAATTCGATTCCAAAGATTCTGAGCTACCGTTAAGTTAAAACAAAACTAATGGATAACAACCGTGATAATTTTAAGTTCGAGATTGGTGAGATCACTCATGTAGCGACTTTCTT
>OU343217.1:222823495-222873864 GCA_910596185.1 Chrysanthemum makinoi
GCAATTTGTACCCAAGCGGCAGGGCTTGGTCTTCATATGATGATAAGCACATTTAGCACATTTGGGATGTGTACCCGCATACTCTCTTTGTTCATTACCAGTTGCCCCAAAAACTCTTGCCCTTTTGTTTTCTGCTACCACCGTCCATCTGCCTATTCCGACCCACCGCTTCCTTCCTCTTGTCACTGCTCTCAAAGTACCATTTCTAACCATCTCGTCTGTCAGTTCCTTTCCCTCAGTATTGCACTTTGTATTGTAGACGGCTCAGTCGTTTTCACAGTTCCATGGATTTCAGGCACAAGACCATATATTCCTCGTGATTCTCTTGGATTCAGGGGTAACCATATGAGGAACTATCTGGCTAACTCATGGATCGATCTTTGTAGGCTGCGTGACCAGCTCCTATCATAGAGTGATGATAAAGTTCATGTTCCATTTTCTCATTTTCATGTCCGGGCATTACTCTTCTTGCAATAACGCCTTAAATTCGTCCCATGTCATACCTATAAATTTTCTTCTCTCTCTGCCCCTAGCTTGTAGCTGTGTGTTCCACCATGTCAATGCCTTCCCTAATAGCAAGCAAGCAGCACACTTCACACCTCTGATGTATGGCACAATTCTGATGTCGATCCTGACTCTGTCTTCTCTACCCCATCGATATACCCAAGCACCTCCTATACCATCAAACTCCACGGTTTTGCATCTGAAAATTCCTTATACGTGCATCCAGTTCTGTTGTTGTTGTTGTTGTTGCCACTGCCAACTACATTGTTGGTCGTCATTCCGTTCCCGTGGTTTCCCGAGTTATTCATATGGTTTCCAACTTGTGTGACAATAGTGGGAAGCAAGATTTGAAGTTGTTGAGCGATGATGGCGGCAAAATCAGGGTTTCCGCCAGCATTGTTTTCATTGTTACCCATGTCGCGACCGCCTTCTCTACCTCCACTCTCATCTGTCCTTCCACCCCTTTGCGCGCCCACCGGTCGTTATTGCTGCGTGTTACCCTCTTTGGTGCCATGATCTCTGCAAGGAAAGGACCGTTGAGTTCCCACTGTCTATACTTAACGTCCTCAAACATAATACCACGCCACAAATTGGTTCCTAAGGTGTCCACACCGATCTACGTATGCGTGGTCGCATATGTCCACGTGGGTTGTGACGCATTTATAATTATATTGGCCACCATAATTATAATTGCCTCATTTCACACGTGTACATACCACCAAGCATATATGTCTCGGCGATTGTTTGTTACGAAATAGGTAGCCATTCTATCATCCGATTCTAAACGGTGGAGGAGGAATTTAGGGTAGGTATCTAGGGAGAGTCACACTTGGTGTATAGGAAATTCCTTTAGGTGCTAAAGTCACTATGAGGTTTAGTCGCAGCAGTTCCCAAAGTATCCTCAAGAGAACTCCCATCCTCGGGCAAATCATCAAATCTATACAGCTATATAGTAACACTTATTTAGCTCGATCTTCGTGTCTCATAAACAAGAACTGTCACGAGATCAAGTTAATAATTCTCATTACTGAGCTCCATATTTTTTATGACTTGACTAAATTTTGGGACTCCCCTATCGGTACAAGGAACTCGTTATCCAATGAGGTGGTCTAGAAGAAATTATTAGAAAACATATGCGCACGCAAAGTGTGTAAGGCGATAGGAAAGAAAGGATCGCGTGAAAGCGGTTATAGAGTCTAGGAACTAAAATGCAACCTAGTTCTCTATAACCAATTCTCTGATACCAATCTGTCACACCCCCAAAATATCGCAGCGGAACAATAGTGTCTTTGGGGTATGACGTCATAGCACAAAGTATGGATACAGAAAACGACCTCTAAAATGAGACGTTTTGGAAAGTTTACCATTCTATTAAATAAAGTTAAAGTTTACAAAACATGAGATCCCAAGTTTGATAATACATAAAGGGTTACAAAACATGTCGAATGGTAATAGATAAAAACACAAGACTCCAATGTATGCCATGTGACCCAAAATCTCCATGAAATGCTATCGCCTTACGACCTGAGATAAACATGCTAAAAGTGTCAACACAATGGTTGGTGAGTTCATAAGTTTGTTGAAAATGATTTGAAAAACTTAAGAATGTTGAGCAACAAGGCATTGTAAATCCATTCAGTTCCGAGTTCCGCCCATACAAAACTCGCAACCTATGTGTTCACAACCCATTGCCTAAAATAGAATTGTCAATCTTGTTTGTAAGTAGGACATATGTGCATACGATATATACATGTACTTAATGCAAAGAATCACAGCCAACTGAACATCTTGACAAGTCTAATTGTTTGTTTGTCTCATTGAATACTTACAATTATATTCACCCCAGGTCAAGTCATCAGGACCCAAGGTGGGGGCGTCAGCCCGATAGTACTATCAATACTCTCCGCCCGGCTCCCGCAGGAGTTAACCAGTTGCTAAAGTATGTATGTTTGAAGCATAATTGAAAACAAGTTTAGCACATTAAGGCACATATCGCAATAAACCACACATAATGTCCAAGAGTATAAGAAGTATAGTGTACACAATTGTATAATTTGAGTATTCGCAAGAGTAAAAACAAGTATTTAAGTATGTATCTCCCCCAAAGAGTTTGTAAGAATTTAAACGAGTAAAAGCGGGTATGAACTCACCTGGTATGATTGATATGCTAACAAAATGAAGTGCAACGAAATGAGGCTCGGAACTATCCGCGACCTAAAATGAATGATGTGCTCTAATATAAGTCATGAAACAATGTTGTGCATGCATATCCATATGTAATCTATACCACTTGTACGTTTTGAAATAGAATTTATCGTTGAAATATATGTTTATAACATCTCGTCATGTTTATAAAATACTTTACAAGTATATACGTTGAATCAACATCCTACGATAATCTTTTTGTGATTTATTATGAAATTATAACTTTTCGTCGTAAAATAGTGTCGTTGAAATTTTCATGAAAGTGAATATACGGCCTCGAAAAGCTAGTCATAAAATGGTGCACATCGAGTGTTAGGAAATGAACTCAACGGTTTTGTGAAGCTTGTATCATTATCTCAAAGTTTTAGTATTTAAGTTTTCATCCTAGATGTCTCGATCATAGAGTAAAATATAGGTTAAGTATGGTACTTTTGTCCAAAATATTGTTTAAGGGTGGTTTCTGGCAAATTTTAAGTGACTATATTTTATTCGTTACAACTCCGCTTGACGAACGGTTGGACATTTTGGAAAATATGCTAGGCGAACTTACTTTTACTAGTAGACATCACGTTATAAAAAGTATTACATCCTTGTTAAAAACGACCCTCAACATGGTCACTTGTTCTTAAAGGTTTGTCTAATAGAAATATATTAGTTTTTCTTATATAATAAAGTTACGGCAACTTTGTGTAAACGTGTATAATTTAATCGTTACAAGCCCGTTTTCTACGTTTTCTACATCCTTAGATTCGTATTAAAGTATACTAATATATTTTTGATAAGTCGACACATTTAATAACGCTTAAGCCTCATTTTCTACTCGTAAAAAGTGATATTAACATGCTTAAATTTTTGAAATTAATAGTTTTCGTCGTCAAACTTCAAAAATTCATAACTTCTTCGTTATAGCTCCGTTTTAATCCGTTCAAGCGGCCACGTTTTCGTTTTTAAGTATATTTTCCAAATATCTAGCCCAAAATATTTTAACAACTGTCGAATTTTCCCAGATTTAAAAATAAGATCAGACCGTTAACTAAAGTTGTCGAAATGAGTTTTTCACGCGCCAAACCTATTCCAACTAATTCGAAACAACTCCGAAGCTATTCTAATCCTACCATACACCTTCTTAGGGTGTCATGGGTTCCTAGGCATCACCAAAAGTGATATGTTACAAGGAGTAATTATAGGATGACATATATATATATATATATAACTTTTAAAATTAATGAAAAAGTGGTATAAACATCCATAAGACTTGCATGTTTTTCTCAAATATGATGTAGTGAACATAAAATAAATATGAATTATGAAGATGAATATGAGATGCTTACTAGTTAACTTGATGAGGTTAATGAACAAAGGTTTTTCCTAATCACCCAAGGTTTTTATTGCACAACCTTAATCAAGAGTGATACTAGAGTGAATAAAACTTGACTTGTAAATTTTTTGATGATCACCTCCTTGGTCCTTATGGTGGCCGGTTCAATTAGGAGAAGAGAGGAAGGATACTTTGCTTTACACCTTGAAGATATTTGATCTATGTGTTGGTATAGAGTATAATATGATATACATGTATAAGATATTTGATGCAATTTAAAGTGAGTCATCTCCCCTTGTGTCGACAAGGGGGTTTTTGGATTAGCAATTCAATTTTTTTTTTTTTTTTTTTTTTTTTTTTTTAAATGTGTAAGTATAAGTAGATGTAAGGTTAAGTAAAAATAGTTAGTAACTTGTATACACATTTGAGCATTTAGGATAGCGTTAACTAAAAATAAATTTTAACGGGTCAAAATGAAATATATTGAAGTCATAAAAATTATAAAAATACATTTCTTGAAAGATTTGAGTGAAATAATAATTATCGTGTAGTATTTAAGAAAACCGTCGTAATTATATAAATATAACAATTTATATACAAAATAAATTTAAAACACCGGGTAAACTAATAATAATATTTTTATAAACTTAAAATGAGTATAAAATTATATTGGAATAATTTTTGGAAGTATCGGATCAATTGTTCAAAATAATTAATTACGCGATAGCGTTTATTTAATAAGAAATTATTCGTTTAATGTGAAATGCAAAACCATGCATGAACTAATATGATGAATATTGAGTTTGAGAAATGACCGGAAATTGAGAATTGTGACAAAAATCTTGAGTTTCTTCCCCTTTTTCTTCCTTGGCCGGTTCTAAGAGAGAAATGGAGAGGATTTTGCAACTTTTTCAGCTTAGTATATGTGTTAGTATGTATTTATGTTAGAGTATAATTTTAAGTATAATACATGTCATAGCTATTAGTGTATATGTGTAAGTCTAGTGTAAGATTTTTATGAAAAATCATGGTGAGTCATTGGTTTGGTCGGCAAGGGGGGAAAAAAGAAAAGAGTGGTGTAATTTTTATTAAGTAAATGTATTATATGATAATTGTAGTGTATATTTGATAAGTGAAAGTAATTATTTAGTGTAGCGTTGGCTAGAAATTGATTTTTACGGAACAAAATAAAGTATATCGAAGTCATAAAAATTATAAAATACATTTCTTTCTTACAAGAATTGAGTGAAATAATAATTATCGAGTAGTATTTACGAAAACCGTCGTAAATATATATATATAACTATTTATATACAAAATAAATTTAAAACATCGGGTAAACTAATAATATAATTTTTATAGTCTTAAAATGAGTATAAAAATATATTAGGATAATTTTTGGAAGTGTCGGATCAAATATTCAAAATAAATGATTATACGATAGCGTTTATTTAATAGGAAAATATACGTTTAATGAAATATGCAAATCCGTGCATGAACTAATATGATGATGATGTTACTAATGATATGTAGACTAAATCTAGTCTATATAAAATGTCCTCAATGATTTTTCATGAATTCGTAGCTAAACCCTTACGGTTATGCGAATTTGACACTCGTAAACCTAGTTTACGACAAATGATGAATAGTGAAGCATGAATAGTGATTTTTTCTCCGGGAATGAATAGTGTTTCGTGAATAGTAAAATTTTGAAATACGTTCTCAGAATATCAGATCGACTTCAAAAACAATGAATAGTAAAATGATGAATAGTAACCTATGAATAGTAAATTTCCCAGATGAATAGTAAATTTGAGAAATGACCTGAAATTACGAGTTGTCACATTCTCCCACATAAAAACGAATTCAGTCCCTGAATTCAGTCCATGCTGGGTTCTACGGTGTTATCGGTGAAAAGGTGAGGATATTTGAGCCGATTGGTCTTCCGTTCCCAGTACACGCGGACCTCTTGAGAATTCAGCGAACTTTCACGATAGGAATACGACTCTCTTCAACGTTGCACCTCTCGGTCCATGATTTTCACTTGGTCCTCCACGAAATTGAGTTTATCGTCGAGTTGAATTTCTTCCAATGGAATTACGAGTGATTCTCCGAACGACATTTCTTGAGATTTGACACGGAAACGTGTTATGTACATGACTAGTTCGAATGAAAAGCTCGGTCGATATCCTACAACAGGGCTGACTCTGCGAGAATTTTGAATGGCCCCACGTACCTCGGGCAACTTCCCGCGTTTTTCCCGGAATCGTACACGCCTTTCAAGCGAGACGTTCAACATAACTTGGCGGCCACTGAATTCTAATGGTTTGCGTCGTACCTCACTAACTTTTCTGTCGATCTGGCGTTCGGAGTCTATCATACTCATCTGAACTATCTTTTCTGTTGTTCACGAAGCATTTCTTTCGGACCAGTGAGTTGGTTGGCACCAACCTCGGCCAACAAACAGGTGATCGGCACTTCGACCATAGAGTGCCTCGAATGGTGCTGCTTGATCTGGTGTGATAACTATTATTGTAAGAGAATTCGATCAATGGTAAATGGTTAGCCCAACCATTTCCAAAATCATCACACATGCACTGAGCATATCTTTCTAATTTCTGAATCGTTCTTCTAGCTCTGACCTCATCTAAGATGATAGGCATGCTCATCTCTAAGTTGGTTCCAAGGAATCTTGCAATGATTTCCAAAGTTTGAAGTGCATCGACTATCTCCCTGTCAGAATGTGAAATTGGTGCACCCGTGGCTTGAGACTATTTCCTGATATAAAGTCTAGAGTTGGTTCCATGGATGTCCTCTAATTGGTATAAAATGGGCTTATTTTGTAAACCGCCCCGCCCGACAAGGGTTAAAGGAATCACAATTTGTTAGGATCCAAATATTATTGTGTTGATGATTCGGGTGGTCTTGGATGATCAAAATACATGTTTGCCATAGTTAGAGAGTTAGTAGAGAGAGAGGGTGTTCTTGCTAGAGGTTTACACAAAGTATGGAATATTAGATTGAATGAGAAGCACCACCCCTTCCATGGATGGAAGGGGTATTTATACTTACAATACACGACCTCCTATCGGCCTGTGGATCAGGGATACAGTGGGTAAAGACCCGTCCTTCCTCCACGGTGTTACACTACGCTAAACTAAACTAATAACTAACTAATAAACAGATAAATAACGTAAACAACTACAAATCTACGAGCTAACATATGCTAGACCATTATTGGGGTGACCGACTCTTTAACATGGAATTTTCTAATTCCTAACAATCTCCCCCTAAGGGAGGTCACCCCATGAAATACATTTTGCTTCCTAGCATTCTATCTTTGACTTTGTTCTTGAGCTCGTAGACTTGAATTCTTCAATTTCGCAATCTTTGTGCTTTTGTAGCGATTCTTCAAAGTCCGCATTGATTTGTACTTTCAGTGGAGGTCTTTGAACTGATCCACATCTTTGATGATCTTCGAGCTTTAATTGAGATCATCAGCCACAGTAATCTCTCTGGATCATCCATAGTTGTGTTGCCTTCATGTGATGTTGTGACTTTTGGACCGACATGCTCACACTTTTGAATCATGACATCTTTCCATCAGAGTAGCGGAAGCCTTACTGGTTCATGATATTTGCAGCAGCGTAGCAAAAGCATAGTATAAAATATCAGAACCAGGTTATGTAGATATGCACCAGTCATGATTTCTTCAATTAAGTGTGGATGCTGTGAGCATGCGGCTTTGGATTGACTCCTCAATTCTGATCAGCTGCAACCGTCCAAATGTACCTGCAAACAACAGTTAGCAATAAAGCACACGAAAGTGTCTTTGATCACTTTCGTTGAATTGAGGTACACGGCCCACGGTTCCCCGTTGATCAGTACAAGTACTGCCTGTGATCAGGTAGGATTCCTAAGAATCTCCTTGACAGGGTTTCGCAGCTGTTCTAGCTGTTCTCAAACCGGAACGTCTCAAAGAAGACAACACGGAGTGAGTGAACCAGCGAATTGAGATTCACTGATTGATGAAAAATGATTTGAAAAACAATCGCGTATTGCTTGAAGAAAGAGTTTTGCAATACGACGAAGGTTTTATGAGAAAGATCAATTTTCAATCAAAATACTTTTTGTATTAGAGAATGAGTACACATTCGACGTGCTAGAGAAAAGAAGAAATTTGCACATCGAACGGATTTTCCAAAAGTATTTTTTCAATCAGAGATACTTTTTGAATTTGAAAACATACGTACACATTCGACGTGCTAGAGAAAAGAAAAGATTTGCACATCGAACTTTTTTTCCAAAAGCATCCGTCAATCCATTCCTGGACCAAGGTTGATTCAAGTTTGAATCTCCCCATCGTTACTATCCAGTTGTCACAAGCTTGATCTTAGAGAAGATCTCACATGTCACCCACCAAGAGCTTGTTTGATGTTGGCTCTAGAAGGATTTCCATCTTCATCGTGAATATTTTCATATCACTCAGATGTTCTGGCAATACCACAAGGATAATGCGTAGGACTCTTAATATATACTTACTTTCCACATTGTGTGAAACAGCAAGTCTTCATTAATTTAGTGTCCTAATGAGATATTGTGGATGATCTCGTGGCTCTAGACTCAATCGTGCACATTTGGTTCCTATGCCGGAGACTAGGGAGAGGGTCTCCTTCTTCAATATCAACAATCTCTAAGAGAAAGTCGATAGATTATGTCGGTTCCCCGTGAGAATGAAACAAGCCCTTTTAAGAGGAACTTGAGTAGCTTGGGAAGTTTAGTGCAGTGCGTCACTGGGTCCATGACGTCTTGTCTTCAATACCAGTGTTACCTTGGTAACAACCAGTAGCATATGTATTGAACCCGGTTTCTGGCCTAAGGTTGAATTATTGGAGGGCTATTTCTTTTCACCCCTTTTCACATTCATTTCTTTTTCATTACTAGAACCTTGTTGGGTTTATTCCAGTACTAGCTCTGTCTCAGTCCGCACTCTTCCCATATCTCACTTTTCTCCTCTTTTTTTTTTCATCTATAAGGACTCTACACTATCTAGTGGATTGTCCCTGGTAGATCCCTCCGGCTCTGGCGGGATCGTGGGAACGAATACCTAACCTAACCATCCTTATAACACCATGCATAACGTAAAATGGTCGGTCTTTTGGTATTGTTCAATCTTCCTTGAAACCAATTGAAAAATCATTTGGAAAATCAATCAAGGTACTTGTGATACGAGATCAAAGCATTTTGTACCTTAATAGTTTTGATCATTTAGAAACCTCCCCCTCAACATGTGCATATGATTTAGATATTGTTTAGCACATGGAGGCAAGAGGACTTTAAAATATTTTCTTTGATCACAATTTTCATATAAAAAAGCCATTTGATTTTCTTGGTAAATTCTCCCCCTCAATATGTGCATAGGATTTTTGAAATCATTTTTATCACATAGAGGCAAGAGTTCTTTTGAAGCACATCCACAATCACAAAGCCATTAAGAAACCATTTGAAAACTCAATCAAGGTACTTTATGTTAAAACATAAAAGCTTTTGTACCTCGATAGTTTATTTTCTTTTAAAATTCTCCCCCTCAATATATGCTTCGAGATTCGAAAGCTTTTAGCACATATGAGAGAGCAGCGTGCACAATTAAATCAAAACGATCACCTTTTATCAAATTTCATTATTAAATCACAAATTCTCCCCCGATCAAAAATATCAAACCCTTTGAGATTTTGGATCTCAAGTGATTTAATACTGTTTAGAAAACATGGGAGAATATGTGGCCTGGTTTAAATACTCATCATGTTTTTGGATAAATCCTCCTCCTCAACATGTGCATTGTGTATGAAATCGTTTGGCACATGGAGGCAGGAGTGCCTTTAAAGGACTAAAACCAATTCCATTTAAACATATAAGAGATTTAACTCACGATCTCTACCCCGATCAAAATTTCAAACCTTTTGAGATTTGTGATCCCAATTGATTTAAATCATTTAAAAGATTTTGGGGAAAGACGTGGCAAGATTTGATTTTGAAAAATGACAGATAAGGACCATTTTAAGACATTAAAGATTGTTAGTGTCAGGTATGATTGTTTTAAGAGATCTTTTAGTAAAATAAAACAATTTCACAATCAAACAAGAACAGAAAAAATTTCATTTTGACAGATCTTGATTCTAAAAAAATCATACCATGACATAACATTAAATCTTTAGATCACCACTTATATTGTACAAAGCGGAACTTTTGTGAAGAAATATCGTTTGAAAATATTTTATTTTAAATCACTCTCCCCCTCAATCCATGACCGTAGTCGTTGATTGAGTGACTTAAGTTTTGAAAAAATGAAGTCCGGTTGATTTTCAAAATTAGTCCAATATATTTCAAAACATATTTTTCCATTTTCAAAACAATTTAATTCAATTTACTCAAAATTGTTTAAATGGTATCCTGCACAAAGATTCAGTAGGTGGTTGAGAAGCTTCTGTTGTTGTTGCTGTAGGGTTTGGAAGAAAAACCGTCTGCAGATGCAGTGAGACTTCTTCTTACGTTGCATTTTGAATGCCAACTGAGGTCAAATTAAGCTCCGTTTCTTCAATCACTTAGAAGAAAACCATCTGCTGATGCAGTGAGACCTCTTACGTTGCATTTATGCCAACTCTCCATAGAAGTCCAATTAAGCTCCGTTTCTTCATTTGTCAACCCAAGATATTGTTACCCTTTCCTTTCGGCATCCAATCATATTCATCTGTGGGATCCGGATCGGGAACATTCTTATAACCAATATACCTGCATACGTTAGTGAACACACATACAGATATATGGTGGTCGACATCACCCAAACAGTAATCGACTAATAAAAGTCAATGCAACATATCAATCAGATCATTTAAATGTATGGGAAAAAATGTGTTCATCAAACTCTAATTATCTAAACCTAGCAATCATATCCTTGGCACCTAGTCCTTCAACATAGGTTAACATCATTTTTAATTAAGCATATTAGGATAATTAAGAAAGCTCGTTAGAAGATATAGATTTGAAAACATTCTCCCCCTCAACCAATAACTCATTTAATAAAAGATTTTAAAAGCGCTGAGTCATTGATTGAGTTTTCCAATTTTATAAAACTCTCTGAATCTGATTGTTTTTAAGCAACTCATTTTCCACCATTTTGAAAACACCAAATATTTTTCTGAAGAATTTTAGACGGAAAAACATTTGTGTAGGAACAGCAGTCCTTCGACATACTTTCCTCAATATATTTTAGGATAAGTGCACGAAATATTTGAAAATTGGTTTAGCGCAGCACTTTCCTTTCTTTAAAGAACGGGTTGCTATCTGAAATAATAGCAAACCATAGTTTAAGCACGGGTTACAGTCTGAAGTAACTGCAAGCCATAGTTTAAGCCCGGGTTACAGTCTGAAATAACTGTAAGCCATAGTTTGAGACATGTTTTGAAAAGAATATTTACACCTCCTGCTCGAACTTCATCTATGGTCCCGTGCCATTATTGAATGACATTTCTAAGACCGTAGATGTTATCGATACCAGAAGACATGTCATGTGAAAACATATTTTTGGTATTTTTGAAATTTTCTGATTTTTATGGGTTTTTTGAAGGTTTTATATTTTTCTATTTTGTTTTGTTGGTTTTATATTTTTGTATTTTGCTTTTTGAAATAGATATTTACAAGATAGAGTAGATGATATAATTTAAGAGGATGATGATACGAGTACCGAGATAAGGATATCAAGCAGCACGTCGTAGAAGATAGAATACGTCATCTCTTAAACTTTCCACCACAAGCTTCCGACGCTCCAGAATCGAAGATAAACATGAGCCTTTGAAAGTGAGACTTTGGCAGCTTCCCCCCAAACCGAAAATCCATGTGAGACAGATTCGAAGCTTATTTCAAGCTTTCCTTAGCCAGGTGCACAGAGAAGCACACCATTATCATAAATCCCGCTGTTCCTTTTAAGAACGATAATCGAGATTCTCCATTCGGGGTTATATCCTCCAATAGAAGAACAGCAACGTTTCATCCCACGCTTAAATAAGTCTTCTCAAATTTCATTCTACTGAAGTCTGAAGCAATCCATTCCAAAAGGTGTCAAGAGAACAATTCCCCCAAGTAGTTGAATTGATGCAGTCAGTCTCTTTGTATAATGCTCAAGAACTCTCCTTAATACACATCATGAGGTAATGAAAACACTCCCCAATGTTCACATCTTTCATCCCGATGAATGTGTATGAAGCTCAAGAACCGAAGTACACCATATCCAAGACCTCCCAAATACACATCATGCCCGGAAGGAAACACCTCCCAATGTTTGTGGTACAATCTTTCTTCCCTGATGATCGTGTATGAAGCTCAAGGACCCGAAGTACACACATTCCCCAAAGAGAGAATAACCGATAACATTGAAGAAGCAGGCCGAATCACTGATTATCTCTGCGGGTGACAATCTCTGCGGATGTCAACACCGGAATAAGTGATTATATCTCTGAATCACAGATTAAGCCCTCAAGTAAAACAGCTGAGCATCCCCAATGTACACAATTCTCTCTCCCCTGATGATTGCGATAACATCGAGATCATCACACACTAATGTACCTCTTATATCTTCAGAAACATTTTCTAACATCTCTTCCCCCACATAGTTGAAATAAAACACTAACGCCTTGAAGAGTAAAACCTTGAGTTTCTCTGCGGTCATGACATTTGTTTTCCCGGGATAACTTCAATCACTTAGAAGTATTAAGTCCATCAAGTTTACTCGCCATGAGTCAAACCTTGAGTTTCTCTGCGGTAATAACATTTGTCTTCCCGGATATCTTCAATTACTTAGAAGTATTAAGTTCATCAAGTTTACTCGCGTTTAGATACGTGTCTCCTCCCCCTTGCTGGTTTTGATACTTCAGAATCAGCAACATTTGAAGCCCAATACAAGAAATCTTTTGAGAAGAACCTTAGAAGTCTTGTGAGAATCAACTTGCTGAAGAATGAGCAAGTCTAATTGGGGATTAAATTTGACATATCACTCTCCCCCAATTAGTGCTCTCCCCTAAACCGATAATCTGTTTGATAATGCCCAAATAAGAAGAAGTCTTTAGATCGTTAAATGCAACTCGTCTTTAGTCTTCTAACATTAGCAGAAAAATGTAGAACAGACTGTAGACTCGACCTTCTTCAAGATTGTCCAGTTGGGGAATAAATAGTTAACATCTTCACTCACCAAAACAAGAACATCACAAAGAGCATCCCAATTAACTTACATCTTGCAAATCCCTTTAACTAAAATCCCTCCCAATCAAACAAGAACAGAAAGATCAATCAGGCCGCAACGAACACACAAAATGGTATACCAGCAAACAATCACATCAAACAAGAACAGAGGTTGTTCGAATCATCATGTTGATGTGCACGTGAAGCATTAACCGGAAGCACTTTGTCAATAAACTCATATCAGCTTGTGAAGATGTCAACTAACGGCTCATAGAAGAAACTCCATGTGAAGATTACCCGATAAGAAGAAGCTCGGTTCTTACATGAGTTTAGAGCCGTATGACCATTTAATTCTCAATTAATCAACCATGCAGTAATTTCACACTTCTTCTCCCCCTCAAGAATTGCATACGAAGTTGCCATTCTTGATTAAGTAAGTGAAAATCATCCGAATGTTCTATTCACACTTCTCTCCCGCAAAATAAGCACATGATGTCGCCATCGTCATTATAATCGAGCCGTGGAATGAGAACACCAGTGGTAGCCCGGTTCACTTGATGACTTAAGCGCATGGAAAAAGTATGAAGCATGTTGATGAGAATGGTCATAATAGAAGATTTCCTTCTTCAGAAGATAAAGCGCACTGACACGTACACTTTTCTTTTCTTTAGAGAACGAGGCCTGAACTGATGTGAACAGACGTCATAAGAAGATTTCTCTTCTTTTGAAGATAAAGCGCACTGAAACGTACACTTTTCTTTTCTTTAGAGAACGAGGCATGAACTGATGTGTTCATACGTCATAAGAAGATTTCTCTTCTTCTTGAAGATAAAGCGCACTGAGACGTACACTTTTCTTTTCTTTGGAGAACGAGGCATGAACTGAAGTGTTCATACGTCATAAGAAGATTTCTCTTCTTCGAAAGATAATGCGCACTGAAACGTACACATTTCTTTTCTTTGGAGTACGAGGCCTAATATGTGAACAGACGTCATAATCTCTCTCTTTTCAACTCTCTTAGCTAAACATGTAATCATCACCATTATCATTCAGTAGGCTCTTTGCAGTGACAACTGATGGAGATAACCCAATATGATGAATTTGACCCTGAAGTAAACTAACCCAAACTTGTGACTTAAACTTGCACATGTGTAACAAAGAGCGGTGTCGAGAATTCATGCCCCTTTGAATCTCTAAGTACTCTATACTCTTCAACCAACCAACCATCAAGTATAAGACGTACATCACCTCTTGAAAATCCACAATTGAATGTGACACTGAGCACTACAACGTAACTCCTTAAAGTGATAGTTATTTTGTGGTGATAAGAGCCCAATTCCCCCAAGTGGTAAAAGAAAAGGTAAAAGACACCCAACAATAACTAGATTTCCAAGTCTTCGTTTTGATAATAAGCTCGAACAAGGATCATGAAGAATCTTCATCCATCCATCCCCGATACCTTCAGATACTAAGTACACTCGCCCGTGATAATTCACTTCAACCTCAAATAAATAATAGTGAATTAACTCCGTTGTCACATCTTCTGATTAAAAGCTCAATTCTAGCCTCTTTTGACGTTTAGAGTGAACTATGATAATGGTTTCATCCCGACCATGGTTAAAAGCACATAACCCCATAAAACCATGTAATAACCAAATTGCCATGACGAATATCCAAACACACATCCATTCATGAAGTACACCCTTTTATCCCTTCTTCGAAGCAGAAACCGTAGCACCAGCATCAGAAGATCCCGAAATACGCTTTCCTTCCTCCAGGATGGTTCCATCATTACGGGATTTTACAACTCTATGGTTTAAACCGAGAAATAGTTTCTTTCGCGGGATTTTACAAAACCAAGAATAAACCGTAAGATAGATCCGGAAATGCACTTTACTAATACCAGGATGTTTCCATTGTCACGGGATTTTACAAGTCTATGATTTAAACCGAGAAATAGTTTCTTTCGCGGGATTTTACAAAATCAAGACAAAACCGTAAACAATGTCAGCTTGAATGTGTTATGACAACATTGGTTTCGGTGAATATCTGTTTTAGGGGAACATGCAGCGGTTTATCAATGGTTCATTATCCAACATCATCAACAACATCAACCATCCAATCAACACTTTGGAAAACACATCAATCACGCAATCTGTCGGCTATTGTAATGACCACATGGAGAAGTAAACCCGATATACCAAACTTGATCATGAAGTAGAATTTCCCAGATTTGTTACTTAACCTTGTACTAATCCTTGTGAAGAAGAGACGGTGCACCCAATGTACAAAACCTCTTGACATTCTCAAAAAAATGAGACACCGAAGTGATAGCAACGTTGTTAAGCGAGAAAGAATCACAAACGTAACTAAATAGCCAAGTCTTTATCACACTCTATAAAAGCCCGAACAAGTCATCTTCGCGAAGGTATAAAAAAGAAAAAGAAGACGAAATAAGTAAACATGCCCGGAAAACCTTACTTCAAAGCAAATAAGAAATACCGTACAAACAACCCACAACAACAATCATCATCATACCATCAACAATTCTTTACCCAAATGTAGATAACTTCACAAACCATACAAAGTCAAGTATAAAAAAAAACTCCTTTTCCCTGGAGGTTAACCGTAACCCATCAAAGTACACACGTTTCTCCCCATGATGTTTTCGAACTTTCGGAAGCATATAACGGTACGACCATTTGCACGAGAAGTTCTTGTCATAAGCAAACATCTTGAAAAATAATGACTGACGCTGATATCTTGAAAGATTTTGCATGACTGTGAAGTATCATTGCGTTCTGTGCCGCGAATATCCCAAGAGAATTTCTGTAAATTTTAGCTCAAGTCGTAATGTATCTCTCCGTGAAATTTATCCGACCAAAGTACCACTCTTAAATCATCCTTAAATAATTGTAACACAATTCTTGTGAATGAAAAATTTTGCATAACAAAAATTGTTAACTCAATTTCATTTCATACTTGTTTTGTATCACAGTCCAATATAACTCGGCTCACCCGAGATCCATTAACCCACATTCAAATCAATATCCGATTCAGTCCGATTAGAATAAGCCCAAGAGTTACAATACACATCAGACAATAGAGTGAAGCCCGTAAAAAGTGATCCAATGAAAGCCAACACTAATAACTTCAAGGCCCAAGACAATAACCAACTTACCCTAAATTTCGGAAGTATAAAACGCCACACTCTCACAGTCAATCCCTAATATTTCTGTCACCAAACCCTAATTATTTCTAACTCTTTCATCCGCCTCCCAACTTCCTGAAAAATCAATCTCTCTTTTCACCAGTAATCCGAGCAAACATGTAAATCCTTCCAATTTTTTCATGAGTTTGATTAGTCAAATCCTCCCACAGGGATGCTCGAGGTTGGGACCAGGTTCGACTTAGCCACAGGATGGCTTGAAGTCCTGGGTTTCGATATGTCACACGATCTCCATCTAAACACAGTAGGTAAGAACTTTGAAAATATCGATTATATTTTAATTGAATGCAACGAAACAAAGAAAGGTATAACATAATTGTTATAACCTTCTCTTTAAAATTTCGGACATCATCAAAATATTTTAGATCAATGAAGCATAAGTTCTTTTGTGTAAGGATCTATTAAGATCTATGAGTTTGGTGAACCACACACGAAAGAACGAGCTGAGATCGATTAACTCTTTAATGTTTTTGAGATATTAAGTAGAGATCTGAGATGAAATATTTCGAGGGTTTTGATCCTTGTGTGACATAAAGAAAGTCGAAACAAGAAGGAGACTAACATGTATGTTAAATCTCTGATCTTTAAATTCGAAAAGTAAGTAGTTTTGCCTTCAGAGTTGTAACAATGATGAGTTAGATCTATGATGAAACCATTTATGTTTATAGATCTTTTTAGATCTATGTGTTTTATAACCGCACACAAGGATGAAAATGAGATCGATAGAATAGCTTTACATATCATTTCGAATTCCTTTTAACCAATGGATCTGTGATGTAACTTTTCTCCTTTTTGAGTTTAGATGAAACGTTGAGTTCCAAAAAAAAGGAGATAAAACTGAGATCATAAGTATATGAAATCTTTTTTAGTATCAGTATTTTTAGTACTGATGATTGAAGACGGAATGATTCATGTTGTATTTGGTTTTCTTGATTAATACCATGCTTAGTATATCATCTTCATCTTCCATTTCGTTACAAGGTCATCGCTACGACTAACTCGCCAAGGCAAGTCGCCACTGCTAACTCGCCAAGGCCGTCGCCACGGCTAACTCGCCAAGGCCAAGTCGCCCGCTAACTCGCCAAGGCCAAGTCGCCACGGCTAACTCGCCAAGGCCAAGTCGTAGCGACTTGTAAAGACAAGTCGCTATTTTGAGGTGCAATGCATCTGGTCAGTTTTGTGTCAAATCGCCAGCAAGATTTATTATGTTTTCCGATGATTTTTCCGCTACTTTTTTTCCGTTCATCTTCATGATATACCCAGAAAAACTGCATAAAACTGCTTCATTTACCCGTTTTGACCACAGTTTGACCACATAATTTACCGTTTAGACCACATTAATGACCAGTATTGACAAGTTTCGACAAAAAAAGATATCACCAAATGACCAAACCAATATGATATTCAAGACTGTATTAGACAAACACTTGACCATGTAATCATTCATTGACCAACAGATACAAAAAAAACTGTTAAACTGTTTACCCATAAAAAATAATCCGACCACACAAATACACAAACCAGTAAACAAGTATCAAAACCACAACAACCATGGTACGAAACCACACAAATCTTCACAACACAATAAACCTTGGCTCTGGTACCAATTGTTAGGATCCAAATATTATTGTGTTGATGATTCGGGTGGTCTTGGATGATCAAAATACATGTTTGCCATAGTTAGAGAGTTAGTAGAGAGAGAGGGTGTTCTTGCTAGAGGTTTACACAAAAGTATGGAATATTAGATTGAATGAGAAGCACCACCCCTTCCATGGATGGAAGGGGTATTTATACTTACAAATACACGACCTCCTATCGGCCTGTGGATCAGGGATACAGTGGGTAAAGACCCGTCCTTCCTCCACAATGAAACACTACGCTAAACTAAACTAATAACTAACTAATAAACTGATAAATAACGTAAACAACAACAAATCTACGAGCTAACATATGCTAGACCATTATTGGGGTGACCGACTCTTTAACATGGAATTTTCTAATTCCTAACACAAGTAATGGTGTCATATCAAAGCAAAACATAAATATCCAAAAGAAATCTCAACATAATATTGAAATAATCCAAGTCAAAATGACTTCAATACATAGGTCCCAGCGGAAAATAAACTCCAAAAGAAAAGTCTAAGATATAAAGTCTAAATGGCATCATAAGATCAAAGCTAAAATCTCTAAGTAAGTCACACAGCACTCATCCCAAAGCAATACCCAGCTCCAATGCTTAGATACCTGCCGCGGAAAAGAAAAGTGCGGCTGAGCTTCAAAAGCCCATGAAAGATATACAAGCAAACGAATACGAAACGAGAAAGAATACGAAATAAAGTGAAAGAAAGATAGCAAAATCATAATCATTTCAAAAGATAAATCAGGATAACAGAATAAGTTTTATAGCTAACTACCTCGAGCCCAAATACATATGCCATATCATAAACATAATCATATTCACATAAGGCAACATTTGTAGGGAGACCTACCAGAGTTATGAAGGACGTGCATGCACGCAGCATCAATCATCAGATAACATATAGCATATAACATATAATATATAACATATAACAGATCTAGGATGCACCCATACGCCCCCCAAACATACATTGATAATATAATATAACTTGAGCTCATAACAAAAACAGATAAGGGACGTGGCAGAACTTCACTCTACTGCCCTAGAGTCATGTCAGAAGTGCATTACTGACACGGACATGGAACCCCCATGACTAGTTAATAATTGGCTCGGGTGTCAAACTATCTTAGGTCAAATAGAATGTCATAACAGACATAGATCATATTTTATCAAATGTTTAATCATGTTTTCAAAATCAAAGTCTTCATATCATATAGTTCAAAATCAATGTTTTATGATTCAAAATCAAAGTTCAGATAAGCAACAGCTCAAATAGACACATTAGGGTTCATAGCAAAGGCTTAGGAAATCCTAATATGAAAGCGAACGAAAAGAAAACATTATAAGAAACCTTTACTGAAAAGGTCAGAATATCTGTACCTTATTCCAAAGCAAATGATTGAAAAGAAGAAACAGGGAAAGCAAAGGATTATTCCTTCTTCACAGAACCTATACACATTAACGGTCGTACATGTTATTTATGATTCCATAATCGTCGAAATGATCTTTTAATATTTGGCGTTCATACTTAGTATATTTAATGATCATAATACTTTAGGGTCTTATAATTAAATGAGACTTAAATGTTTTATAATTAACACCGTAGATTAGGGTTCATTATGTCATTTATTAAAGTTTAGGGTTAAATGTAAAAATAGTTTAAACGTCATAACTCACACATAAAATAACGAATTAATATACTTAGCTTCAAAACCCTAATCGACTCTCATTTATGTTCTAGGGTTTTCTCATTCTTTAACATCTCATTAATATGCATTTACTTACATGTTACGTCTTTTAATGACTCGTTACATAACCTAACACGTCATAAAAATAATCTTTCCTTTTATGTTTCACCATATACGTTTATGATTTTATGTGACATACAAGTTACTTATTACTCGTATTAATTACACGTTTACACCATTAGGGTTTGGCATACCATACTCGATTAACATATCAAAACTAGGGTTTACATTAACATGACCTTTACTTACTTAATGCACTTTCAAACCTTATACATGGTTCGGTTCAAATTAGGGTTTTCGGCTATTAGGTTTTACGCAAGTCCTAGCTCATTTACATACTTAACTAATTCAAGTTATCATGTTTTATACCTTATTTGAATGTTATGCATGATTCGGTTATAGTTACATATGGTTCGGCCCTTATTAACTCGACATAGCCATGACCCGATTCAATATTACATATTACGTACATAACTCTTAAATACTTGTAAGGTTTAATCATTAGGGTTTCCTTGTTTTGGTTTCATTAGGCTCGGTCACAAAAAAGAAAACAACAACTCGACTAAAACATAACATATAACAATATACAAACGCAAGGTACATCAAACAAAGACGAGAATATGTTATACCTTGACTTGGTTGAGCAAAAATCTCGACACCTATGGGTGTTTAGTATTCGGCCGAGCAAAGAGAGAAAAAGAAAAAGAGAGGCAAAACTAAACTAGGGTTTCACTTTTGTGATTATGTGTTGTATATATAGTAGTTGTATTTGATTTAGGCTTAGGAGATCTTTGGGTTTCGGTTTGGCCCAACCGAACACACCAAACACACGCACACATATGGGCTTCGGCCTAAGTCCACACGAAGCAAAACAAACACGACCCAAATCATTTACGAAACGTTAAATCTTCGTCGTACCAAAATCGATCACGTAATATATTTTAGTTAGGTTTTTAATTATTCACAAGTTAACTTTTAATTTCATTAAATGTTATAAATATATTTTACGTATTTTATAAATTTCAATTCCAAGGGTATTTTAGTCTTTAATCAGATTTTAGATTTTCAGGTTTTACAATTCTTCCCCTGTAAAGAAAAATTTTCGTCCTCGAAAATTGAAATGAAACGAAATGAAAACGAAAACGAAAACGAGAACGAAAACGAAATGAGAACATACCAAACTATTCAAAGAAATGAGGATAACTAGCTCGCATCGACTCCTCGGTTTCCCAAGTAGCCTCACGTTCCGGATGATTTTTCCAAAGAATCTTAACGAATGGAATGACTTTATTTCTCATAACTCTTTCTTGCCTTTCCAGAATAGCTTCCGGTTCTTCAGATAAAGACATATCGGATTGAATTTGATCAAACGGATAAGAAGCAACGTGTAACGGATGATAGTTGTATCCCCTTAGGAGTGATACATGGAAAACGTCATGAACATGCGATAACTGAGGCGGAAGTGCTAATCGATACGAAACTTCTCCTATACGCTCTAGAATTTCAAACGGTCCGATAAATCGAGGACTGAGCTTGCCCTTGATTCCAAAACGTTTCACACCTCTAAACGGCGAAACTTTCAAAAATACACGATCTCCAACCCGAAATTCTAAATCACGACGATGCTTGTCGGCATAACTTTTTCTGACGAGACCTAGCTTCCTTCAACTTTTCTCTAGCAACAGCTACCTTCTCATTAGTGATCTCGATCATTTCCGGACCTTCAATCAAACGTTCACCTACTTCATCCCAGCAAATAGGTGATCTACATTTCCTTCCATAAAGAAGTTCAAACGGTGCCGCCTTAATGCTAGCATGCCAACTGTTGTTGTATGCAAACTCTACTAAACATAAATATTCATCCCAACTGCCAGTCCATTCTAAAGCACAAGCCCTTAGCATATCCTCTAAGGTCTGTATAGTCCTCTCTGACTGACCATCTGTTTGAGGATGAAATGCCGTACTAAAATTAAGTCGAGTACCCCAAGCTTTTTGCAAACCCTTCCAGAAATGAGAAGTAAAACGCGGATCTCTGTCGGACACAATAGATGCCGGAGTACCATGAAGTCTAATGATCTCTTGCTGAAAAATCTCCGCCAATTTACCAATACCAAAATCCTTTCTGATTGGCAAGAAATGAGCAGATTTGGTTAGTCGATCAACAACTACCCAAATCGCATCATGCTTCTTCCGAGTAAGAGGTAGTCCAGTCACAAAATCCATAGATATCTTATCCCACTTCCATGTTGCATCAAAACACAGCCTAATCCTTTCTTAGATGCATCACTGTAAATTTGAAATCCTCCAGAACCAGTTGGGAGAGTCAAAATAGGAGCTGACACCAATCTCCGTTTCAACTCTTCAAAACTCTTTTCTCGTTCATCCGTCCATACAAACTTTTCACCTTTCCTCATCAGTTTGGTTAGGGGTAGAGCTAAGCGAGAGAAACCTTCAACAAAACGTCTGTAGTAACCAGCAAGTCCTAGAAAACTCTTGACCTCAGTCACTGTCGTAGGTCTTGGCCATTTAGTGATAGCCTCAACTTTAGACGGATCCATGGTGATACCATCAGCTGATACAATATTACCAAGGAAAGCGACTTGTCTTAACCAAAATTCGCACTTCGAAAATTTGGCGTACAACTTCTTCTTCCTCAAAATCTCTAAAACTATCCGGAGATGTTCTTCATGCTCTTCTGCAGACTTGGAGTAAACTAAAATTTCGTCGATGAAAACAATAACGAACTTGTCGAGAAACTCATGGAAAACACGATTCATCAGGTCCATAAACACAGCAGGCGCATTGGTCAAACCAAAAGGCATAACGAGGGATTCTTAATGACCATATATGGTACGAAACGCGGTCTTAGGAACATCTTGCTCCTTCACACGTAACTGATGATAACCAGACCTCAAGTCAATCTTCGAAAAGAACTTAGCTCTTTGCAGTTGATCAAACAAATCATCAATACGCGGCAAAGGATAACGGTTACGAATGGTAATACGATTAAGTTCACGGTAGTCGATACATAGACGCATGCTTCCATCCTTCTTCTTCACAAACAAAACAGGTGCACCCCATGGAGAAACACTGGGGCGAATAAATCCATTTTCTATCATCTCTTGTAGCTGTTCTTTCAACTCCTTCAATTCTACAGGTGCCATGCGATACGGAGCCTTCGAAATCGGTTCAGCACCAGGAATTAACTCAATGCTAAACTCAACTTCTCTAGCTGGGGGAAGACCAGGGAGTTCATCGGGAAAAACATCGGTAAATTCGCAAACAACCGAAAGATTTTCAATGTTAGGACTCTCCAAAGATGTGTCCTTAACAGATGCTAGAAAACCTTGGCACCCATGATCAATCATGATCCGTGCCTTCATAGCGGAAATGAGCTTAACAGATTTAAGAGGTTGAGAACCATGATAAACGAATTCGGGATGTTTTACGTCTCCAAAGATCACCGTTCTAGCATGGCAGTCAATTGAAGCTCTATGGTAAGCCAACCAATCCATGCCTAGAATGATATCAAAGTCGACCATATCGAGAGGATACAGATTTGCAAAGCGAATACGATCATCAAAACGAAGAGGACACTTAACGTATTTATGATCAATGATCACGTGGTTCTTCATAGGCGTAGAAATCGATAAGTGATTTGTTAACAGTTTGGGCTTCATATTAAGTTTCTTAGCAAATGTGATAGATATAATGGAGTGTGTGGCACCGGTATCAAATAAAACGAAGACAGCACAATCATCAATGAAAAGAGTGCCCGTAATGGTACCTGAAGTGCGCTCCGCCTGGTTACGAGTAGTAGCATAGACACGTCCAGTAGTAGTCGGCGGCTTGATGTAGTTTCCAGGAATCACCGGGTTCTTCTTAGGACAATCTTTAATCTTGTGAGCAGTGGAACCACAAGCAAAACAACCACCAGTGGCCTTGAAACACTGCCCCGGATGAGCCTTTCCACAAGTAGTACAAATAGGTGGGGGAGGCAAAACCTCAGTTGTCCTCTGTTGACTAGAAGATCCTGGAGCACGACCCTGATTTGATCCTCGAGCTGACTGATCCTTGTTGTAACGCTGGTTATTGTTACCTTGGTTCTGACGATCACTTCCATTCTTACCAGCATTTCTATTATCTTGACCCCTCGTCTCAGGACGTCCAGTGTCAACATTCCTTCCTGACTGACCCCGCTGATCATAACTCCTATCCACTTGATTCCTCGAATCATAACTCCTACCAGAGTTTCCCTTATAGTCATTGCCTTGAGTCCTACCTTGAATCCGATCACCATCGCGATTACGCTTGTTGGAACCCGAAACCTCATGAAAGATCTCAATGTTACGAGCTGCGTCATTGCAGGCCGACACATTCTCATACTCAATATTAAGCAGTCGGTCCAACACCCACTTCTTCAGTCCCCACTTGAAGTGCTTAGCTTGACGCCTACCATCTCCAGCAATAGCTCCCACAAAACTCACCAGCCTCATAAACCTACTCATGTACTCATTGGAATTCTCATAATCAAACTGGTAGATTTCCTGATAATCCCTCTCATACCTTTGCTGCTCAGCATCAGGGAAGTAACGGTTATAGAAGATAGTCCGAAACTCAGTCCAGGTACAAGTCACAGCAAAAGCGTCTCCTCCTCTTGCTTGTTTGAGTGCCTTCCACCAATTTAAAGCATCACCTTCCAATTTGAATGCAGCCAAACGAGTCTTAAACTCGTCTCCACAACCCAGTACTTCAAACATCTTCTCAATGTGAGTGATCCAGTCCTCGGCCTCAGTAGGAGTAGCAGCAGTGCTAAACGAAAGAGGCTTGAGCTTACCGAAACGCTCGAGCCAAGTGTGAATACCGACGGGTTGATTTCCTCCACCACTACCTGAAGCACCATTCCGATTACGAATGTTGCTGATCACCTGTTCCATCATCTCAGGCGTAGTAAGACCAGGGAAAAGAGAATTGAGAGCATTAGCAATCGCAGTATCCATGTTAGTAGCATCATCGTCTCCATCCACGCTACCGGTGCGACGAGTTTGAACCATCTGAACGATATTCAAACGATTAGCAAAATGAACAAAGGTGAGATACGAAATGGAAGTACGCAGAAGGAATCCTAAAGTCTACCCAAATCCTCACAGGTCAAATCCTAAGCTCTAAGGTCTCAAAACCTAGGCTTCATATGTCACAGGTCCTGACTACAAGTCGTAAACCTGGCTCTGATGCCATAAATTGTAACGCCCCGACCCGACAAGGGTAAAGGAATCACAAGTAATGGTGTCATATCAAAGAAAACATAAATATCCAAAAGAAATCTCAACATAATATTGAAATAATCCAAGTCAAAATGACTTCAATACATAGGTCCCAGCGGAAAATAAACTCCAAAAGAAAAGTCTAAGATATAAAGTCTAAATGGCATCATAAGATCAAAGCTAAAATCTCTAAGGTAAGTCCACACAGCACTCATCCCAAAGCAATACCCAGCTCCAATGCTTAGATACCTGCCGCGGAAAAAGAAAAGTGCGGCTGAGCTTCAAAAGCCCAGTGAACAGATATACAAGCAAAACGAATACGAAACGAGAACGAATACGAAATAAAGTGAAAGAAAGATAGCAAAATCATAATCATTTCAAAAGATAAATCAGGATAACAGAATAAGTTTTATAGCTAACTACCTCGAGCCCAAATACATATGCCATATCATAAACATAATCATATTCACATAAGGCAACATTTGTAGGGGAGACCTACCAGAGTTATGAAGGACGTGCATGCACGCAGCATCAATCATCAGATAACATATAGCATATAACATATAATATATAACATATAACAGATCTAGGATGCACCCATACGCCCCACAAACATACATTGATAATATAATATAACTTGAGCTCATAACAAATAACAGATAAGGGACGTGGCAGAACTTCACTCTACTGCCCTAGAGTCATGTCAGAAGTGCATTACTGACACGGACATGGAACCCCCATGACTAGTTAATAATTGGCTCGGGTGTCAAACTATCTTAGGTCAAATAGAATGTCATAACTGACATAGATCATATTTTATCAAATGTTTAATCATGTTTTCAAAATCAAAGTCTTCATATCATATAGTTCAAAATCAATGTTTTATGATTCAAAATCAAAGTTCAGATAAGCAACAGCTCAAATAGACACATTAGGGTTCATAGCAAAGGCTTAGGAAATCCTAATATGAAAGCGAACGAAAAGAAAACATTATAAGAAACCTTTACTGAAAAGGTCAGAATATCTGTACCTTATTCCAAAGCAAATGATCGAAAAGAAGAAACATGGAAAGCAAAGGATTATTCCTTCTTCACAGAACCTATACACATTAACGGTCGTACATGTTATTTATGATTCCATAATCGTCGAAATGATCTTTTAATATTTGGCGTTCATACTTAGTATATTTAATGATCTTAATACTTTAGGGTTTTATAATTAAATGAGACTTAAATGTTTTATAATTAACACCGTAGATTAGGGTTCATTATGTCATTTATTAAAGTTTAGGGTTAAATGTAAAAATAGTTTAAACGTCATAACTCACACATAAAATAACGAATTAATATACTTAGCTTCAAAACCCTAATCGACTCTCATTTATGTTCTAGGGTTTTCTCATTCTTTAACATCTCATTAATATGCATTTACTTACATGTTACGTCTTTTAATGACTCGTTACATAACCTAACACGTCATAAAGATAATCTTTCCTTTTATGTTTCACCATATACGTTTATGATTTTATGTGACATACAAGTTACTTATTACTCGTATTAATTACACGTTTACACCATTAGGGTTTGGCATACCATACTCGATTAACATATCAAAACTAGGGTTTACATTAACATGACCTTTACTTACTTAATGCACTTTCAAACCTTATACATGGTTCGGTTCAAATTAGGGTTTTCGGCTATTAGGTTTTACGCAAGTCCTAGCTCATTTACATACTTAACTCATTCAAGTTATCATGTTTTATACCTTATTTGAATGTTATGCATGATTCGGTTATAGTTACATATGGTTCGGCCCTTATTAACTCCACATAGCCATGACCCGATTCAATATTACATATTACGTACATAACTCTTAAATACTTGTAAGGTTTAATCATTAGGGTTTCCTTGTTTTGGTTTCATTAGGCTCGGTCACAAAAAAGAAAACAACAACTCGACTAAAACATAACATATAACAATATACAAACGTAAGGTACATCAAACAAAGACGAGAATATGTTATACCTTGACTTGGTTGAGCAAAAATCTCGACACCTATGGGTGTTTAGTATTCGGCCGAGCAAAGAGAGAAAAAGAAAAAGAGAGGCAAAACTAAACTAGGGTTTCACTTTTGTGATTATGTGTTGTATATATAGTAGTTGTATTTGATTTAGGCTTAGGAGATCTTTGGGTTTCGGTTTGGCCCAACCGAACACACCAAACACACGCACACATATGGGCTTCGGCCTAAGTCCACACGAAGCAAAACAAACACGACCCAAATCATTTACGAAACGTTAAATCTTCGTCGTACCAAAATCGATCACGTGATATATTTTAGTTAGGTTTTTAATTATTCACAAGTTAACTTTTAATTTCGTTAAATGTTACAAACGTATTTTACGTATTTTATAAATTTCAATTCCAAGGGTATTTTAGTCTTTAATCAGATTTTAGATTTCCAGGTTTTACAGATTTGGTAAGACGATCAACAATTACCCAAATAGCGTCGTAACCTCCTGATGTCTTAGGGAGTTTAGTGACGAAATCCATTGTAATGCGTTCCCATTTCCATTGGGGAATTTCTGGTTGTTGAAGTAATCCTGAAGGTTTCTGGTATTCAACTTTCACCTTAGAGCAAGTAAGGCATTTGCTAACATACGTGGCAATTTCTGCTTTCATGTTCGGCCACCAATAAAGTTTCTTGAGATCCTGATACATCTTATCAGAACCTGGGTGAATAGAATACTTTGACTTATGCGACTCATGCATAATCAACTCTCGTATCCCGCCATAAAGTGGTACCCAAATTCTATCCTTGAAGCATAATACTCCATCTGATCTCTTTACAAAGCCATTTGCATTCTCGGGCATACCATAGAGTTTTTCATTTGGTCGATTTTCCTCCTTGAGTGCCTCGACCTGAGCCTCTAGTATTTTTGATGGTAGAGGTGAACTAATCGTCATTCCTAATGATCTGAATCTTAAAGGCTTGTGTCTTTCTTTCTGGCTAAGAGCATCAGCCACAACATTGGCTTTTCCCGAGTGATACTTGATTTCATAATCGTAATCGCTAAGTAATTCCAACCATCGACGTTGCCTCATGTTAAGTTCCTTCTGATCAAGAACATATTGCAAATTATTGTGGTCCGTAAACACTGTACACTTAGTACCGTAAAGATAGTGCCTCCAAATCTTGAGTGCAAAAACTACGGCTCCCAACTCAAGATCATGAGTGGTGTAATTCTTCTCATGAACCTTAAGTTGTCGAGAAGCGTAAGCTATCACTTTCTCGTTCTGCATTAATACAGCTCTAAGCCCTTTATGCGAAGCATCGCAGTATACAACAAAGTTTTCTATTCCTTCGGGTAGTGCCAAAATTAGCGCACTGCAAAGGTTTTTGCTTCAATAACTGAAAAGCAGCTTCTTGTTTCTTTCCCCATTCGTACTTCTGGTTTTTCTGTGTCAACTTGGTCAAAGCTTTAGCTATCTTTGAAAAACCTTCAATGAATCTTCTGTAATATCCGGCAAGTCCTAAAAATTGACGGATCTCTGTAGGATTTGTTGGGGTAGCCCAATCTCTTACGGCCTCATCTTTGCAGGGTCAACTTGTAATCCTTGACTATCGATGACATGACCAAGAAATTGTACTTTTCGGTTCCAAAAATCACACTTCAAAAATTTGGCATACAATTTCTCCTTCTTGAGTAGTCCTAAAATCGTTCTTAAGTGTCCTTCGTGCTCTTCTTTGCTCTTCGAGTAAATCAATATGTCGTCGATAAATACTATCACAAACTTATCCAAATACGGTTTACATACCCTATTCATGAGATCCATGAATACTGCAGGTGCGTTGGTTAATCCGAACGGCATTACTTGAAACTTATAATGACCATAACGAGTTCTAAATGTTGTTTTCGAGATATCCTCCTCCCGAACTCTAAGTTGATGGTAACCTGACCTTAAGTGAATCTTTGAGTAAAGACTAGAGCCTTGCAACTGATAGAACAAATCATCAATCCTGGGAAGTGGGTAACGATTCTTCACCGTTAACTTATTTAGCTCTCTATAATCTATACACATTCTGAAGGATCCATCTTTCTTCTTCACAAACAAGACCGGTGCTCCCCAAGGCGATGAACTAGGTCTAATGAATCCTTTGTATAAAAGTTCTTGCAACTGGTTAGACAACTCTTGCATCTCTGATGGTGCTAGTCGATAAGGTGCTCGTGCAACTGGTGCAACCCCTGGCACTAAGTCAATCTGAAATTCTACTTGACGTGCCGGTGGAAGTCTTGGTAAGTCTTCGGGAAAGACTTTAGGAAATTCTCGAACAATCGGTACATACTCAAGTCGCTTTTCTTCTGACTTCTTTTCTGTTATATGTGCTAAGAAAGCATAACAACCCTTCTTTATGTACTTCTCCGTTTTGATGCATGATATAATACTGAGTCTAGTTCCACTTCGTTCTCCACGAATGATCAAAGTTTCGCCGTTGTAAGGAAGATGAACAACTTTTTCATTACAAATGATTCTTGCACGATGTTTACATAACAAATCCATGCCGATAATGACGTCGAAACTACCAAGTTCTACGGGCATAAGGTCTATATTGAATGGATGATTTAGGAAATTGAGAGTGCAACCACAGACAATGGTGTTGGAGCTAATTAAGTTACCGTTAGCTAATTCAATGTTGTATGAAGTGTCTAATGTGGTTGGTTTGATATTGAGTAAAGGTGCAAATATAGTGGACACAAAGCTTTTATCGGCTCCCGAATCAAATAAAACTGATGCATAACGATTATTGATAAGGAACGTACCCGTGACAACATTCGGGTCCTCCTTGGCTTCTCCTCCTCCCATGACATAGGCTCTTCCTTGTGCCATTCCACCTTGATTCCTGTTCCCTTGATTCCTCCACTTTGGACAGTCTCCCTTGTAGTGTCCCCTCTCTCCACAACCAAAACATGTCACTTGCGGTTTCTGATTTTCCACCATAGCTGGAAGCTTGCATTCCTTGGTTTGATGACCCACTTTCTTACAATTCCCGCATGGGTTAGGGCAACGACCGAGATTATGATGAATTTGACACCTATCACACTTAGGCAAAATACCCGTGTATCATTTCCTTTCCCTTGGGCCTGCAGCATAGACCTTAGCAACATCTTGTCTCTTTGGTGGTTGTTGAGTAACATTGCCACCTCGGTTGTTGTCCCACTTTCTCTTGTTGTTGTTATTGTTGTAGTTGGTGTAGTTGTTTCGGTTGTTATTGTAGTTGGTGCGGTTGTTGGTATTGTTGTTGCGGTTGGTGTTGGTAATGTTTCCCCTCTTCACAACTTGTGCCATAAGTTTTTGAGATACTCGAATAGATTCTTCAATCGTTTGCGGGTCAAAAGAAATCACGTCTCCTTGAATGATTTGTGGGAGTCCTCCAATGAAAGCTTCCAGTAGTTTTTCATTGTCTGAAACCCTAGATGGACATAATGCAGCCAACTCTTGAAACCTCCTAATATAGGTATCGATGTCATACCCAACAGTCACTAGCTCATAAAATTCCGTTTCCAATTTCTTTACCTCAGTACGCGGACAATACTTCTTTGTCAACAACCGTTTGAATTGCTCCCAGGTGAGCTTGTAAGCATTTTCCATTCCCATAGGCTGTGCATAAGAGTTCCACCATGACATTGCCCCATCTAAGAGTGTACTAGTAGTGAACTTAACCTTGAAATCATCTGGGCAAGTGCATAGAAGAAACACATATTCCATTTTCTAAAACCAACGGACCATAGCAGTGGCTCCTTCTGTGCCTTTGAACTTTGTGGGATCACCGCTCTTAAAATCCTTGTATGAACAATTCCGAACCCCAGACCCTCCTGCAATCCCTGCAGCAGTAGCAAGTCTGGCAGCTTCAGCAGTTGCCGCAGCCTCGGCAGCAGTAGCAAGTCTAGCAGCTTCAGCAGTAGCTGCAGCCTCAGCAGCAGTAGCAAGTCTAGCGGCTTCGGCAGTAGCTGCAGCCTCAGCAGCATTAGCAAGTCTAGCAGCTTCGGCAGTAGCCGCAGCCTCAGCAGCAGCAGCCACTGTTGCTCGCTCATTCCTTATTGCCTCGGCTATACTATCCCTTACATACTTTTGGATAGCCGCTTGTGTCATTTCGGGTGCAGCTTTCTTTGGCGCCATAACTCTTCAAAACCATAAGATGAAACAATGATGAGAATCCATAAGTAGAAACAAACATTACACATAAATATCCACAACCACAACATGCATAATATAAATGAAATCACAACGGAACAACCACGAAATATCACAAATATAATCACAACACAAGTGAATAATATACATGAAAATTTCGGCCTACATGGACCGATATCATAGATAGCACAACCATTCCTACATAGTAGAGTCAACACTTGATACATTTGTTTGTACAACAACCAAAAGACAACAAGTTCTTTAAACTATGTCACACACCTCGTGACTAGGATAATAGTAGTAAAAACTAACATGATACAAGTCTAATCTAGGCACCTCCTGGTGCTCCGCCTGATCGATCCTGAAGCTCTCGGACCTGTGCAGTCAAACTAACAACCATATCTGTCAAGTCACTAATCTGACGCTGAGCAGTAGCAATACTCGCACGTGCTAATGCTAACTCCTGAGCCTGTCGCTGTAGCTCATCTTGTGCCATCTCAGCTCTATCAAATAACTCCGGCATCTCCTGCCTCAACTCAGTAATATGCTCACGGTTCTCTAGCTGTCTAGTCTCTAACCCCTGATGAGAAACATCAATGGAAACCCTACCTATCACTAAACCCTCTATCTCCTCCTCCATCGCCTCAACTCGACTCAAAGGAATCTCCTCTAACTGTCCTAAAACCCTGTCAATCTGTACCTGCTGATGATCTAGTCGTGTCTCTAGTGCGGTAATAGTAGGCTGTCTAGCAGCAGCAGCCCTAGAACTCTCACCAATCTCAAACCTAGCAGGTGGTGCAGTCTCAGTAGTGGGTGGTATAGGTGTGTCAGGTAGTGTACGCTTCTTGAGCGGTAAGTCAGATATGGGTATAGGATCTCTAAGGTAATAAGATGAAGATGAAGATGATGATAGTGGCGATCCTAGTGGTGATGGTGAATGAGTAGGACTAACTGGTGGTGTAGGTGCAACTTCTCCCTCCTCAAAGGGTTCAGTCTCAGTGTCGGAATATATGAGTGGTAAGTCTGATGTAGAGCCAACTAAAGATAAGGCTATAGTAGTGTATGACAAGACATCATCCATGTTAGTGTCTGATGAGACATCCTCCATGTCAGTGTCTAAAGAAATAGTGATGATATGGGAATCTGAAGACATCTCTGTGACAACCAATGTGAAATGAAAGTAAATAACTCGTGTTAGGATTTGGAAAATCCAGTAGTCAAAGTGTCGGTCACCTCAAGTATATGTAATCGTTAGAAAGCTCGTAGTCATAGTTATTTGATGTTAAGTAGTATTTAGTTATGTAACACCGTGGAGGACGGATGGGTATTTACCCACTGTATTCCTAATCCACAGCCCGTCAGGTGGCGTTTTATTGTAAGACTATAAATACTCTCTACCTCCCAAGGTAAAGAGTTGGAGCTCATAATAAGATTTTTCTTTCTCTCACTAAAGTTCCCAAACCTCTAACTTTCTCTCTCTAAAACCATTGTGTACGCCTCTTGTGTTTATGTTATGATGTGTATGTGAAATCCAATATGTTACAAATGGTATCAAGAGCCATGGTTAGATCATCTCTTACATATCCTTGGATTTCTAGTGGTTTTTAGATGGTTTTTTAGTTTGAAAAAGTTTAGTGGTTTTTGCATCATTTGGTTCATTTCTAGTGTTAAAGTTTGAATTTTGGGTGTACTTTTGTGTTTAGGATCATTGTATGTGCTTGGGTTTTGATTTGGTAAGCTTGAATCACTGTGGTTGAGCTTGTTTTGGATTGAAAAGTGTGTTTTTAAAGTTTTTCTTGGTAGCAACTTGGCTCTCGGAGTGAATTTCTTGGTAGCGACTTGCTTCAGTAAAAGGTAGCGAGTTGTAGTGTGTTTTGATAGCGACTTGGTCATAGCGACTTGCCTTTTGAGACAAGCCGACAAACAGTACACTTAGTGGATTCTCCACCACGGGTAGCGACTTGCTTTCAATTTTGATAGCGACTTGTTCTTTAAGTTTCTTAGCGATTTGGTGTTAGCTATTTGGACCTTAGCGAGTTGCTATTTAGCGACTTGACGTCTTAGCGACTTGGTGCATAGCGACTTGCTATCAAAATTCTTAGCGATTTGGAACTTAGCGACTTGTTTTGTTATTACTTAGCAACTTAGTGCTTAGCGACCTGGTTCAAGGATTCTTAGCGACTTGGTTGACTTTTGTGTGTAATACGGTTTTCTTTTGATTTAGTAAAATCCCGTGAAAGAATCTATTTCCCGGTTTAATCATTGAGTTATTAAATCCCGTGTAATCTTTGAACATGTCTACCAACGTACCTACAATCATCTCCACTGTTGCCGAGGATGTTCAAGAAGTTGGTTCAGATAATCTTCCACACATGCTTGACAGAACTGACTACGACTCTTGGGCTCAAAGAATCAGATTGTACTGTCTTGGGAAGGAAAATAGGGTCAACATTCTCAAATCGATTGATGAAGGACCTTATCAGATTGAGACTACAAGAGACTTAATTGATACAGCTACAGATGGAACAATGATCTATGGGATAGACAGGCCAAAGACATATGATGAGCTCAATGATAAGGAGAAAAAGAGATTCGATGCTGATATCAGGGCTTCTAACATCATACTTCAAGGTCTTCCAAAAGATATCTAAAAGCTTATCAATCACAACACCGAAGCCAAGGCGGTGTGGGATAATGTCAAGATGCTTCTGTCTGGTTCTGAATTAACTATGGAAGACAGAGAATCACAACTCTATGATGAATTTGAGCACTTCAAGATGAAACCAGATGAGAGTGTCTATGAGTATTACGTGAGATTCCACAAGCTTGTTAATAACATGAGGAACATCAGAATGACTATGCCAAACATTCAGCTAAACTTAAAGTTTGTGAACAATATGAATCCCGAATGGCACAATTTTTTCACCTCTATGAAGCTAACCAAAGGATTGAAGAACACAAACTATGAGCAAATCTATGCCTTCCTTCTTTAGAATGAGAGACATGCTATGTTTTAAAAAAGGATTCTTAATCAGTTCAAAACCAACCAGGGAGAGACAAGCTCATCAAATGATTCAACTGCCTTCTACTCAAACATTGGAATTACCACCAAAGCATCTCAAGTTATACCCATGGGTAATGGTAATCACAAACTCATTCCTGATCCAATGTTCAAACAAGCTGATGCTGATGCAGCCGTGGGAAACTTCATTAATCAACTGGCTCTCATGATTAGTCAAAACATGAACTCTCTCCCACACACCAACAACAACCTCAGAACAGCATCAAATCCACACAATCAAGCCACTGTCAGAGATGGGAAGGTTATGGTGCAGCCAGTTCAAGAAAGGCAGTACGAACAAGGAAGAGGTGGAGTCGGTAGAGGATATGTGGGAAATCTGAATAGGGGAAGGAATGGAAATCAGGGACAAGCAAAACCTATCAAGTGCTACAACTGTGGAGGTGAGGGACATATTGCAAGGAACTGCACATCGCCAAAACGCCCTCAGAATGCAGAGTACTTCAGGGATAAGATGTTGCTTGTGCAAGCTCAGGATAATGGTGCAGCTTTGGATGAAGAGGAGTTGTTGTTTCTTGCTGAGGGAAATGCTAAGACATATGATGCAGATGTGGATGAGCAGCCAATTCAGGAGATAGGCCACAATCATCATAATGCCTTTCAAGTCGCTGATTGTGATGCATACGACTCTGACGTTGATGATGAACCTACTGCACAAACCATTTTCATGGCTAGAATTTCTCCAATGGTCCCTCCTAAAGTCTCTTCATCACCACAAGCTGGTCCATCCAAAGACAAAATCATTTCTAAGGTACTAAAACTATACGATGAAGTTGATGAGCAAAAGATACATGACGAAGTACAATCAACTGTAATTATTGAGTCAGATATTGAAAATATGGGTAATATCAATGTTGTCCCATATGATCAATATGTGAAACAAAGTGAAAGTGAGATTGTACCAAGTGATGTATCTTATGCAGTCAATGATGACTATGCTTTTGACGAATACACTGCATGTGCCCCTGATGATTCTGTTATCTCTGAACTTAATGCCTATAAAGAACGTGTTGCTATTTATGAACAACGAGCTAAGTTTGAATTAACCACCCGTGAGCAGGAGATGGATGACCAAATGCGTACAATTATTAGAAAAAGTAATTTTAGAGAAGAAGTGTTAAAACAAGAGTTAAACTCCTTACAAGAAAATCTTTCTAAAACTGTTAAGCAAAAACAAGAGCTTCAAGACAATGTTAAAGTACTTAAACAGGAATTTCATGCTAAGGAATCAAAACTTTTGAATGATTTTTCCAATCTAAAGACTTTGAAAAACAAGCTTGAAAATAAGTTGTACGTACAAGGGAACACCATTCAGACTGCTCACTTGATCACTAAGCATATAGTCTTAAGCGATAAGCACAACATTCCCCTTGTTGTGGAACCTAACCCTGAGGTTGTTAAAAAGGCTAGAGCTGCACATAATGTAATCTATGATGGTAATGAGATTCTTAAACATAGAAAGAAACCTAGTTGCATTGAGTGCACTGAGGAAGATAGAACATTAGATGATGCATCTAGGGAGAAAATAAATAAGAAGCTAGATGATCCTGAATGTAAAATGAATAACATAACAATCAAACCCCATGATTACAAAAAGGAAAATTGGATCTCCTTGAACAAGTTTAAGCCTCAAACGTTGTTAACACCCGAACAAGTGTTCTGGAAAAAGGATTTAGATAAGCAAAAAGCAGAGAATCTTGTTGTAACAAACCCTCCCCTTAGGAAAATACCTTCAGCAACTGTGTATCCTCCAAATACACCAATGCATTTAGTTCCTAGAACTATTGCCACTAAAAGCAAGACCTTAATCAGTCAATATGTTATATTTCAACTATTTGTTGACTTTGAGAAAACGTGTAAGAAAAGGATCACACCCACTGGGATAACTGAAGGGGAAAGGGGTTTTGAGCAAACAAAAGAATGTTATCTAACTGAGATCATGCCTTTCTTCAAACAACTAAAAGATCATTTTGAGAGTCTTAAAAAGGGGATGGATACAGATATTAAAGGAATGGAAAAGGAATTTGATGCAATGATAGTTGAGGTTAGTAACTATAAGCGAGCATTAAAATATAATGAGATTGAGAGGAAGAATCTGCGTACTTTAAATAAGAATCTGATTTCTGAATGTATCTCCCAAGATGTGTTCTATACTGCCACTAATTGTTCTATTACTGCTTCTCAATTTCATGAATTATGTGTTGCGTTGAAAGTCTCCCATGATCGTGTCATTGAGCTTGAAATCAAAAACTCTAAACTAAGTGAGAAAATTGAACAGGATGATCACGATAATTTGGTAAAACATTTTTCTAAACTAGAAGTTGAACATTTTGATTTACAACTAAAATATCAACATCTCAAAGAAAATGTTAAAACCTCAAACATCAAGATATCCTCAGATGTTCCAGAGTTTGATGCAGTTTTTGAAATAAACAAACGTGATGAACAAATTCAAGCTCACTGTAACACGATCAGAAAGTTGAAAGCCCAAATTTCTCAATTAAAGGGTGAAATGAACAATGTGACTGGCTCCCAAATGCCTCCTCCTTTAGATTCTCGGAATTCTCAAAACTTGGTTAATGCCTTACAAAAGGAAAATGAGAGTTTTCTAGAAGAAAATGAAAAGGTTAAACGTCATTTCAATGAGTTATTTGAGTCAATAAAAGTCACTCGCAACAAAAATAATGAAAAAATAACCTCATTGCAAAAGGAAATTGCGAATCTGAAGAGTCAGGTAAAAGGGAAAATGCAATGACCAATGGGCAGAATGGTGCTTCAAAGGTGCATGTTTGTAATAAATATGCTTTGTCTGTGAAATATATTCCTCCTCATCTAAGAAAGAACAAACTTGCTATTCAAGCATATTTCTCATACCTTAATGACAGCCTAGAATGTCTCCGTGAGATTGTAGAAGAGGATAAGTGAGAGAAACCACTTGATAATGCAATTGGCCATGCATGCTTATATGCCAAAATGATCTCAAGAACTTCTAGAATGCTTAATTACAATATGCCCTAAATCCCTAGGTGAGCAAGTCAATCCCTTGATACCCTGTTCTATGCCTAGTGCCAAGTATGCAAGTCATTCAATGCCCAATGTTATGAATGTGAACTTTAGTATGCCTTCAAGTAGTTCAGATCCCAGCACCTCCAGTATTAAAAAAGTGAACCTCAGTGTGCCTTCAAATAGCTCACATCCCAGCACATCAAAACAGGAAAGGCAAAAAGTAGCAAAACCAACTAATATTCCCATTCCCTCTACAGGAGTAATCAGTGACATTAAAGCGAGCAGGTCAAAGTCTCAAGGCAATACAAGGAATGATAGGACCTCGCAAGCTAAGAATGTGCATTGGAAGAAAGTAGAAGATCACCGTAGGGAGAATTTGAATAAAACGAATCGTGTTGATTCTAGTGTTAGCTCTAAGCGTACTGTAATTAATGCGAATTCTACTACTTTTGGCAAAACATGTAATGATGATTGCGTGGTTTCTGTTACTAATCTTGAATGTGGTATGAATGATTTGTCCAATGCTGTCAAATGCCTAGTTAAAACTGTTAATGTTAAAAATCAAGCTAAGAAGGCTAAAAGGCAAAAGCGAAAGAAAGTTAGAAAACAGTGGAAACCCACAGGAAGAACATTTAGTAAGATAGGTTATCAATGGATACCTTTTGGCCATAAGGTCAATCAGTTCTGCCCTCAATATGCTAAGACAATGCCCACAAGAAAATGGATGCCTACTGGTAGAACTATTCCTTTAAGAAGTGAACATACTTTGAATAGGTCAAATACAGACACCAGCACTGCATCTATTCCTAATGATTCCATTGCTTCTATTTCTGATATGGGTGTTTCTATTTCTGATGTGGATGTTCCAATCACTGTTACTAACCAACTGGAACCCATTCTTGCGTGAGGATCCCAATTATCCAGTTATCCATTCTTGTCTGTGTTCAACTGCAGATCGTTCAAATCGTTCTGTGGTACTTGGACTCAGGCTGTTCCAAGCATATGACTGGAGACCGGTCGCGGCTCATGAACTTCGTGAGTAAATTCATCGGGACTGTTAGATTCGGTAATGACCATTTTGGAGCAATTATGGGTTATGGTGATTATGTAGTTGGCAAAAGTGTAATCTCCAGGGTATATTATGTGGAAGGTCTTGGTCATAATTTGTTCTCTGTTGGTCAATTCTGTGATTCCAATCTAGAGGTGGCATTTAGAAAACATACTTGCTTCGTTAGAGAACTTGATGGTGTGGAATTATTAAGAGGTACTCGTGGTTCTAACCTATACACCATCTCTATCGAAGACATGATGAAGTCTTCTCCAATCTGCTTGCTGTCAAAGGCTTCTAAAACAAAGTCATGGTTATGGCATCGTCGTCTCAATCACTTGAACTTCGGCACCATTAATAACCTTTCCAGAAAGGATCTTGTCAGAGGCTTACCCAGATTAAAATATGAAAAATATCATCTTTGTTCAGCTTGCCAATTGGGTAAAAGCACGAAATATGCCCACAAACCAAAACCCACAAATTCAGTAATGGAAGTTCTTCATACCCTTCATATGGATCTGTGCGGACCAATGAGAGTGCAAACGATAAATGGGAAGAAATACATTCTAGTAGTTGTTGATGACTACTCTCGATTTACTTGGGTAAAGTTTTTGAGGACAAAGGATGAAACTCTAGATGTCGTCATCAAACTAATCAAACAGCTTCAGGTTTGACTCAACAATACAGTCAGAATTGTTCGAACAGACAATGGCACAGAGTTTGTTAACAATAACTTAATTCAGTTTTATGAAAGTGTTGGAATCAGTCATCAAAGAAGTGTTCCACGAACTCCTCAACCGAACGTTGTAGTTGAAAGACGAAATCGAACTCTTGTGGAAGCCGCAAGAACAATGCTAATTTATTCAAAGGTTCCAATGTTTCTATGGGCTGAAGCCATTGCCACTGCTTGCTACACCCAAAATCGTTCCCTTATACACACCTCTCATGGAAAAACTCCATATGAACTTTTTCATAAACGAAAACCTGATCTCTCCTACCTTCGTGTGTTTGGTGCCTTGTGCTATCCAACGAATGACGGTCAAGACATAGGTAAATTAAGAGCAAAGGCAGATATTGGAGTTTTTGTTGGTTATGCACCAAGCAAGAAGGGTTACAGAATCTACAACAAGAGAACCGGAAATATCATGGAAACAATTCACGTTACGTTCGATGAGCTGACCGGTCAAATGGCTCCTGAACAATCCAGTTCTGGACCCGCACTTCAAAATAGTCCCATTGGTTCATCCCTTGTACCAAACTCCTCTCAAGCAACTCCATATGTACCTCCATCTGAAGATGATTTGAAGAAATTGTTTGATCCAATGTTTGATGAACATTATGAGCCAAATGCCAATGATCTGTCAATTCCAACAACAGAGGCTGCTTCTAGCCCTGTCAATGAAGTCAACCCTTCAGTCTCAATATCATTAAGTCAAGAAGCGCCTGCTGCTGATCACTCTGTCTCATCAACTAATCATCAATCATCGAATGTACATCATGGAATTGTTTCTGGCACTCATGATGAAGTTAATCCCTTTGCTACTCCTGAAGATGCTTGATGAGTGTCTAAATACTCATCATTTTTGTACAATATAAACTGCAAAATCATCTGAAAACACTCAAAAATGCATCAAAATGATGAAAATATCACAAATCAGTGTTTTATGTGTTTTAAATGCAAAACTATCAAAATCAGATGAAAAACGTATCAAGTTTGCAAAATTGGCAGTTTTAGTCCCCTAAGTTTCAAAAATTGTCAAAAACAGTCCCTGGTATATCAAAATAAAGAAAAATGTCATTTAAGGTCCATGGGATTCAAAAGTTGTTAAAACAAACCCTTCAAAGTTTAAAATTTGCAAAATTACAACTTTAGTCCCTAAAGTTTGAAAAATGTCATGTTTAGTCCTTGGACTTTTCAAAAATGGCAAATATGGTCCTTATATTATTTGAGATTGTCAAAACCAATCCTTGGGCTACATTTTCAGAAGTTACAGTTTTGGTCCCTGGAGATTCGAATTGTACACATTTAACCCCTAAACTACTAATTGGTTTTATATCTAAGCCTAAGCCCAAATTAAGCCCACACCAAATCCATTACCCGGTCCAAACCCAATCCATAACCCGGTCTATTATCCCAACCCGGTCAACCAACTCTCCCCAAGTCAAATAAAACACAAACGCGCCTTTTGCTCCTTTCTTCCCCACTTGCTTGCCTGCAAAACCCAGCCTTCCCATCCCCCCTCCTCACCTATCACTCTCCATGTCCCCCCACCTCCACAACAACTACAAAATGCATTTATTGCATCCCTACTCCCACACTCAAGCTCCAGCTGCTAAAATCCCATTTCCCGCCAAAAACCAATCTATGGCTAAAAATCTCCCAACTCATCCAAGGGTCTCAGGGATAGCTGGGATTTGCTAAGAGAGAGAAGAAAAGACCACTTGGAGTATAAAAAGGAAGAAAGAGAAGAGAGGAAAAACCAAGTAGTGTAATTCATTTTAAGCTTATGTCGATTTTTATTTTTAAAAGTTATACAGTGTATGTTTAAGCTTGTAAAACCTTTGTATTTGTATTTGAGTGTGATAAAAACTTGTTTGCATTTTCAATTTCAAGAAAAGTTTACATATCAAGTTTATGCAAATTTTGAGCCAAAATCTCAAAATTGGCTTTTGTTGTTTATGGTTGTTGTTTTGAACTCAATAAGCTTATATAAGCTCTTAGTTGCCTGTTTAAGCCAATGAAATCATTTATAACTCAGTTTAAAGTGAAAACTCAAAAATACCAAAAATCACTAAAAAATTAGTTAAAATGCAAAAATCATTGAAACTGAAGATCAAGACTGAAGCTGGTTGAATAATTGGATTGTTCTTGGTTTAGAGCTTAGTGGTAAGCGTATAGGAAGTGATCTCAGACCTCAGTTCTCAGTATACATTGGAATTCCAAATTGTAAGCCATTTAGTGAAAACTTGCATTTCCTAGTTTCAGTGTTTAATCCTTGTTACTTATAGTTTAATCTTGTTTTAATATAGTTAATGTTAGTTAATCAATTGGTAATTTGGTCTAAAAATTTGTTTTAGCATAAAAAGCTTAAAAACTGCTTCATAAAGGGGTGTTTGGATTTATTAGTTCAGTTGTGTTATAGGCTGCTTGTGATGTTGCTTATGCTAGTCTCATGTCTCATTAGCTCATAGTAACTCATAGAAACAAGAAAAACCAGTTTTCAACTGTAAGAAAGTCAAAATTGCTTCACATCTGTTCTAATCTGTTAACTGTTGAAGATTTTGCAACTCAAAATCTTGTTTTGTGTTCAAAATTCATATAACTAGTTTGCTTTAGCTTCATTTTACCTTATAACATCATTTTCAGTTTGGAAATCCAGATCAAAGTTCCATTTAGTCAACTTTGCAGTTTCTTCAAAAGTCAAATTGTGCAAAAACCTGTTTTGGGCTCAACTAGGAAGAATTTTCATGAGCTCATCTCTTGGCCAATTTCAGTGTAACTTGTTGTATTTAGAACTTCTACTGGTCTATTTTATGATTATCAATTTTGTCAAATTTTGTGAATTTTTTTTAAGCCCCAAATAAGCTTGTCAATATGGTGTCAGTTGCCCTGTGCAGGGCATCAAGACTGCACAGGGCTTGAGTAGTTTTTGCAACTCTTGCATTAAGCTCATTTGAGCCTCTCTAAGTCTCTTCTTTGGTTTGCATGGTCTTAGCCAGGTCTTCTTTAAGTCCCAACTTTTATTTTTCATTTTCAGCTTATCTTGAATCTTGTGCTTAAGTCCAAAAGTAGCCCCCTAGAATCTGTCTTTAGTTTAAATCTCATATCATCAATCTGATCAAGCTTGATATCCAGAGGTTGTAGCTTGTTGATTTTAGTTTCATTTGGTCACTTTTAGCTTATTTAAGTTCCTGTTTTCAGTTGGTGCTTGTTGTGCTCCTTTAGCTTATCCAAGTGCTTATTTCATAAGCACTTGGCTCATCAGTTTCATTTTCCTCTACATAAGCACTTGTTTTTCTATTTTTCCTTTATTCCTAATATTATTTTAAGCTTTTCCTGAAATTTTCAGATTTTTCCAAGCTTGTTTGCTATTTTTCTTGATTTTAATTAGTTTTTAAGTATTTTTAATTAGCTTTTAATACAAATAATTAAGAAAAGCTTCAAAAAAATAATTTTTCATTTTTATTAGGTTAAGATAAATATATAAGTCATAAAAAGTATTTTTCCATAATTTTCTTAGTTTAAAAAGTATTTTCTAGCATTTTAATTAGTTTTAAATAGTTTTAAATTAATAATAAATATATAAAAAGTCTAAAAAATATATTTTCAGTTTTAAAATTAGTTTTATCATATTTTAGATTTTTCTAAGTCTTAATTTTATTTTTCTAGTCTTATTTCATATTTTCTTTTATTTTAGAGTATTATTAAATAGTTTAAAATAGTTTTTAATTAATAATAATTAATTAAATAGTTATAAAAATAATTTTATTTTTCTAAATATTTTCTTTTATCATTAGGTTTGTAAAAATGTCATTTTCATATTTTTAGGACTTTTATTTTTTAGATCTCACTTTTTGTTTTGTACGTTACGTAGTTTTTTAATTTAAACGTAAGTTTTAGGTTTTAAACGTTCATCACTTTAAATATAGTGATAGCGTTTATTTAATATATTTTATCTTTTTACTTTTCTTAATTTGTATTTAAGTCGCTTTAATTTATTACCTTTTTCAGTAGTGTAGTTATCCATCCAAATCCTTTCTGATCATTATCATTAGTGATCATTCTATCGTCTGAAGAGTGTTTACACACCATTGAGTCTCCGTGGGACATAACGACCCGGGAATTCATTCTATTCTCCAGGACTTCATTGCATTTGTTTCTGAGCTGTTTTAAGCTTCTTACGGTTAGCCATTCACAAGTGGCTAGCTTGTGTGAGGTAGCTTGACGGTTCGGGACAGATCAATGCTCCTTTTGAAAATATATTTGCTCCTGAATCATCATCTGAACCATCTTCATCAGGAGACATCGACTCTGCTACTTCAATTCCACAACAAAAACCACATGAACACCTTAGAAAATGGACACATGATCACCCATTGGACAACATCATTGGAAACCCTTCTCGTCCAGTATCCACTCGTAAACAACTTGCTACTGACGCCTTATGGTGCTTCTTCAACTCCGTACTCTCTAAGATCGAACCTAAAGACGTTAAAACTGCTATGAATGAAGACAGTTGGTTCAATGCCATGCAAGAAGAAATTCATGAGTTTGATCGATTAGATGTATGGGAATTAGTACCTGCTCCAGACTGTGCTATGATCATTGCTCTAAAGTGGATCTTCAAAGTGAAGCTTGATGAGCATGGTGATGTGTTGAAAAATAAGGCTAGGTTAGTGGCTAAAGGATATCGTCAAGAAGAAGGTATTGACTTTGAGGAATCTTTTGCTCCTGTTGCTCGTATCGAAGCTATCAGAATCTTCTTGGCTAGTGCGGCTAGTAAAAACAGGGTTGTATATTAGATGGATGTGAAAACCGCCTTTCTTAATGGTGATTTGAAAGAGGTGGTTTACGTCAGCCAGCCAGAGGGTTTTGTGAATCCAGAGAATCCTACTCATGTCTATCGCTTGAAAAAGGCCCATTACGGTTTGAAGCAAGCTCCTAGAGCATGGTATGATACGCTGTCTAAGTTTCTTTTATCTACTGGATTCAGCAAGGGAGCAGTTGATCCGACATTGTTCACCAGAAAGTCAGGAAAACATTTAATTCACGTTCAAATTTATGTTGATGATATTATCTTTGCCTCGACTGACCCCAATGAATGTGACCATTTTTCAAATGAAATGGGTTCCAAATTTCAAATGTCAATGATGGGACAAATGTCATTTTTCTTGGGATTACAAATTTCACAAAGTCCCGAAGGCATCTTTATAAATCAAAATAAATATGCAAATGAGATTTTAAAGAAATTTGGATTTGTTTCTTGTGACACCGTTGACACTCCCATGATTGAACGTACCAAGCTGGATGAGGACCACTCAGGGATCATGGTAGATCAAACGAAATATCGTAGTATGATTGGATCCCTGATGTACCTCACAGCTAGTAGACCAGACATCTTGTTCGTTGTGTGCATGTGTGCTAGATATCAGGATAATCCTACTAAAAAGAACCTTGAAGCGGTTAAACGGGTCTTTCGGTATCTCTAAGGAACCATCAATATGGGACTATGGTACCCGAAGGACACCGGGATATCACTAACAGCCTATGCAGATGCTGATCATGCAGGATGTCAAGATACACGTCGAAGTACATCAGGAGGTGCTCAATTTTTGGGTGATAAGCTTGTGAGTTGGTCTTCAAAGAAGCAAATGAGTACTTCTATTTCATCTACAGAGGCTGAATACATAGCCATGTCATCCTGTTGTGCTCAAATCCTATGGATGAGATCCCAATTATCTGACTATGGCTTTGAATTCAACAAAATTCCTTTGTACTGTGATAATAAAAGTGCTATTGCCCTCTCATGTAACAACGTTCAACACTCAAGAGCAAAGCACATCGACATTAGACCTCATTTCATCAGGGAACAAGTGGAAAACAGTGTGGTGGAACTTTATTTTGTGAAGTCAGAATACCAGTTAGCAGACATCTTCACCAAAGCTCTTCCAAGAGAACGTTTTGAGTTTATTCTTCCACGACTTGGCTTGAAAAGCCTTCAACCAGAAACACTCAAACGTCTTCAGGAGGAAGACGAGGAGTAAAGGTTAATGACTCTATCATCTTCTTTCTATATATTTTTTTTCAACAAGCAAAATACAAAATTACAAAACCAACAAAAAGCAAATAGAAAAATATAAAATCTTTCATAAAATCCATAAAAATTCTGAAAAACTCAAAAAATCTCAAAAATATTGTCTTTTTGTCATATCTTTCTTGATTCGATATATATCTACGGTCTTTGTGCTGTCAGTCAAAGAGTGACACGGGTCTTTAGATGTTGTTCGAATGTACATATATTTAAAAAAAATTATAAAATCAAAAAATATTTTTGGGAGAAAGTAAAACAATGGTTTATTGTCATTTCAGGCAGTAACCCGCTTTTCAAAGAAAGAACAGAGCCATGCTTTATCTCATGTTTCAAACTTAATGCTCTGATTCTAAAAACAAATGTTTGTCATTAACAAGACAAAAGTTTAATCTCAAATATTTTTCCTTCTAAAGATTCCTCTGAAAAATATTTGCAATATTATGAAAACTCAATTGTTTTTTAAAACACTTCGGACTCTATTTTTGAAAATCAAAAGAACTTATCAAGTGTCAAAATCTCAATCCATCAATCAACAACTTTCGTCATTGATTGAGAGGGAGAATGATTTTTCAATTAAATCAAAAAGTGTTCTTTTCAAAAAATTAGCACTTAAATAAGCAAGGTCTACTCGAAATGTTTTACAATATTTTACACAATTGGTTCAAGACCTTGGTTATTATTATGTTTTCAAAAGATAATTATGCATGGTTAATCAATGGAGTTTAAAGTCTCAAAATCCGATCCTTATCAGTTAAAACGTTTTCATAATCAAGTCACAATTCTCCTTAAAAGCTTTCAAAATCAATTTAAATCTACAGAGATCACAAATCTCAAATGATTTGATAATTGTGATCGGGGGAGAATTTGTGATTTAAATTGGATTTAAACTGATAATTCGATAAATGGTTTCTTAAGTGTTTAGCATGTTTTCCTCCCCGCATGTGACAAACGATTTCAAATTTTCCATGCACATGGTGAGGGGGAGCATCTACTTTAAACCTCAAATTATTGAAACGTGATTGAATTGTCTCTAAGTGCAGGTTCCCTCTAATATGTGCAAAACTCTTTCAAACTTCGAGGCACATATTGAGGCGGAGCAAACTTTTGAAAACCTCATCCTTCCTCAAAATGTTTTATCTACTCAAATTGATTGGGAAGTGATGATGATCATTTTAGAAAATGTTAATCATAAGATTGGACCTTTCATTCTTAATCTAACGATTTCAAAGATCTCTTGCCTCCATGTGCTAAAACAAATTCTGAATTTTTATGCATATGTTGAGGGGGAGCATTTCTAAAATATCAAAACAATTAAGATACAAAATGCTTTGATTTTATATCACAAGTATCTTGATTGATTTTCAAATGGTTTTCAATTGGTTCCAATGGCAGATGAACAATACCAAAAAGACCGACCAACTTTACTTTATGTATGGTGATATAAGGATGATAAGGTTAGGTTGAGGTCCCATGATCCGCCAGAACCGGAGGGATCTACCCAGGGATAATCCACTAGTTAAGTGTAGAAGTCCTTAGGTATGATGATAAAAGGAGAAAAATGAGATATGGGAAGAGTGCGGACTGAGACTGAGCTAGTACTGGGATAAACCCAACAAGGTTCTAGTTATGAAGTCTCGGTAAGCACTGAAGGGCTTGAAGAATGAAAAAGAATTGAATGTGAAAAAGGGTGAAAAGAAATAGCCCTCCAATAATTCAACCTTAGGGCAGAAACCGGGTTCAATTCATATACTACTGGTTGTTACCAAGGTAACATCGGTATTGAAGACAAGACATCATGGACCCAGTGACGCACTGCACTTCAACTTTCCAAACCACTCAAGTTCCTCTTAAAAGGGCTTGTTTCATTCTCCCGGGGAACCGACATAATCTATCGACTTTCTCTTAGAGATTGTTGATATTCAAAAAGGAGACCCTAGTCTCCGGCATAGGAACCAAATATGCACAACTGAGTCTAGAGCCACGAGATCATCAATAAATCTCATTAGGACACTTTCAATGAAGACTCTCTGTTTCACACAATGTGGAAAGAGAGATTATATCTTATGAGTCAAACGCATTATCCTTGTGGTATTGCCAAAACATCTGAGTGATATGCCAACATATTCACAATGAAGATGGAAAGCCTTCTGGAGCCAACATCAAACAAGCTCCTGGTGGGTGGCATGTGAGATCTATCCAATAGATCAACCATGTGACAACTGAACAGAAACAATGGGGCGATTCAATCTTTTGAATCAATCCTGGTTCAGGTTATGGATTGACGGATACCTTTGAAAAACCAGTCGTTGTGCCCAAAAACTCTTTTCTTTTGCACATCGACTGTGTACTTATTTCTCAAAATAAAAGGTGTTTATGATTGATAATTGATTTTCATTAAAACCTTCGTTGTATTGCAAAAACAATTTCTATTGAGCAGTACACGATTGTTTTTCAAATCTCTTTTCATCAATCAGTGAATCTTATTTCGCTGGTTCACTCACTCCGTGTTGTCTTCTTTGAGACGTTCCGGTTTGAGAACAGCTAGAGCAGCTGCGAAACCCTGTCAAGGAAATTCTTTGGAATTATACCTGATCACAGGCAGTACTTGTACTGATCAACGGGGAACTGTGGGCCGTGTACCTCAATTCAACGAAAGTGATCAAAGACACTTTCGTGCGCTTTATTGCTAACTGTTGTATGCAGGTACGCCTGACGTTTGCAGCTGATCAGAATGGAGCGGTCAATCCATAGCCGCATGCTCACTCAACACATTCAGTTCCAAAGAAATCATGATTAGTGCATCAATGACTCTGATATTATCACTCCATGCTTTTGCTACGCTGCTGCCAATATCATGAATCAACGAAAACTTCCGCTACTCTGATAAGAATATATCAGGATCCAGAATGTGAGTATGTCAGTCCAAATGTCACAACATCACATAATACCAACACCACAATGGATGAGTCAGAGATTTAATATGGCTGATGATTTCAAAGCTGACTCAAAACTTAGTATCACGTGGATCAGTTAAAGACCTCCACTCAGATTATCCAAACATGAAAAAATGAAGAATCAAAGACTACGAGCTACAGAACAAAGAACATGAACAAGAATTCAAGAACTATCTCAATGATATATCTGTTTGTATTCTATGTAATTTTAATGTGTGTTTGAGGAGACCTCCCTTAGGGGGAGATTGTTAGGATTTGGAAAATTCAGTAGTCAAAGTGTCGGTCACCTCAAGTATATGTAATCGTTAGAAAGCTCGTAGTCGTAGTTATTTGATGTAAAGTAGTATTTAGTTATGTAACACCGTGGAGGACGGACGGGTCTTTACCCACTGTATGCCTGATCCACAGCCCGTCAGGTGGCGTTTTATTGTAAGACTATAAATACTCTCTACCTCCCAAGGTAGAGAGTTGGAGCTCATAATAAGATTTTTATTTCTCTCACTAAAGTTCCCAAACCTCTAACTTTCTCTCTCTAAAACCATTGTGTACACCTCTTGTGTTTATGTTATGATGTGTATGTGAAATCCAATATGTTACAACTCGAATAAAGTGCGTATGAATCAGCATGTAAAGTGAATATGCACTTATGATGAAATGATGAGATGCTATGATGATGTAGTTATAGTCTAGGGTCAATGATGCAACCTTGTTCTCTATAACCGAAGCTCTGATGCCAATCTGTCACACCCCCAAATTACCTGTTTTGCAGCGGAATAGAATTCCTGGGGGTTGACTGTCATAGCACCACAGTTACAGTTATATTGAACGACCTAAAGTGTCGTTTAAAAACACATCGTTTGTTATTTATTTAAAGCATTCAGAGTTACAAAGATAGGTCCCAAAAGTAGATAACATTTGCGGAAATAAGTTTATTACAAGCAAAACGATGTTTTAAAAGTGCCGTAATTTACAAGTGAGACGCGTCATCACCGCGACTCTATGATAGGTCCTTATGCGTCCCATGATGTAAATGCCTTAGATACCTGAAAATACATTGCTAAAACGGTCAACAATAATTTTGGTGAGAAATCATAGGTTTATGAAAAATGTTTTATACGACTACACAAGTATAGATCATGTACGACAAATATGTCACATAAAAATGTTACAATTGCTATAAGCATATGACACCGAAGCTAGACTGTTCATGATGTTTGCCCCAACAGAGTGTTTGCCAAACAACTCAAATTATGATATTAAATGAAATGCATTCGTTTGACCAGTTGGGACCACCAACCCGGATGGAGGAGTCACCCCCAATAGATCTATTCACTCACCCTCGCTTCTTCCGGAATTAACGGTTCTTGATTATGAAATGGGGACATTCAATTGACAATGAGGTAACTTAAGCAATGTAAATGAATTTGATATACTTGGTATCGTAATAAAAATGATGTGCAATGTATTCTCCCCCGTAGGTTTGAAATAATGTATAAACTTGAAAGACAGGGCTATGAAAACTCACTTGGTACAATGATGCGATGGCAAAAATGAGTACACTGAAATGAAGCGCAAATCTCTAATTGCGACCTATTATGAATGATATGATCTATAATAAGTCATAATGTAATGTTATGCATGCAACTCATATGATATCCATACCACTTGTGCATTTTTTAAAATAAAATTTATCATCGAAAAATAAGTTTATAACGTATTAGCAGGTTATAAATTACTTTTTAAGTATTTACGTTGAAATGATATCCTACGATAGTCATTTAGTGATTCATTAAGAAATTATAGTTTTTCGTCGTAAAACAATATGATTTGACAATTCTTGAAAGTGACTAAATGGCCTCGAAAAGCTAGTCGTAAAATAATGAATATCGAGTGTTTGGAAACAAACTCAATGGTTTTGGAAAGCTTGTAACGTTGTCTGAAAGTCTTAGCATTTAACTTTTGATCATAGAGGTCTCGTTCATGGAGAAAAACATAGGTGAAGTAAGGTACTTAGACTAAAAATATTGTTTAAGGTTAGTTTTTGGCAAAGTTTGAATGACCGTATCTTATTCGTTACAACTCCGTTTGACGAACGGTTGAACATTTTGGAAAATAGGCTAGGTGAACTCGCTTTT
>OU343217.1:222879844-222963162 GCA_910596185.1 Chrysanthemum makinoi
ACTAGAGCTCAAAAGATTCTAGACAATCTATTAACTAGACACATCTAATATCTATTTATACAAAAAACTAAAAATTGTCTTCTTTCTCTTTCTTCATGTCTTTGTGTTTGTTTTGTGAGGCAAAACCGAAATGGGAAACTTGTGCTTTTCGCATATCCTGCCATCCAATCTTTCTTAGAAACATCCTATTGATCATAGCCATAGATTATTGTTGTCTGATTGCCAATGCAAAGTAGCCAGGACTCTTCTTTGACTTCCTTATGCAACTCCAAAAAATGAGAGTGACATGGGGAGAGTGGTATGACTAGAGGCCACTTGGTTTTGGGTGATAAGGGTTTTCTTTCTCCCGGTTTATGGGAAAGGGAGAAGGAAAGGTTGGGTGCGGAGGTTAAGTTAAAAAGGAAAGGGTCATGGAAGTGGTCCAACAAGGAGATGGTTCATCAAAATGGGCTGGGTGGATAGTTTGTAGATGAAATTTCGGGCCAAACGTAAAATTTGAAAACCTGTGACCAAAGCCAGAATTTTCCAAAATTTTAAGGGCCATAAATGACAAACTTTATTAACCAAGGCCATAATAATATTCTTTTCATTTTTTTTTTTTTTTTGAAATTCCTCGAGGACTTGTTTTATTATTTTGAAAGTTTGGGACCGAACTGCCTAACATGCAACTTTGATCATTTCATTTGTTTTCAATAACTTTGCATCTGAAACATATAAAACACAATTTTGAGATATTTTCGTATTTTGATGCACTGAGTGTTTTTAGATGTTTTGCGCTCAGGGATTACCAAAATGAGTGAGCTACACACTTATCAATACCTTCATATGGATCTCAAGGGACCAATGAGAGTGCAATGATAAAATGGGAGGAAATACTTCTAGTAGTTGTTGATGACTACTCTAGATTTACTTGTAAAGTTTTGAGGATTGTAAAGGATGAAACTCCGATGTCGCCATCAAACTAATCCAAATGTACTCGTGTTCGACTTAACAATATGTAATTAATTCGAATGCATAATGGCATGCAGTTTGTTAACAAAGACTTAATTCTGCTTTTATGAAAGTGTTGAACTCAGCCATCAAAGAAGTGTTCCACCAACTCCTCAACCTAACGGTGTAGTTGAAAGTCGAAATCGAACTCTTGTGGAAGCCGCAAGAACAATGCTAATTTATTCAAAGGTTCCAATGTTTCTATGGGCCGAAACCATTGCCAACGCCTACCCTAAAATCGCTCTCCTTATACACACCCTCATGGAAAAACTCCATATGAACTTTTCATAAACGAAACCCTCGATTCTCCTACTTCGTGTTTGCGCCTTGTGCTATCCAACCAATGACGGCCAAGACTTTGAGTTTTGTTGTTATGCACCGCTAAGGGTTACCCTACAACAAAGAGAACCCGGAAATATCATGGAACAATTCACGCACGCTCGATGAGTCGACCGTCAAATGGCTCCGAACAATCCTCCAGCCTCGACTCAAGACTTCAAAATAGGTCCTTATTGGTTCATCCCTTGTACCAAACTCCTCTCAAGCAACTCCATATGTACCTCCATCCAAGATGATTTCAAGAAATTATTGATCCAATGTTTGATGAACATTGCGAGCCAAATGCCAATGATCTCGCTAATTCCAACAACGAGGTCGCCTTCAGCCCCTGGCTAATGAAGTCAACCTTCAGCCTCAATATCATTGTCAAGAAGCGCCGACCACTGTCTCATCAACAAATCATCAATCATCGAATGTACATCATGGAATTGTTTCGCACCAATGATGAAGTTAATCCCTTGCTACTTCAAGATGCTCCTTTGAAAATATATTTGTTCTCAATCATCATCTCGAACCATCTTCATCAGAGACATCGACTTTTCTACTTCAGCTCCACAACAACAACCACATGAACACCTTTAGAAAAATACACATGATCACCCATTGGACAACATAATGGAAACCCTTCTCGCCCAGATCCACTGTGAAACAACTTGCTAACCGATGCCTTATGGTGCTTCTTCAACTCAGTACTCTCAAAGATCGAACCTAAAGACGTTAAAACTGCTATGAATGAAGACAAATGGTTCAATGCCATGCAAGAAGAAATTCATGAGTTTGATCGACTAGATGTATGGGAATTAGTACCGCCCAGATGTGCTATGATCATTGATCTTAAGTGGATCTTCAAAGTGAAGCTTGATGAGCATGGTGATGTGTTGAAAATAAGGCTAGGTTAGTGGCTAAAGGATATAGTCAAGAAGAAGGTATTGACTTTGAGGAATCTTTTGCTCCCGTTGCTCAGATTGAAGCTATTAGAATCTTCGGCTAAAGTGCTAGTAAGAACATGGTTGTATATCGATGGATGTGAAACCGCCTTTCTTAATGGTGATTTAAAGAGGTGGTTTACGCCACCAACCCGAAGGTTTTGAATCCGAGCATCCTACTCATGGCTATCGCTTGAAAAGGCCTTTATGCTTAAAGCAAGCTCCAAGGAGCATGGTATGATACGCTATCAAAGTTTCTTCTATCTAACCGGATTCGCAAGGAGTAGTTGATCCGACATTGTTCACCGTGAAAGTCGCAAACATTTAATTCATGTTCAAATTTATGTTGATGATATTATCTGCTCGACTAATCCCAATGAATGTGACCATCTTTCAAATGAAATGGGTTCCAAATTTCAAATGTCAATGATGGGACAAATGTCATTTTTCTTGGGATTACAAATTTCACAAAGTCCCGGGCATTTTATAAATCAATCTAAATATGCAAATGAGATTTTAAAGAAATTTGGATTTGTTTTGACACCGCTTGACACTCCCATGATTGAACGTACCAAGCTGGATGAGGACCACTGTGGATCATGGTAGATCAAACGAAATATCGTAGTATGATTGGATCCCCGATGTACCTCACAGCCTAGTAGACCGCATACATCTTGTTCGGCCGCGGTGCATGTGTGCTAGATATCGTGCTAAGCCTACTAAAAAGCGTTAAACGGGTCTTTCTAAGATCTCCAAGGAACCATCAATATGGGACTATGGTACCGGGACACCGGTATGTCACTAACAGCTCTATGCATGCGCCGATCATGTGATGTCAAGATACACGCCGGTACATCGGAGGTGCTCGCTTTTGGGTGATAAGCTTGTGAGCTGGTCTTCAAAGAAGCAAACGAGTACTTCTATTTCTCTACAGAGGCTGAATACATAGCCATGTCATCTTGTTGTGCTCAAATCCTATGGATGAGATCCCAATTATCTCACTATGGCTTTGAATTCAACAAAATTCCTCTCAGATCAGATAATAAAAGTGCTGTTGCTCTCTCATGCAACAATGTTCAACACTCAAGAGCAAAGCACATCGACATTAGACCTCATCATTTCATCGTGAACAAGTGGAAAACAAAGTGTGGTGGAACTTTATTTTGTGAAGTCAATACCAGTAGCGTACATCTTCACCAAAGCTCTTCCAAGAGAACGTTTTGAGTTTATTCTTCCACGACTTGGTTTGAAAAGCCTTCAACCGTAAACACTCAAACGCCTTCGTGAGGAAGACGAGGAGTAAAGGTTATGACTCTTCATCTTCTTTGTATATATTTTTTCAAAAAAGCAAAATACAAAATTACAAAACCAACAAAAAGCAAATAGAAAAATATAAAACTTTCAAAAATCCATAAAATTTGAAAAACTCAAAAATCTCAAAAAATATTGTCTTTTGTCATATCTTTCTTGATTCGATATATCTACTGTCTTTTGCTGTCATTAAAGAGTGACACGACTTTAGATGTTGTTCTAATGTACATATATTTAAAAAAAAAATTATAAAAATCAAAAATATTTTTGGGAGAAAGTAAACAATGGTTTATTGTCATTTCAAAAGAACTTTTCAAAGAAATAGAGCCATGCTTTATCTCATGTTTCAAACTTAATGCTCGATTTAAAACAAATGTTTGTCATTAATCAAGACAAAATTTAATCTCAAATATTTTTCCTTCTAAAGATTCCTCCTAAAAATATTTGCAATATTATGAAAACTCAATTGTTTTAAACACTTCGACTCTATTTTTGAAAATCAAAAGAACTTATCAAGTGTCAAAATCTCAATCCATCAATCAACAACTCTTCGTCATTGATTGAGAGGGAGAATGATTTTCAATTAAATCAAAAGTGTTCTTTCAAAAAATTAGCACTTAAATAAGCAAGGTCTACTCAAATGTTTTACAATATTTTACACAATTGGTTCCAGAACTTGGTTATTATTATGTTTTCAAAAGATAATTATGCATGTTTAATCAATGGAGTTTAAAGTCTCAAAATCCGATCCTTATCGCTAAAACGCTTTCATAATCAAGTCACAATTCTCCACCAAAGCTTTCAAAATCAATTTAAATCTACAGAGATCACAAATCTCAAATGATTTGATAATTGTGATCGGGGAGAATTTGTGATTTAAATTGATTTAAACCGATAATTGATAAATGGTTTCTTAAGTGTTTAGCATGTTTCCCTCCACATGTGACAAACGATTTCAAATTTTCCATGCACATGTTGAGGGGAGCATCTACTTTAAACCTCAAATTATTGAAACGTGATTGAATTGTCTCTATGTAGTGTTCCCTAATATGTGCAAAAACTCTTTCAAAACTCGAGGCACATATTGAGGGGGAGCAAACTTTTGAAAACCTCATCCTTCCTCACAATGTTTTATCTACTCAAATTGATTGGGAAGTGATGATGATCATTTTAGAAAATGTTAATCATAAGATTGACCTTCATTCTTAATCTATCGATTTCAAAGATCTCTTGCCTCCATGTGCTAAACAAATTCTGAATTTTATGCATATGTTGAGGGGAGCATTTCTAAAATATCAAAACAATTAAGATACAAAATGCTTTGATTTTATATCACAAGTATCTTGATTGATTTTCAAATGGTTTTCAATTGGTTCCAATGGCGTATATGAACAATACCAAAAGACCCACCAACTTTTACTTTATGTATGGTGATATAAGGATGATAAGGTTAGGTTGGTGTCCCATGATCTGCCGAACCGGGGATCTACCCGTGGACAATCCACTAGTTAGTGTAGAAGTCCTTAGGTATGATGATAAAAGGAGAAAATGAGATATGGGAAGAGTGCGGACTGAGATCGAAGCTAGTACTGAATAAACCCAACAAGGTTCTAGTTATGAAGTCTCTGGTAGTAATCAAGGGGTTGAAGAATGAACAAGAATTGAATGTGAAAAAGGGTGAAAAGAAATAGCCCTCCAATAATTCAACCTAAGGCGTAAAACCGGTTCAATTCATATATACCGGTGGTTACCAAGGTAACATCGGTATTGAAGACAAGACATCATGGACCGACGATCAGACTTCAACTTTCCAAACCACTCAAGTTCCTCTTAAAAGGGCTTGTTTCATTCCTGGAACCGACATAATCTATCGACTTTCTCTTAGAGATTGTTGATATTCAAAAAGGAGACCCTAGTCTCCGGCATAGGAACCAAATATGCACAATTGAGTCTAGAGCCACGAGATCATCAATAAATCTCATTAGAACACTTTCAATGAAGACTCTCTGTTTCACACAATGTGGAAAGAGAGATTATATCTTATGAGTCAAACGCATTATCCTTGTGGTATTGCCAAAACATCCGAAAGTGATATGCCAACATATTTACAATGAAGATGGAAAGCCTTCTGAAGCCAACATCAAACAAGCTCCTGGTAGGTGGCATGTGAGATCTATCCAATAGATCAACCATGTGACAACTCAACGTAAACAATGGGCGATTCAATCTTTTGAATCAATCCTGTTCAAAGTTATGGATTGACGGATACCTTTGAAAACTCCGTCGTTGTGCTTAAAAACTCTTTTGCACACGATCGCGGTACTTATTTTCAAAATAAAAGGTGTTTATGATTGATAATTGATTTTCATTAAAACCTTCGTTGTATTGCAAAAAATATTTCTATTGAGCAATACCCATTGTTTTTCAAATCTCTTTTCATCAATCGAATCTTATTTCGTTCTACTCACCGTGTTGTCTTCTTTGAGACGCTCCGTTTGAGAACAGCTAGAGTACCGGAAACCTGCCAAGGAAATTCTTCGAATTATACCGATCATAGGCAATACATGTATTGATCAACGGGAACCGGGGCCGTGTACTCAATTCAACGGTGATCAAAGACACTTTCGGCGCTTTATTGCTAATCTTATGCGTGTACCGACGCTTGGTACCGACGAATGGAGCGGTCAATCCATAGCCGCATGCTCACTCAACACATTCATTTCCAAAGAAATCATGATTAGTGCATCAATGACTCTGATATTATCACTCCATGCTTTGCTACCGCCGCCAATATCATGAATCAACTAAAACTTCCGCTACTCGATAAGAATATATCAGATCCGTAATGTGAGCATGTCGGTCCAAATATCACAACATCACATAATACCATCACCACAATGGATGAGTCGAGATTTATGGCCGATGATTTCAAAGTCGACTCAAAACATAGTATCATCGGATCAGCTTAAAGACCTCCACTCATGATTATCCAAACATGAAAAATGAAGAATCAAAGACTATGAGCTACGTAACAAAGAACATGAACAAGAATTCAAGAACTATCTCAATGAATATCCGCTTGTATTCTATGTAATTTAATGTGTGTTTGAGGAGACCTCCTGTGGGGAGATTGTTAGGATTTGGAAACAAGAGTTAAAGTGCTCGTCACCTCAAGTATATGTAATCGCTAGAAAGCTCGAGTCGTAGTTATTTGATGTAAAGTAGTATTTAGTTATGTAACAACCGTGAGGAAGGACGGTCTTTACCCACCGTATGCCCGATCCACGTACTCGCCGTATGCTTATTAGTAAGACTATAAATACTCTCTACCTCCCAAGGTAGAGAGTTGGAGCTCATAATAAGATTTTTCTTTCTCTCACTAAAGTTCCCAAACCTCTAACTCTCTCTAAAACCATTGTGTACACCTCAGGTTTATGTTATGATGTGTATGTGAAATCCAATATGTTACAACCTCAATAAAGTGCTGTGATAACAAATAAAGTTAATATGCACTTATATAAAATGATGAGATGCTATGATGATAGTTATAGTCTAGGGTCAATGATGCAGTCCTTGCTCTCTATAACCGCTTTAATGCCAATTGCCACACCCCCAAATTAACTGCTTTGCATTCGAATAGAATTCCCGGGGTCAATCGCATATAGCACCACAGCTATAGCTATATCAAATTCACCTAAAGTGCCGTTTAAAACACATCGTTTGTTATTATTTAAAGCATTCAGAGTTACAAAGATAGGTCCCAAAGTAGATAACATTTCATGAAATAAGTTTATTACAAGCAAAAACGATGTTTTAAAAAGTACGTAATTTACAAGTGAGACGCCATCACCGCTGACTCTATATGATAGGTCCTTATATGTCCCATGATGTAAATGCCTTAGATTGAAAATATTATCATAAAACGTACAATACAATTTGGTGAGAAATCATAGGTTTATGAAAATGTTTTATACCACTACACAGTATAGATCATGTACGACAAATATGTCACATAAAATATTACAATTGCTATAAGCACATGACAATCGGCTAGACTGTCATGATGTTCGGCCCCAACAAGTAGTGTTTGCCAAACAACTCAAATTATGATATTAAATGAAATGCATCCGCTTGGACTACTGGGACCACCAACCCGATGGAGGAGTCACCTCAATAGATCTATTCACTCACCCTCGCCGAATTAACTTGATTATGAAATGGGGACATGCAATTGACAATGAGGTAACTTAAGCAATGTAAATGAATTTGATATACTTGGTATCGTGAATAAAAATGATGCAATGTATTCTCCCCCGTAGGTTTGAAATAAAGTATAAACTTGAAAGACAGGGCTATGAAAACTCACTTGGTACAATGATGCATGGCAAAATGAGTACACCGAAATGAAGCGCTATCTCTAATCCGCACCTATTATGAATGATATGATCTATAATAAGTCATAATGTAATGTTATGCATGCAACTCATATGATATCCATACCACTTGTGCATTTTTAAAATAAAGTTTATCATCGAAAATAAGTTTATAACGTATTAGCAAGTTATAAATTACTTTATAAGTATTTACGTTGAAATGATATCCTACGATATTCATTTAGTGAATTATTAAGAAATATTTTCGTCAGAAACAATATGATTTGACAATTCTTGAAAGTGCATAAAATGGCTCTAAAAAGCTAGTCAGAAAATAATGAATATCGAAAGTGTTAGGAAACAAACTCAATGGTTTTGGAAAGCTTGTAACGCTGTTCCAAAGTTTAGTTTTACTCTTTGATCATAGAGGTCTCGCTCATGGAGAAAAACATAGGTGAAGTAAGGTACTTAGACTAAAAAATATTGTTTAAGGTTGTTTTGGCAAAGTTTGAATGACCGATCTTATTCGTTACAACCCGTTGACTAACGTTGAACATTTTGGAAAATAGGCTAGGTGAACTCACTTTTACTAGAAGACATCGTTTTCTAAAAAGTATTGTATCGATGTGAAAAACGACTTCAAACATGGTCTCTAGCGACAACTAATTTGGCTAATAGAAAATATATAAGTGTTTATACTTATATAAAATAGTTACTGCTAACCTTATTTAAACGCTGTAATTTAGTCGCTATTTCACGCTTTTATATGTACCTAGCTTCGTGTTAAAGTATACTAATATATTTTTAATAAATCGACTCATTTAGATAACGCTTAAAACTCATTTTTGACCTTAAAAATTCTGGACAGCATGCAGTTTTTCGAATATATAGCTGTTAAATGAAAATAGCATAACTTCATAAACCGCTTTAAGCCGCTCCGTTTACCCTCATTTGCTCGTTTGTATATTTTCTGAAATATAACCAAAAATATTTTATAACCTGCTGAATTTTCCAGATTTACAAAACCAACAGACCACTATTTAATGTTGTCGAATTGATTTTCTTATGTAATACTTATTCTAAACACTTCAAATCAACACCAAATCTATTCTAAACCTACCATACACCTTCTTAGGGTGTCATGGGTTCCTAAACATCATCAAAAATGATATGTTTCAAGGAATTAATTATAGGATGATATATACTAATTATAAGTACTAAAAACAATAAAAGTGGTATAGATACACATGAAACTTATGATAAAAAATAACTTAAGTGAATATGAAAGATTAATACAATCATAAAATGCTTACTAGTATGATGATGAGGTTTATGGAACAAGTTTTTCCTAAATACTCTAGGTTTTTATTGCAAAACCTTAAAAGAGAGTAAACTAGTGTTTATAAAAATTACTTGTTCTTGAAAATCTTGAGTTTCTTCCCCTTTTTCTTCCTTGGCCTTTCTAAGAGAGAAATGGAGAGGATTTTGCAACTTTTTCACCTTAGTATATGTGTTAGTATGTGTTTATGTTAGAGTATAATTTTAAGTATAATACATGTCATAGCTATTAGTGTATATGTGTAAGTCTAGTGTAAGATTTTTATGAAAAACCATGGTGACTCATTGGTTTGGCCTGCGGGGAAAAAGAGTGGTGTAATTTTTATTAAGTAAATGTATTATATGATAATTGTAGTGTATATTTGATAAGTGAAAGTAATTATTTAGTGTAATGCTGGCTAGAAATCGATTTTTACTTGAACAAAAATAAAGTATATCGAAGTCATAAAAATTATAAAAATACATTTCTTACAAGAATTGAGTGAAATAATAATTATCGAGTAGTATTTTATTGAAAACCGTCAGAAATATATATATATATATATATATATATATATATATATATATATATATAACTATTTATATACAAAATAAATTTAAAACATCGGGTAAACTAATAATAATATAATTTTTATAGTCTTAAAATGAGTATAAAAATATATTAGGATAATTTTTGGAAGTGTCTGATCAAATATTCAAAATAAATGATTTATAATGATAGCTGCTTATTTAATAGGAAAATATATCGCTTAATGAAATATGCAAACTGCGTATGAACTAATATGATGATGATGTTACTAATGATATTGTTGGATCGATATACTTTAATCAAACTAACTTAACTAGCTTGTTAAGGTTTAATAACCTCGATAAACTAAGCTATTAACAAAGAAACACCGGAGCAATCTTTATTAAGTAATGAATTTACTTAACAAAGCTAAGAAGAAAACTTTATTAACAAACTCTAAATCTCGCTTTATTATGCGCATACTCTAATACAACTTTAAGATAATCAACTTTTCTAAACTCTAATTGTAAAACTCTAAAACTCTTTTTTCCTAAATCGTAAGTCGTGCATTCTAATGCCAATCAGAGTCCTTTTATAGGCTCAAGGATATCCTAGTTGGTTTACAATTAATAACCTTTGTACCTACAAGTAATCTACAATACTTTCCTTAAACTAATATAACAGCTTTATTTGTTCTAGAAAGACTTTTGACTTCTTCAGCATTTTGACTCGCATTTAGCAAGATACTTTGACTATTTGACTTCTTCCAGTTTTTCATTTTACAAAGAGTTCTTTCATATCTCAAGACTTTGATATCTTCAAAGACTTTCATATCCCAACAATCCTCCCTAACTTGAATTCTACTTGCTTGACTTCAAGTTCCTTTGTGAATATATCTTTAACAAATTTCATCTTTTAAAACGGATTGTTCTTCGCTTTAGATTATATCTCAGAATCTGGCTTTTTTCAAAGTATCTCTTTAGAATTGTTTTCTTCACGCAAAGATCCAGTAATCTCCATCTTTCAAAGAACACAACATATGACAATTTGTACAAAGGATTCAGTTTTTGTTGCATACTATTCTCATCACTTTCAAAGTGAATCAGTGAAAATTCAATGGATTTAGAACTCTTTACCAAAGCCATTATCTTTGGAGTAGCCAAATGTTTTGGTGTATAAGACCATGGTACATTGATAACCATATGATTTTTAGCAAATCACCAGCCTATCAACAGATTTGTTTAGTCGTTACCAAAAGCTGTACCCTTCTGGACTAGTTAGTTCTTTTATCTAATGGTGAACTAATTACCAATAATGGTTTTTCCACGCCTTTTACCACAAGCCATATTCTTGTGGGCTAGCCAACTCTTCACATTTACTGATATGGTGAGTTGATAACCATTCAACTTATTAGCAAGTTGACAACTAAAAACGGATTTGATATATCTTTACCAGAGCCGTTTGCTCATGGATTAGTCAATCCATTTGTAACCATGGTGGATTGATAACCTATTGATGTTATCATCACAAAAACCATTTATTCAACCTTTATTTCAAAAATATTTATTATTAAGCAAAAAAGGTTTCTTCTAAAATTTATTTAATCGTTTATTTCAAAGAAACAAGCATTCTTTGATGAAAGTAACATTCGACGCAGCATTCTTTGAATAAAAGTACTGATATATCAAAAAGCATTTATTCAAATAAAATCATACCGCTTATAGATCATTCTCAAAGAATAGTAGTCCAGTTTATAAACAGATTGATCACCATGCAAGCAGTTTCATCATCCTCTTCTACTTCCAAACCATGTTCAAGCATTCTTCTCTATTAGATCAACTGTAGAGGATATCTTCTTTCGCAAAACATGTAATCATTGTTCCATTTTCTAGCCAGGACATGAACTCGTGATTCTTCAAAGAATCTCCAAAGAAACTATTTCCCGCTTTTCTTGATCCTTCCAAATATCATCGTCGCTCTTCATCAGCTTTCACATAGTTACAAGATCCCATGTAAAACCAATCCAATACCTTCTAATGGATGATCTTCAAAAATACTTTATAACTTGATATAAGTAGAACAGATCTACTCTATCAATAACATGCAACAAATCCCATAACCTTTTGAAAACCTTAAAACTTTTATCTTCCTTATGAAAACCCATGTACTCTTCATTCTTGGTTTTCACAACTTTAAAAGTACTGATCTTTGATCTGTTCATCTTTAAATCATCATCTTCCTTGGTATAATCAAAATCTACCACTCTAAGATAATTCTTCAATTCATCACTAGTCTCAGATCTTAATTCAACCTTCTCTTTCTTTGAAAAATGAACATCTCAGAATATCGCTTTTCTTTTCCTCTTAAGCTTTTTCTTCCTTTTCAGCTTCACCAATAAGTTTCTAAAGTCTTTAATGCCTAAACATCTTTCTTATAAGCCTCTCTCAAAGATCATATAATCTTTTCATATCCACATAATTTAGCTTTCGCAATCCTTTAAATCCTCTCAGCTTTAAATATGCCATCATTTCATCCCTTTCTTTAGCTAAATTAGGTCTTCGACATGAATCTAACAGTGTTGGAGACTGTAGGTTCAGAAGTTTCAAAGATCTAACTCATCTTGCACCTTTTTGAGCTGCTTCTCTGCCTTTTAGCTTCTGAGCTTGCCGTTTCTCTCTCTGTTTTAGCATCTAATTTTTCTGAACTTTTCTAGCAGCAGCTTCATTCCTAGCCACTTCAAATGCTCTAAGTTCTGTCAAAGTGAGCTTCTTTTTCTTAGTCTCAAACCGTAACACCTTTCCTCTTTTGGATCAATCAGTTGATCGCTTCTTGGTTGTTTTTCTTCTGTGCTTCCTAATAGTAACTCCTCCTCTTGGTTGTGATAAATCAAATAATGTAGCAATTAATTCATCATCACTAGCTAAATGAATAGGTATGTAAGTAGCTTCCTCCTCTTCTTCTCTAACAAATGTAGTAGGACCAAATTTTCATCAAAAATTTAATACCCTTGAGTTATTGGTGTTGTTACTTCTTCCTTGATGTATCATGAAAATCAAGATTTTGATGTTCAAGACCTTGAACACCAAGATTTGAACTTGTATCTTCTTCGTTCCTAAACCTAACTAATACTTACAAGTTCTTTTATCTTTGTAATATTTTCTTCAGACTCTTTCTTCTTCATAACATCTTCTTTCAAATTTTCTTTTCAAATTCCTCCCAAGTTGAATAAGATGGTTGAGGAACCTTCTTTCTTTTAATTCCTTTCAAGAGCTTTAATGACGCTTATTTTCCTCCTTAACCCATAAGTTGAAACCTTGAATATATGGTTTAACAAAATTTCTCAACCTAAATAGTTACGCTTCAACTTCCAATTGTTTTAGCTTGACGCCAACAATGCCTTGTTTAACCTAGCTAGCTCCCTTGTCAAAGCATAGTTATCTAACGCCAAATCTTCACGAGGTATAGAATGAGTAGCACCTTGAGGTTGTGAATGCCCTTCAAACAGAATAGAACTTCGTAAGATGAAGCTTCTCACTTCGCTTGAACCTCAGACCTAAGAAACATCACCTTGAACAAAACAAAGACCTTCACGAGAAGCGACTTGCGATGCGATCTGTGAAGCAAAGCACATGATCGCAGCACTTTCCGCTTTTCATCCTCTCGCAATGCATCACCTAACAATTTTGTACAATTTCCATCATGGATGGTGTTAAAGGAATATTCCACCTCTCAACAAGTTACTTCCTAGCCATGAAAGTATAGATTTTAGGTTGTTGCACAATGTAGTAAAGCATAGGTTTTGGAACATCATCCAATTGCTTGTTCAAGAAAACCTGTATAAACCTTGGATACATCAACCAAGTTGCCCTGTATATATAGAGAGCATTCCATCCAAAATAAGTCGTGAAAAGTTAAACACTCTCGTCTCAGAAGCTAAGCCAACCATCGCAGACGCAATATTTGACCCAAACTTCTCCCAAGAAGTGCTTTTAGAACTTATGCAATGGAGCAAAACATGAATCAAAAACTTCCATTGGGACGATAATGCCTTCTTAAAAGTTTGTTCACCAAAGAACCTTCATAGCCCAAATTACTAAAAGTATCCCAAATCAGCTGTTTGGCAAATCGAATAGCCCTTCTTCATCTCCAAATAATAAATCATCACTTAATGGAGACCTCTCGAATCTTGATAGTCTTTCCAAAGAATCGAGGATCTAATATAATATTCATTCTCCTCCATATTCTTCTAGATTAGCCCAAAATTCTTGAATCCATGGTTCAATAACATCCGGTTCAACCAAAAGAGCATAACTAATAGGCACCAACGAGATAATCAATGATATCATAGAAAGCCACATTCGCCTCAGCCTTATCCAAATTAGCCACCATATTGTGCTTCAAACAGCTTAAACGATTCGCCATTGTTGAAAAAGTAATCACAATAGAAAGAGTATATCGAATAATAAAGAGATGGTAATTGGAAGATAAGTATGGAAAAGAGGTAATGAATAATGTGAGAGGGAAAATCGGAAAGTTGTTATTTATATGTAGGATTTTGAAAAATCACTGCCCAAAATAAAATAACCGTTGGCTTTAATTACCCTCCAATATTACCGCTTGGAACAAAGACTTAATAATTTCCACAAACGATTTCCACATACAAGCGCATTCTCCCAAGCAAGTTTCTCAGAAATACGATTGCCAAAACCTTCATATAAACTAAGTAATACACAAACATCCTCCCTCAGCAATACACAGTGACTATACCTAACACCCGATAGTCCTCCCTCAAATATAGCTTACTAATTATTATACTCCAAAACACCGACGTAAACTCTTGTCTTCAATATGCTCACGTAACAACCACTATCAACAAGAAATGATCTTTAAGCTTCTCTTCTGGTTGCCCTGCCTAATAAGATGAAAGTTGTTGCTTTGAGGAACCCAAGCCACATCGACTTGTGTTCCCTAGGTGACATACTCACATTCTTTGAGTATATAATCTAATCTGTTTCAAAGCATGATCCAAAGATATCTTGTTATTCAAAACATGTGGTTTTGAACAAAACTCTTTGCAAGTTCATTCTCCGTTTCTTGTATCACAAAACATCCATTCACTTTTTGTGAACGATCAGTATGTCTCTCGCCAGCATTTTCCTTTTTGACCCATTCAGCTTTAAGGTGGTTTCGTGATCTAGATCCCTATATGAATTATGATACCTCTAGGTTGATAGTGAGATCCTAGAATTTCTATCCCAAGCAAGGTTATCAGTATTCTTTCCGAAAGCAAAGACTTTGAAAGTAACGTGAGATATCAAGGTCTTCTCGGCGTGGTATCTATGATCCGTGTGGTTTCGTGATTAACCCTATTTGAATTAGTCCACACCGGTTTGTGCTTCTAGGTCTATGATTGTTAGACTTATTCCGAAAACTTGCTTAGATATTCGAAGTGTTTGTCACAATCTTTGATTAAGTGAGTAGGACTATAACACACAAAACACACTTTTTGACCCATATGACCAAAGTGATTTCTTCTATGTCTATGCCCAAAATTGTTTTGGCTTCTCTTGATGACCGATAAAATTTGTTTTGAGCAAAATTATCCCAAAAAGGTTTAGCGATCGCTTTTGAAACGGTTTTGTGTGAAGGTATCTGCTTGTTGAAGCAAGACTTTGTTTTAAAGGTACCGCCGATTTTGAACATTGTTTTCAACAGCTTTGGGATTCTCGCACCTAGATTGAGCAACAAGCTTTTCTAAACCTAGACTATCTACACCATAATGAGAAACATCGCCTAGAGGTGATGACTAATGGATGAGGAACAAAGATGATAACCATTGTCTTTCTTATATTCGTGAGGTGGTTCACTTACTGAGTCATCATTACTAGATGAATCTACATAGTTAATGAGCTCATCATCACTAGTGGTTATGTCCTCAAAATCACCATCATCCTGATTACTAGGTTGGTTTTCATCTACACTGCTAAAGTCCATTCCAAATCCTAAGCCTGTTCTATTGTAAGCTCTCTCTGCTTTTCAACAAAAGTAACTTGGGACAAACCGCACTCTTTCCGTGCAGCAAACTTAGCTAACAAATCATCTCTTTCCTTAGTTAATTCTCAATTTCAAAGAATTTTACGCTTTAGTTTCCATTCACCGAGTTTTAACCGGTAATCCATGTTCATACTTTTCAGCCCAAGCCATTTCATTATTTTCATGTGTTATGATTTTAGCTTCTATAGACTCTAAAGTGATTTGGTAACTCTACCAATTTAACCTAGCCTTAACACAATTATCTCGTCAGAAACATAAGCATTAAGTACTTTTTGATAAAAATCATGACACTTAGAACATACCTCCTGTGATAGAGTTGATGCGCCTTCAGTTGACATCTTTAAAATTGTTGAAGTAGGTTTCTTCCTATCGAGTTTCCACACAAGCTCTGATACCATTTGTTGGATCGATATACTTTAATCAAACTAACTTAACTAGCTTGTTATGTTTAATAACCCTGATAAATCCTAAGTTGTTAACAAAGAAACACCGAGCAATCTTTATTAAGTACGCGGAATTTACTTAACAAAGCTAAGAAGAAAAACTTTATTAACAAACTCTAAATCGCTTATTATGCATACTCTAATACAACTCTAAGATAATCGAACTTTTCTCTAAACTCTAATTTGTAAACTCTAAAACTCTTTTTCTCGAATCGTAAGTCGTATCTCTAATGCCATCTGGAGTCCTTTTATAGGCTCAAGGATATCCTAGTTGGTTTACAATTAATAACCTTGTATGACAAGTAATCTACAATACTTTCCTTAAACTAATATAACATTTATTTGTTCTAGCAAAGATTTTGACTTCCTCTTGCAAGATTCTTTGACTCTCACATTTAGCAAGACTTTGACTATTTGACTTCTTCCAGCTTCTTACTACAAGACTTTCATATCTTCAAGATTCTTTGATATCTTCAAAGACTTTCATATCCCAACAGATATGTAGACTAAATCTAGTCTATATGAAATGTCTTCAATGATTTTTCATGAATTCGCAGCTTAAACCCCTTACTGTTTAAGCTGACACTCGAAAACCTAGTTTACTTCATAAAATGATGAATAGTGAAGCATGAATAGTGATTTTTCCCGAATGAATAATGTTTCATGAATAGTAAAATTTTGAAATACGCTTCTAATATCGATCGACTTCAAAAACGATGAATAGAAAATGATAAATAGTAATCATGAATAGTAAATTCCCAGATGAATAGCAAATTTAAGAAATGACCCGAAATTACGAAGTTGTCACAATGGGAAAGGGAATTTCATGGAACTTCGAATGATGAAAATAGTTTTCGAGAATACCCTGTGCCCATTAATGCTTCTAAGTCTGCGTAGGTAAACCATTAATGACCTGAAATTACGAGTTGTCACAATTAGGCATTCTAGTATCACTTTTTCTAGGCCCATTAATGCTTCTAAGTGTGTGCTAGGTAAACCACCCTCTAGTGTGCCAACTACGATCATTGATGTACACATAACCCCTTCACCTCCTAGGAAGAACTTATCACCTAGTGCATTCACTAAGACCAAAGCTAAGACTAGTTGGAGATGGCAAAATGGTTACATAATACACTTGGATTTAAATGGATACCTAAAATCATTGATATGTGTGTTTCCACTATAACGCTCTAACCCTCTAACCTTCGGTTCCACATCTACTTCTATTCCATCTTTTGTCGTGGTCGTCCCAGGTGTAATGCTGTGATACGTGATCATCCTTTGGATTGTTGATAGCGGATGTCCGACAACATGACAGCACTCTCAAACCGTTATCAAACTTTGTTGCAAAGTTCATTGGCACCGCCGATTCGAATGATCACTTCAGCCTATCATGGGCTACGGAGATTACATCAATGGCAACATCGAATTAGCAGTGGTTTATTATGTGGAAGGACTCGGTCACAATCTCTTTTCAGTTGGTCAATTCTGTGATGGAGATTCAAGTTGCTTTTTCGAGAAAACTTGTTTCATTCGTGATCACAAGGAAACGATCTTATGTCCTGGTACCCCAAAATTCAAGTCTTTATACAATCTCAATGCAAGACATGATTGCTTCATCTCCCATCTGCCTACTTTCAAAGGCAACATCTACAAAATCTTGGCTATGGCACCGTGCGTGCTCTCACATTTAAACATTCAAACCATAACCAACCTTGCTCGATACAAACTTGTTGAAGGTCTCCCAAGATTCCGATATTCTACAGATCACCTCTCGCCAGCCTTGAACAAGGGAAAAGCACTCGTGCTCACTTTCCTTCAAAGGTGGAACACAGCCACAAGATGTGCTTCATCTTCTTCACATGGATTTGTGTGGCCCATGCCCGTGCAACGATTAACGGCAAACGCTACATCTTGGTAATTGTAGATAACTACTCAAGATGGACTTGGGTTTATTTTCTTCGAAGTAAAGATCAAGCTCTATAGATGATCATCGCCTTTCTCACGAAAATTCAAGTTCAGCTCAGAAACAAATGTGACAAATCAATCGTATAAAGGAACTGAATTTCTGAATCAAAATCTTCGTGCATTTTATGAGAAAGTAGGAATTGAGCATCAAACATCTATTGCACGCACATAAAAAAAACGGGTTGGTTGAAAGACGAAACCATACGTTAGTGGAAGCTGCAAGAACACTGTAATTAATGCTAAACTTCCGATACTACCTATGGTCTGAATCCGTGTCAACTGCATGCTACACTCGCCATCGCCAATGATTACCAGCGCCACAACAAAACACCTTATGAGCTTATCCACAGCCAGAACCGAATCTCAAACACTTTCATGTATTTAGATCCCTTTGTTATCCGAATAATGATCGTGATGACTTTGGTAAGCTCAAAGCCAAAGGCGACGACATTGGAGTCTTTGTTGATATTGTGAAAACTCAAGGGTTACCGGATCCGAATCGCCGCACAAGGGAGATTATGGAAACGATTCATGCCAATTTCAATGAGCTTACAGAAATGGCTTCGATCATAACCTTGGAACCCGGTCATAACCGCTTAAACTTCCCTCAAACCCCATCATCAACTGAACCTAGTTTACAACTAACTCGACGTCAAATGGAACAACTATTTGCTCCTCTGTTTAGTGATGATATTGATGAACGTGCATCAGGTGTATCCAATGTTTCCGCTGCTCAACCTGATCAAAATCCAATACCGATACACCTCGCTACAACAACTATGTTGAGGAAGCACCACCGCTGATTCTACAACAACAATTGAACAAACCGCATCCAATGACGCTGAACCAGCTGATGATCTTCTGAACAATGAAGTACCCCCACCGTGATTATGATCCAAATGCGTCTTCAACCGCTTGCTAATGAAACTGCCACACCTGATGTTGCGGAATCATCTACAAGCCATTTGAATCCTCTCAATCTGCATAATGTATATCAACATCAACCTTCCACACATCGTGGACTAAATACCATCCCTGTTAGAACATTATTGGTAACCCGAATCAACCTTTCGTAATTAGACAACATCTTCACATACATATGAACATTGCATTTATGCACTCACTGTCTGCTAATCCAACCTAAAACATTAAAGATGCAATGACCAAAGACAACCGATTGAATCCATGCAAGAAGAACTCCATCAATTTAAACGTCTTGAAGTATGGGAATTGGTTGAAAGACCAACAGGGTCTTCGCCATTGGTTTGAAATGGATTTGGAAAACAAATTGATGCTGAAGGAACCGTAATCAAAAATAAGTCACGCCTGGTGGCTAAGGGTTATGACGTAGAAGAAGGTATTGACTTTGAAGAATCATTCACCCGCTGCTCGCTTGAGGTCGCACGGATTTTTTTTTGGCGTTATGCGGCTCACATGAACATCACGGTCTTTCAATGCATGGACGCCAAAAATGCTTTTCTCAATGGACAACCGAAAGAAACGGTCTATGTTAGCGCCAAAAGGATTCGTTATCCGTAATTCCTAATCATGTTCTACAAACCTAAGAAGGCTCTCTACAGTCTCAAACAAGCCCCTCGGGAGTGGTATGATAAGTTATCATCCTTTCTCGATCGCTAATAATTTCGTCAAAGGTTCTGGTCGACTCTACACTTTTCTTACAATATCACGGGGTACACATTTTAATCGCTCAAATTTATGTGGATGACATCATTTTTGGGTCAACACATCTAAAATACTCAAACGCTTTTTCAAAACTTATGAAAAACATTTTGAAATGTCCATGATGGTGAACTTACGTTTCTTTCTAGGACCTGCAAGTTCATCAATAACCCCGTGGTATTTTCTTGAGTCAGTCCAAATATGCCCTTGATATCTTAAACAAAAATGGAATGCAAAACTGTGACACTTATGCCACTCCTATGGCACATACCAAGAAACTGGACGCTGATTTGCATGGGAAATTATCGACCCTACCAAATACGAAGGGCATCATTGGTCCATCATGTATCTAATACAGCAGAGACCCGATATTGTCTTTGCCGGATATCTTTGCTCCCGCTATCGTACCGAGACCAACTGAAACCCACCTCTTCGAGGCTAAAAGAATCCTCCGACATGAAAGGGAACCATTAACTTAGAGATCTGCGATCCGGCTGATTCTGGTTTTGAACTAATAGCTTTTTCCACGATCACGCAGAAAGGTTGCTTATAGTCTCTAAAAGTACTTTCGGGGGCTCTACAATTTCTTGGTGATAAAATGGTCAGTCATGGCAATCGAGAAGCTGGATTGTACATCGGTGTCCCCACTGAAGCAAGTAATATGTAGCCATGTCGGCATGTTGTGCCCAAGTCATTTGGATGAGAACACAACTCAAAGACTATGGTTACGTATTTGACAAAATCCCTGATGTATCGCGACAATCGGCGCCATTGCGACAACAGGCGTCGCAACCTGTTCAACATTCAAAATCAAAGCACATCGATCTTCGATATCATTTCATCGCGAGCACGGAAAAGGGTACCGCTGAATTATACTTTGTGGATACTAATACCAACCCATATCTTCTCACCAAAGCCTTAGCTCCTGGTAGGTTTAATGAGTTGGGCCACCGGATTGGTATGCGGTGTTTGACTCCAGAGGAACTGGATGAACTTTTAAAACATTCTTAAAACTAGTCAAACACCAAAACCACTTTTGTAAATATTTTCAAAAATAAATTACAAAAATTTAAAATCTGATAAAACTCCAAAAATATTCTTCTATCTATATTTCTTTTAACATGGCAAGTAAAAACCTTCCGTCAACACTTTACTCTTTCAAAATTCAAGATTTTCTCTGCGTCAAGTGTTGAGGAGAAAGTAATATTTTTTCGTTTCATAAAACCTTGTACTTGCATGTTACCTCATTCCGGTTGTTTCTTTGATAATGGTGGTCACATTTCTGGTTATTGACACTCCTCGAACCCAAATTTACAAAATTTTCATTATTTCTAAGTCAAAGGGGAGTGTCACAAGTTTCTTTCTTTCAATATCATACTTTGCGTAACAAAAATGGAAGTTATGGGCGTTGGATGAAAATGGTTAAGGTGGAGGGACTATAGTTGTCAAATGTTTAAACTAATTTTAACAAAAGTCTTCCACAAACCTTTCTAAACACATTAACTTTCACATTTATTACTTCAACCACCAAATCCTACGCCTATCCTTCCTTCTTCAAATCCAGGTTTTAATCTCCTAATCTGTAAGTGTTTTCATGATCTTTGTGTCATTATAAACAACGGTTTTAAATTTCATAAACATCCAAAGGTTAGTTTTTATGTTTGGGATAATTTGGTGTTCTACGCGTATGCGTTAGAACACAAAATCATCATTGGATGTTTATGATGAATGTTATTGTGTCAAAATGCATAAAAACGAGTGTTATAAACATTTCCATCATCAAAACTCACCTAGAAAACTATTTAATGATGTTTTAAGGATTAGGGTTTAAGCGTAGATTTGGGTGTTTTCATATGAGAGTGTTTCTAGTTAAAAAGATGGTTGTGTTATGTTTTTGACATGTTTAATTGACCAAAACCTTGCTTGAAACATACCTAAATATTAATTTGATGAAAACTAAGAATTAGGGTTTATGTTCATACGAATTAGGTTTTCTTGATTCATGAAGGTTTTGATGTTAAAACTTGTTTAAGTCAACTCATATGCCCTCTAAGATATCCCTAAAATATTTGGTGTCAACCCATCATGGCTAGATTTCATATTCATGATTTTGAATCCTAAGGTTTAAATTTCTACGCAGATGCATATCCTACGCCAGAACCTGTTTTGATTGTGACTTCATGTTAGACTGAAAGGGATTGAATGTTGTGTTAATGAATGTGTTATGATTAATTTGTTTCAGGTTTTACGCGAAATACTCAGTAATCAAGGTTAACTGAGTTTTCACGCATAAGGATCACCTTACGCGCAGAATGTTATGCGTAAGAGAAATCTTACGCGTAAGGTTCTACAAAGGGGACTACGCGTATCTCGTGAAGGATATGCGTAAACAAGAAGCTTTACGATAAGGATCACTCTTACAGTAAGCCTTATGTGTAAGCTCCCATATACGCTTACACGCTAAGCTTTATGCCTAAGGCTCTTTTCCTACGCGAACATTTCTTACGCCGTAAGTCAAGATCCCACGCATAAGCTTATGCTTACACGCATGACCACATCTCGCTTACGATAAGCTTGGAACTTTATGCCTAAGCCTTATATTAACCTAAATTATGAAGTGTTACGCGTACAAACTTGTAAATAAGCAAATCATAACGTCACGAAACCAAAATGTCATTAATAAGCTTAAATGGTTAATAATAGTTGTGATAATTAGTGAAAATTTGGACTTTAAAACTCAAAGTTAATAAACTCACGAAACTTTTCACGACTACCTTGGACTATTGTACTAACAAGTGACATTGGACTCAGAGCAATCATTAACATATCATAATTCAATAATTAGACAATAAAATCAACTTTTGACTAACATAATGTCTTTCGATATGTTGGTTCTTTTGGCTAAATATCTTTGATCACGATATGGACGCTCAAATGGAAAATGGTGGTTTGCACCAAATGTTCTCACTGTTGAAGACATCTTCCCCAACGGTTACACTATGAAGATTGGAAAGAACAACCTCAGTGGTCGAGATTTTGAAAACTTCACTTGTTCGGAGTCTTCTTGTCGATTGCTGTGGATATTCTCACTCACCAAATACCGCAACATGTTCACAAACTCTGGCATGTGCCGGAGATCTATGTTCACCAATTCCGCACACGCGATACAAAAGGTCAGAGGTCAAAGTGCTGTGATGGTGATGCTTAACAACAAACAAGTCACCATCACTCCCGCAGATTTAAGGACTATTCTTCTTCTTCCAACCATTGAGCCTATGATTTTCTCGCTATTCCTACTTAAGAGGTCGTTCTCCACTTGGTTGACATCGGCTATGCGATGAAGCGCTGGGGTTATCACAAAACACTCCTCAGTAGATCTCTAGAATATTCCTCAACCATGGAGAACACTGACATTATAATTGCTAAACCGCTTCCAAACGTGACAGTGGCTATGAGCATCCAAAGCTCATGGAACTTCAAATCCTTTGGGGCATGGTCAACATGAAACACATCGAATTTCCAACATCTGATCTGGGACGACATATGATGACTTACTGAAAAGGCCTGGCTCCAAGATCCCTTATGTCGAGCATACACAAAATTGTTGATCAGAAGGATTCTTGAAACCAATCCAGATATTCCCCAAAGACTTGACGATCCCAACCATCCCTACCTCCGTGTTACTTGGACCCACACTCAACATGGTAAGATTCAAAGAATCAACCACGAAGAAACAGGGTGTAGTGTTGCCGATCATCTTCTTCCCTCGATGTTATCAAAGGACTTCAATCGTATAAACGATATCCGTAGCAGTTGACGCAGGCAAAGTAGGGTTCATTGATGCAAAGTCTTCGGTACACCCGTTAGGAAGACCAGGAGAGGCAGTGCAGGAAGTGTTAAAAGCACTGAGAGTGCCCTCAAGTATCCAAGAGGAATCTTCCAAAGAAAAGGAAAGTTCCATTAAAGGAAGCTATCCCCATTCCCAAACCGTAATCCTAAACTAACTGACGAGAACTCGAAGACACTGAAAACGGACTAAGAGGTTATCTACTCAAACTCAAATCGATGACACTTGACAAGAGCCAAACCTCTAAGTCCAAGTCCGACAGGGAAAACTCCGTGCTTGAGCACTATGATGAGAGCTCAAGAAGAGTCACCGATGAAGACAAAGACTAAGAAGAAGAAGCTCATGAACTCGACTTCAACACGCTGCCAAAGAGTTCGAACAAGAACAAACTCGTGGCCCCTGAGGGTCGAGTGGTGGTGCACTTTCTACACCAGTTTCCAATGCGTTAATCAACCCGATAAGGGAACCGGTACCACCACCCACCTAACAACAACAAAGGCAACCAGGATTCTATCACCTATGACTTTGAGGAACCTAAAAGGAGAAGTCCGAGAAAATTACCGATAAAGATGTTGATGTCGCTACTATTGAAGCTCTATCAAAAGCAGAAGAAGAGGCCATGATTAAGGCTGAAGAAATGACTAAATTTGAAGCCGATATTGATTATGATGATTATCTTCTAGATAGTCCCGCACGCTCCAAGGAACAAACTTCTGAACCAAAAGGACCCCGACCTTTCCTCATGAATCATCATCGCCGCAATACTCATCTTTTCACTCATCTCCACCACCATCCAAAGGCACCACAAGATCAGCATCTAGATCGGTAAAGAAACCGACCGACACTTAGTTTTCACATGCCAAGACGAAGATTGTTAAAGCTGTCGCCGACAAGTAAGGAAGAAGGAAGTAGTCAACAAAAAGCTAAATCAACTTGCCGACAAAATCAATCTTCTTCAGAAAGTGATAAACGAGTTCTCGGATGAAAGGGAACAGCTTCAACAGCTTTTAAAAGGAGATTTCCAAAGGGAAATGGAAAAGACAGCTAGAGAATATACTACAAGTTCCTTCTATTAATCGCTCCGTGTGTGACAAGAGAGATGTTCACCAGCACAACTCTATCCTATCTCATGCAAATAAGTTGCAAGCAAACATAAGATCAACGCCTTTAACAGTACAATCAACCCAACCGAGCCTACAGCTTTTCACCGGCAGAATTGGTTTCCAAGCCGGGTACTACAAATGTCAAAATGATCTCGAACGCTTACTTCGACAAAGGTAAACCGCTCAAGCATTGCCGGAATACCAACTTAAAACGCCATGCAAAGCGGCAGCTGAACGGCTAAGCGTCCCTAGAGACGATGATGATGCGGATAAAGACAAAGAGACCAAACGCAAGAAGAAAATAGGTGAATCATCCTCTATGCCTCCACCACACCCAAGGACCACCGAAAGAAGATCTCCTCCGCGTTCTGCTGCTCACAGAGAAACCTCGACTCTGAGTTACTACCATCAACCGAGCAAACCGGTGATCATTTCAATACAATGTGGTGACGATGAAGAGATCCCAGAGCCCCAACAACAACCCACCTCTCCCGCCACAACAAAGAAACCAGTCCCTCATCAAAGCCAAAGAAGAAGAATACAAAGACCAATGTTGTCTCATGGCTAGATGACGATACAACCAAGAATACGACCGGTTCTCTAGACTTTTTGATGCTACTCCCTCTTACCGAAGGTTAAGAAATGGTAGATGGCCATACTATGGAGCATGTGAAGCTGATTCAAGAACAATTTAGAGTGAAAAAAGATGACTACTGAAGCTAAGGCGAATAAAGAATGATGCCTTCTAACCGCTTAAAGACAAATTAGAGCAATTGAAGTCAATACCATCTCAACAACATTGCACAAGCCATGTCGAAAAATATCGATTGGCTCAATCCCGAAGCTAACATCAACTTCACCCAACAAGACAAAGCTCCCTACTACACCTGATTGGACCAAAACTCTACCAACAATTGGCGACCGGATCAACCTCAAATTCCCTGCATATTTCTTCTTCAACAATGACCTCGAAGTTTCTTCTACACTTAGCGATGTGACAAGGAAGTACACTACGCCACTCACATTTCCTTCCCAAGTGGCAATCTACACTCACAATCCAGCCATCGAGGAAGAAGCCTCACATATGTTTGCTGCCAAAGTGGAAAAGTATGACCTTGATGCGATGTATGGGATTCATCATTGGCCTAAACGCCGAAGAATCTTCTACCACAGTAAGCTGCCAGTGTTCTCAAGTCTAAAAAGGAAGTGTTCAGTGAAAATGATCATTGCAATTAAGCATGTTACTTCCGTCAAAGGGACTACACATTCTCTCAAGAACATTGTGGTCAAACGACAAGACGAAGAGGATTATGACTTCTGTGAAGCGGATTTTCCGAGACTGTCACTAAATGACATTGAAGATATGTATCTCGCTAAGGTGCAAGGATGAATGCGACATTTCTCCACAACTATCCAACGCGAGTACATCAAGTCATTATTAATCTTCATCAAAAGCATTGTGATCCAAGAACGTGTAGAGACATTCAGCTTTTGTCATGAATCTTATAAAAAACGGGTCAATCTCACAAAACCTCAACTAGACCTTCCCGACATCAACCGACTTCCTCAATATACCCTTATCAAGAAACCATTTGGGGTAGTCTACATAAGTGAACTACACCACAACCGCTTTATGGCGTGTAAAGAGCTTAACAAGTTCTGGGGATCACACGCTGAAAAAGTTAGGGATGGCTAGCATACAAATTGAAAGATATTCATGAAGGCATCGGGTCACCAAAGCGATGGAATTCGAGGGATAGAAGGAATTTAAGAGGATCATCACGCGGATTGATGAAAGGTTGTTTAGGGCGGGATCGCCGTAACATTGGAGATTTTCGCGCAGGTGGTCGCCCAAGCATATCTCTCACAGCTATCAACATCCAAACGCATTCCCGAAGTTATTGCTGGATTACTCAATCTCCCGTACCCCTTGATCTGTTTCTTTTATTAACTATTTGGATGTGTGATTTTTATCCGACAATGGCTTGTGCACACATAACAGCTGTACAACCCGCATTGTAATGAAAGGACCCTGTGGTACGCTTCAATGCCACAATCCTTATAAAAGGAGCAAAAGCTTCTTACTTTTGAGTAAAACTAATCAAAACTTTCAAAGCTTTGCTCAAAAGAACAAGTACTTCCCCTTATGATTTTCAAAACCTCAAAAGTTAATATCACTTGTTGACGGGAGTATTTGATTAAACCTTTGTTCACAAATTGTTCTTCGTGGTAATCTTCCCACAAAACTCGAAATGGTCATATTCGATATCAAATTTCATCAAAAATAACATTTATATGCCATTTTGAGGGGGAGAAAATTATGTGATAAGAAATATGTTGTGAATTGCAAATGAATCGTCGTGCTAAAAAGACTTAACCAATGAATTGACGAGATCTTAAATGTTAGTAACTCAAAAGACTTGTCCGGTCGGTAATAATTTCAAACGAGTTCGCTAGTGATGTAAACGTGTCTCGCAAAGGACTTGTCCGAGTAGAATGTACCATTCGAGAAAATCTTGATAGACATGAACTTTGACGGGTTTGACAACCTTTCGAGGTTTGTCCACACCTTCAAGGTAGTTATTAGAGCTAGTTGTCACCTAAAAGCTGACAATGCAACTCTTTAACTATGCAACGTAATGTGTCATGGGATTGTATATCTTGAGTCGATCAATTCAAAAGTGCGCGCTCTTCTCTCACCGTGCACATTTCTGAAAAAATACTTAAGCACGTGTGGCGGGGGAGTATTTTTGCAAAATTATAAACTCTCACAGTGGTACAAAATGCTTTTACTCATAACCACTTTGAGAGATTTTCAAGATAATGGTTTTATGGCAACGTAGGTTAGTCATGGAGTTATAAGGTGACTAAGGTTAGTAATAACCGTCCTATGATCCGCCAGAGCTGGAGGGATCTACCCAAGGACACCACCAAAAGTTAGAATTAGAAGTCCTTAGGTATGATTATTAAAAAGGAGAAAATGAGAATCGGAGAAAGAAGGAGTTGAAGAATTAAAAAGAAATGTAAAGAAAAGGGTAAAAGAAATAGCCTCCTGATTATTCAACTTAGGGCGTATTACCTGGGTTCAATTCATATGCTATGGTTGTCACTTGATGACACCGTATTGAAGATTAAAGTCGCCATGGACCCAAAGGACGCATGCACTAAACCTTCTTAGCAACTCAAGTTTCTCTCAACGTAGCTTGTTTCATTCTCACAGGGAACCCTTCAGAACTATCGGCTTTCTCTTAGAGATTGCCGGTATTGAAGCAAGGAGACCCTCTCCCTAGTCTCGCCAAAAACTAAAGCGCACTAATCGAGTCTAGAGCCACGAGATTCATCAAAAGATCTCTTAGGTACACTTGACATTTCATCACTTGTTTGTTCAACATTAAGGACGCAAGTGATCCATTATCGAGTCCTACACAGATCTTAGCAATCTGTCGGGAACATTTATGAGAGGTTCACACATGTGATCCTCAGTGATTGAATGGAAACTCCCGCCAGATCAACATCAAACAACCTGACAAAGGTCACTTCGTAACTCCTTGTAGGTTACGCTTAGTGTGTCTCAAACGGCTACAGTACGTGGGTGATGCTTCTGTACCTCAGCGGTCATCTGAACTCGTAGATGCACTTCTGCGACATCAAGTATCTCACTGTGGGACTCCGTTCAGAACAAATTTTTGTGAGAATTAGAGTTGTGTTTTCACATTATGCCGCTAACACTCTCGAGTTCAAACTTGTGTTACGCTGGATTATTTCTACCCCATGTTTTATGTTTTCTTCTTATGGATGCTTGCGGGTGGAAAAGATCGTGCAGATTCTCCACATGCTCATACCTATAACAACACTAATTGAAGTTCTCTCAAAAGGCAACACAAAGTCAGAATGATTGTTCGTCAAATTCAAAGAATCTACAAAGTTTAAAGACTAAGAGAACTACATCAGTACATCGGAAATACAACATTAAAGAGTGTGTGAGCATGTTGGAGAAAGACATGGAGACACTGAGCAACGGCCGACTTGATGCAGATAACAACAACATACTATCACTACCATCACAAAGAACAAAGATCAAAGAACAAAGATAATGAAGAGTCGCCAAAGCTGAAATACTTCAAAGTAAACAAGATCCCTACACTGGGAGATTGTTCGAATCAAGACACTTCTTCTCACAAGAAAGAAGAATGTCAAGACGCCAAAGCTACTATTACATATGCACCTACAACGTTATCACTCAAATCATTAATCACCAACACTTAGGGGGAGATTGTTGGAATCACTCCTAAACTAGATTACAATTGTTAGTAATTAATATGTAATAGTTAGCTTAATTAGGCCTTTATGTTTGTTATTATGCTAAGGCTTATGTAGAAGGCCCATAAGCCTTGGCCCAAGCCTAATAAGGAAAGGAAGGGACTATGAGTGTTGCCCTAGCTCCCTCTCCTATAAATAGGATTGTAAACCTTCATTTGAAGGTTGGTTGTTCATTTTATCACATTTCCTACACTTAACCTTTCTCTTATTATTTCGTGTGTGTGTTAACTTGTTCAACCGATCCTTCCTTATCTCATTTCTTCATATTGATGCTTGTGTTACATAAATGGGAACCTAACAATGGCATTCACCATTGGCCTCCAAGGATAAGTCTATACATACAGTCGCCAAGTTCTAAAGTCGAACTAGAGGTGTTTAGTGATAAAAGGATCGTTGTTGTATCAATGTCACTCTGGCTACAAAATGGGATTACTCATTCTTGAAGGAGATCAAATTTAAACGCCAAGACGAGCAAGAATATGATTTCTCGGAGGCTAATTTTCTGAGATTGTCGCCAAAGACATCAAGACATGTATCTTGCTAAGGTGCAAGGTCAAATGAGACAATTCTCCACCAACATTCAGCTCCAGTAAATCACAGCCTTGTTGATATTCATTCGAAGCAGAGTGATCCAGGAACGTGTTGAAGATCTTCAACTTGCCGTCGAATCTTATCAGAAGAAATTCAACCTCACAAAACTGTTGCTACACTTTCCCGACATAAACCAACTATCTCAGGACACCATTTTGAAGAAACCAAAGTTTGGAGTTGTTTACCGCACAAGTGAACTTCACCATAACGCTTCATGGCATGCAACGAAGCTTCATAAATTCCTTGATCACACATTGAAGATGGTTCGTGATGGGTTAGCGATCGGTTGAAGGACATACAGCAAGGAATTGGGTCAAAGAAGCGGTGGAATTCTGAGGAAATGAGGGATGCTAAGAAATAATCACGAGGCTAGATGAAAGGTTGTTTCATCGAGATCGATGCGAGATTGGAAAGCTTTAAGTGGTGGAAGACGAGTTTTCCTCTTATGGGATATCAACGCCAAGAGAGAACTCCCGGCCTTATTGAATGATTGTCTGGTACTCTTCAAACTATTTTGATTGACATTTGGATTGTATGATTTGTATATTGACTATGGTTTGTGTACACACAACAGCTGTACAACCCGTGAATTGTAATGAAAGGACCCTCGTGTTACGCTCAGTTCCTACAATCCTTATAAAGGAGCGGAAGCTTTACTTTTCAAGAAACTTATCAAAACTTTAATCATTATCAAAGTTTTGCTCAAAAGAACAAGTACTTCCCCTTATGTTTTCAAAATCTCAAAAGTTAGTATTACTTGTTGACGGGGAGTATTTGCTAAAAATCTTTGTTCACAAAACGTTCTTCGTGGAAATCTTCCCACAAAACTCGAAATGGTCATATTCGATATCAAAATTTCATCAAAAATAACACTTATATGCCTTTTTTTAGGGGGAGAAAAAATTGTGATATAAATATGTTGTAAATATGATTGAATCTTCGTGTGCTAAGAGTTAACCCTTGAATTGATGAGATCTGAACTGTCATACATCGAAAAGATTTGTCTTCCAAGACTTATCCGAGTAGATCGTACCTATTCGAGAAACTCTTGATAGACATGAACTTTGACGGGTTTGACAACCTTTTCAAGGTTTTCCACACCTTCGCGTGGTTATTAGAGCTAGTTGTCACCTAAAAGTCTGACAATGCATCTCTTTAACTATGCAACGAATCGTCTCGCGGGGAATTGTCTATCTTGTGTCGATCAATTCAAAAGTGCGAGCTTCTACCCTCACCGTGCGTATTTCTCGCTTAAAACACTTAAGCACGTGTGGGGGGAGTATTTCTGAAAATGCAAAACTCTCAAGTTACAAACATGTTTTCATTTATAAACACTCTGAAGAGATTGATGAGTGCTCTAAATACTCATCATTTTTTGTACCATCTAGATCTGCTAAAACATCCGAAAACACCTGCAATGCATCAAAATGAAAAAAATATCACAAATAAGTGTTTTATGTGTTTTAAATGCAAAAATACCAAAATCAGATGAAAAACGATCAAGATTGCAAAATTGGCGCTTTTAGTCCCCAAGTTTCAAAAAGTTGTCAAACTAGTCCCTGAAATCCAAAAATATGGAGTTTTATCATTCAAGGTCCCTGAAATATTCTAAGTTGTCAAAAATGGTCCTTGAATGAATCTTTGTAAATGGCGTAAAAGGTCCTTAAACTTTGTAAAATGTCAAAATGGTCCCTCTACTTTGAACGCTATGGCAGAATCTAGTCCCCTAAGGTTTATTTTGAAGAAAAGTCAACAATGGTCCTTGGGATTCACAAGTTGTCACAATTGGTCCTTGGGAATAAAGATTGAAGAAATTACAATATTGGTCCTTCAAGTTCGACAAATGGCAAAAGCTAGTCCCCCTGGTATTAAAAAGTGGAAAATTATCAAAATTACCCTTGTACTATTCGAACTTGGCAAGAAAAAAACCTTGGAATAACTTTCTTGGAAAGTTGACAATTTCATTCCCTCAAAGTTTGCCAAATTACATAGATGGTCCTTGTGTTTAATAAACCAACCGGACCCTTGTGTTATTTATCCAAACCCAAAACACTAACCCAGCCAACCCAAGCCCAATATCTAGCCCAAACCCGGTTTAAATAAAAAATAGCCCTCACTGTTTACTCCTCTCTCCCACTTCTGCAACCACGAAACCAGGTGGTTTCACCACCTATTTTCCCCACCTCTCCTTATCCCCCCAGCTGTATACCAACCCCCTCCACCTCTACATACACCCAAAATCCATTTAATGCTAAATACCGGCTCAAGACTGTAGGATATTGGATTTCACAAACACATCAAACCATTAACACAAGTGGGCGTATAAGTGGAATTCTAGAGAGAGAAAGTTAGAGGTTTAGGGAACTTAGTGAGAGAAAGTGAAAGATATTATTATGAGCTCCAACTCTCTACCTGGGAAGGTAGAGAGTATTTATAGTCTTACATAAATCGCGAACACAACCGTGTGGATCGTGCATACAGTGGGTAAAGACCCGTTCGTCCTCCACGGTGTTACTTAACTAAATACTACTAACCTAAATATAACTATGACTACGAGCATTCTAACGATTACATATACTTGAGGTGACCACTCTTTAACACCGGAATTTCTAATTCCTAACAATCTCCCCTAAGGGAGGTCACCTCAAACATATACTAAAATGACATTGAATACAATCGGATATTACATTAACAATTGATCTTGCATTCTTGATGTAGTACTTTGCTCCGAAGCTCAGAGTCATTGATTCCACTCATTGCATGTTTGGTTAAACCAAGTGGAGGTCTTTTACTGATCCACGTGATAATAATGTTGAGCCGGCTTTTGAGATCATCAGCTAATAGAAAATCTCCGATACATCCATTGTGGTGTTGGTATTATGTGATGTTGTGACATTCGGACCGACATGCTCACATTCTCGATCATGATATCTTCTCATCAGAGTAGCGGAAGCATTCGTTGATTCATGATATTGGCAGCAGCGTAGCAGAAGGATGGAGTGAAAATATCGTGAGTCATTGATGCACTAATCATGATATCTTTTGAGATGAATGTGTTAAGTGAGCATGCGGCTATGGATTGACCGCTTCATTCGATCACCGCAAACGCGTCGGGTGTATGCATAAGACAGTTAGCAAAGTTTAATCGAAAGTGTCTTTGATCACTTTCGATGAATTGAGGTACACGCCCACCTTCCCTCGCTGATCAAGACAAGTACTGCTGTGATCGGTATAATTCCAAGAATTTCCTTGACAGAATTTCGCAGCTGCTCTAGCTGTTCTCAAACCGGAACGTCTCAAAGAAGACAACACGGAGTGAGTGAACCTGCGAATTTACGTCCACTGATTGATGAAAAGAGATTTGAAAACAATCGTGTATTGCTCAATAGAAATTGTTTTTGCAATATAACGAAGGTTTTAATGAAAATCAATTATCAATCATAAAACACCTTTTGATTTGAAAAATTAGTACACGGTCGACGTGCTAATGAAAAGAGTTTTAAAGCACAAAGACCGGTTTTTCAAAGGTATCCGTCAATCCATAACCTCGAACTGTGATTGATTCAAAAGATTGAATCGCCCCATTGTTTCGCTCGCTTGTCACATGGTTGATCTATATAATAGATCTCACATGCCACCTACCAGGAGCTTGTTAGATGTTGGCTCCATAAGGCTTTCCATCTTCATTGTGAGTATGTTTGCATATCACTCGGATGTTCCGCAATACCACAAGGATAATGCGTAGGACTCAAGATATAATCTCTTTCCACATTGTGTGAAACAGAGAGTCTTCATTGAAAGTGTCCTAATGAGATTTATTGATGATCTCGTGGCTCTAGACTCAATTTGTGCATATTTGGATCCTATGACGGAGACTAGGGAGAGGGTCTCCTTCTTCAATATCAACAATCTCTAAGAGAAAGTCGATAGATAATGTCGGTTCCCAGTGAGAATGAAACAAGTCCTTTTAAGAGGAACTTGAGTGGTTTGGAAAGTTGAAGTGCAGTGCGGCACTGGGTCCATGACGTCTTGTCTTCAATACCGATGTTACCATCAGGAGCATATGAATTGAACCCGGTTTCTGCCCTAAGGTTGAATAAATGGAGGGCTATTTGTTTTCACCCTTTTCTCATTCAATTCTTTTTAATTCTTCAACCCCTTCAGTGCTTACCGAGACTTCATAGCTAGAACCTTGTTGGGTTTATTCCAAAGACTAGCTCAGGCCTCAGTCCGCACTCTTACCATATCTCATTTTTCTCCTTTTATCATCATACCTAAGAACTCTACACTAACTAGTGGATAGTCCCTGGTAGATCCTCTCCGTTCGGCGGATCATGGGAACACATACCTAACCTTATCGTCCTTATATCACCATACATAATGTAAAGCTGGTCGGTCTTTTTGGTATTGTTCATCTGCCATAGGAACCAATTGAAAACCATTTGAAAATCAATCCGGATACTTATGATATTTTATCAAAGCATTTTGTACCTGAATTGTTTTTGATATTTTTAGAAGAAGAACTCTCCCTCAACATGTGAATCAAGTATTTGAAATAGTTTTCCGCATGGAGGCAAGAGAAAGAATTAACTTCTTTGATTACCATTTTCAAAAAATATCAACATCACTTCCCTAATCGAATCAAGTAGATAAAGCATTTTGGGGAAGGATGAGGTTTTCATGATTTTGCTCCCCTCAATATGTGCCTCGAGATTTGAAAAGAGTTTTGCACATACTAGAGGGAACCTGCACATTGAGATAAGTGATCACGTTTCAAATCATTGGTTTAAGATAGATGCTCCCCTCAACTGTGAGCATGGAAAATTTGAAATCGCTTGTCACTTACGGGAGGAAACATGCTAATCACTTATTAAACCATTTATCGAATTATCAGTTTAAATCCAATTTAAATCACACATTCTCCCCGATCACAATTATCAAATCATTTGAGATTTGTGATCTTTATAGATTTAAATTGATTTTGAAAGCTTTTAAGGAGAATTGTGACTTGATTATGAAAGCGTTTTAACTGATAAGGATCGGATTTTAAGATTTTAAACTCCATTGGTTAAACATGCATGATTATCTTTTGAAAACAATTGAATGCCAAATAACTTTTTAATTTAATTGAAATCATTCTCCCTCTCAATCAATGACATAGGTTGTTGATTGAGAGATTGAGATTTTGACAAGTAAGTCCTGATGATTATCAAAAATAGAGACCGAGTTATTTTTCAAAGCATTTAGTTTTCAGCAGATAAATGTTTATAGAATCGGAGCATGGAATTTGAAAACATGGTAAAACATGGCTCGTTTCTTTCTTTTAAAACCGGTTATTGCCAAAAATGACAATAAACCATTGTTTCTCTTTCTCCCAAAAAAATATTTTTTGATTTTTGATTTTTTTAAATTCGAACAACATCTAAAGTCCCGTGTCATTCTTTGAATGACAAGACAAAGACCGTAGATATTATCGAATCGAGAAAAACATGACAAATTGACAATATTTTTGAAGATTTTTCATTTTTTTATGGATTTTTGAAATTTTATATTTTTCTATTTGGTTTTAAGGTTTTATAATTTTGTATTTTGATTTCCAATAGATATATACAAGAGATAGATGAAGATAGACCTTTACTCCTCGTCTTCCTCCTCAAGACGTTTGAGTGTTTCTGGTTGAAGACTTTTCAAGCCAAGACGTGGAAGAATAAACTCAAAACGTTCTCTTGGAAGAGCTTTGGTGAAGATGTCGCTAACCGATATTCAGACCTCACAAAATAGAGTTCCACCACACCTTTTTCCACTTGTTCCCTGATGAAATGATGTCGAATGTCGATATGCTTTGCTCTTGAGTGTTGAACGTTGTTGCATGAGAGAGCAATAGCACTTTTATTATCACAAAGACAGTTGGATTTTGTTGAATTCAAAGCCATAGTAAGATAATTGAGATCTCATCCATAAGATTTGAGCACAACAAGATGACATGGCTATGTATTCAGCCTCTCTAGAGGAAATAGAAGTACTCATTTGCTTCTTTGAAGACCAACTCACAAGCTTATCACCCAAAAACTGAGCACCTCCGCATGTACTTCGACAGTATCTTGACAACCTGCATGATCAAGAGATCTGCATAGGCCGTTAGTGACATACCGGTTCCCGTACCAAAGTCCCATATTGATGGTTCCTTGGAGATACCGAAAGACCAGTTTAACCGCTTCAAGGTGCTTTTAGTAGGCTTAGCCGGTATCTAGCACACATGCAAACAAATAACAAGATGTCGGTCTACTAGCCGTGGAGGTACATCGTGGATCCAATCATACTACGATATTTTGTTTGGTCAATCATGATCCTGAGTGGTCCTCATCTAGTTTGGTTCGATCAATCATGGGAGTGTCAACAGGTCACTTGAATCAAATCCAAATTTCTTTAAAATCTCTATTGCATATTTAGATTGATTTATGAAAATGCCTCCGGGACTTTGTGAAATTTGTAATCCCAAGAAAATGACATTTGTCCCATCATTGACATTTGAAATTTTGAACTCATTTCATTTGAAAACGATCACATTCCATTGGGTCAGCCGAGGCAAAAATAATATCATCAACATAAATTTGAACATGAGTTAAATGTTTGCCCGACTTCCTGGTGAACAATGTAGGATCAACCGCTCCTTTGTAATCCGTAGATAGAAGAAACTTTGACAAAGGTATCATACCATGCCCTTGGAGCTTGCTTTAAACCGTAAAGAGCCTTCTTCGGACGATAAACGTGAGTAGGATGCTCTTGATTCACAAATCCTTCAGTTGCCGTGACGAGACGACTTCTTTAAGATCTCCGCTCGAAATGCCGCTTTCACATCCATCCGATAGACTACCATGTTCTTACTAGCAAAGATTAGCCAAAAGATTCTAATTGCCTCGATTCGAGAAACAGAGCAAAAGATTCTTCAAAGTCAATACCCTCCTCTTGACAGTATCCTTTAGCAACTAATCGAGCCTTGTTCTTCAACACATCACCATGCTCATCAAGTTTCACTTTGAAGATCCATTTAGAGCAATAATCATAGCACTGGAGGTGTACTAACTCCCATACATCAAGTCGATCAAACTCATGAATTTCATCTTGCATGGCATTGAACCACCTATCTTCATTCATGGCGGTTTTAACATCTTTTGGTTCGATCTTAGATAGTACGGAGTTGAAGAAGCACCATAAGGCATCGGTTGCAAGTTGTTTCCTGTGGATACGGGACGAGAGGGATTTCCAATGATGTTGTCTAATGGATGATCGTGAGTCCATTTTCGAGGTGTTCATGTGGCGTTGTTGAGGGACCGAGGTAGCCGAGTCGATGTCTCCTGATAAAGATGGTTCTGATGATGATTTAGGAGCAAATATGTTTTCAAATGGAGCATCTTCAGGAGTAGCAAAGGGATTAACTTCATCATTGATGCCGAAACATTTCCATGATGTACATTTGAAGAATGATGATTTGTTGATGATCAAGGATCGCGAAAGCAGTGTGCTTTGACTTAAAGATATTGAGACCAAGGATTGACTTCATTCGTGAATATGAGCATCTCTTGTAGGATCAACACCTCATTATTAATTGAATCATATAGTTCATCAAACATAGGATCAAACAATTTCTTTAAATCATCTTCAGATGGAGGTACATATGGAGTTTCTTGAGAAGAGTTTGGAACAAGGGATGAACCAATGGGACTGTTTTGAAGCGGGTCCGAAGCTGGAGTGTCCAGAGCCATTTGACCGTCACTCATCAAACGTAACGTGAATGGTTTCCATGATATTTCAGGTTCTTTTGTTATAGATTCGGTATCCCTTTTTGTTTGGTGCGTATCCTACAAATACTCCAATGTCGGCTTTAGCCCTAAGTTTCCCTAAGTCTTGACCCTCATTAGTTGGATAACACAATGCACCAAACACACGAAGGAAAGAGAGATTAGGTTTTCTCATGGACAAGTTCATATGGAGTTTTTCCATGACGCGGTGAATCGGGAGCGATTTTGTGTGTAGCATGCAAGCAATTGCTTCACCCCGAGAAACATTGGAACCTTTGAGTAAATCAGCATTGTTCTTGCGGCTTCCACAAGAGTTCGATTGCTTTCAACTACAACTCGCTGAGGAGTTTCGTGGAACACTTCTTTGATGGCCGATTCCAATGCTTTCATAGAATTCACTAAGTTGTTTGTTAACAAACTCGCCCATTGTCCGTCCGATAATTCCGACGGTTTTGTTAAGTCGAACCTGCACGTTGTTTGAGTTTGATGATGATATCAGGAGTTTCATCCTTTGTCCTTAAGAACTTGACCCAAGTGAATCTAGAGTAATCATCAACTATAACTAACACATATTTCTTCCCAAAGATATTCTCCACTCTCATTGGTCCACATAAATCCATATGAATTGTATGAAGAACTTCTGTGATGAAAGTTAGTAGGTTTGGTTATGGGCATACTTCTTGCTTTTTCCCAATTGACATGCTGAACAAAGATGATCCTTTTCATACTTTAGTCGAGGTAAACCTACAACTAAGTCCTTCTCGAGAGATCATTGATGGTGCCGAAGTTCAAGTGATTGAGACGTCGATGCCATAACCATGACTTTGTTTTAGAAGCCTTTGACAACAAGCAAATTGGAGAAGACTTCATCATATCTTCTATAGAGATGGTGTAAAGATTTGAACCACGAGTTCCTTTTAACAGCCTTACCATTAAGTTCTCTAACAAAACAAGTATGTTTTCTCAAGGCTACTTCTAGATCAGAATCACAGAATTGACCAACAGAGAACAGATTATGACCAAGACCTTCCACATAGTATACTCTAGAGATAACACTATCACCAACAACATAATCACCATAACCCATAATTGCACCGAAATGATCATTACCGAATCTAACAGTTCCATGAATTTGCTCACGGTTCATGAGCAGCGACCGTCCCAATCATATGCTTGGAATGTTCGAGTCCGGTACCACGAATCGATTTGAATGATCTGCAGCTGAACACCACAAGAATGGATAATCGATAATTGGGATCCCCATGCAAGAATGGGTTCCACTTGGTTAATAAAGAATTGGAACACCCACATCGGAAAAAGAAACATCCATATCAGAAGTAGAAGCAATGGAATCATTAGGAATAGATGCAATGATGGTGTCCAGATTTGACCTATTCAAAGTATGTTCACTTTAAGGGAATAGTTCTACCAAGAGGCATCCATTTTCTAGTGGGCATAATCTTAGCAATTTGAGAACAAAACTGATTATTCTTATGGCCAAAAGGTATCCAATAATAACCTATCTTTATAAAAGTTCTTCCTGGGTTTCACCGCTTTTCTAACAATCTTCGCTTTTGCCTTTTTGCCTTATTTGCACGATTATTAGCATTAACAATTTTAACTGGCATTTGACAACATTAGACAAAGCATTCACACCACATTCATGATTAGCAACAGAATTCAAGCAGACATCATTACAAGGTTTGCAAATAGTATCGAATTAATTAATTACAAGACGCCTAAGGCTAATACTAGAATCAACACGATTCGCTTTATTCAACTCAAGCTTAAAGTTCCTAGATTGGTCTTCTACTCTCTTCCAATGCACATTCTTAGCTTGCAAGGTCCTATCATTCCTTGTATTGTCTTGAGACTTTGACCTCGCTGCTTTAAAGTCACCGACATTCCCTGTGAGGGAATGGGAACATTAGTTGGTTGATCTAATTTTTGCATTCCCTAACTTGATGTGCAAGGATTCAAGTACTAGAAGGCACATTAGTGTATACTTTAAGACTGCGGATTTGAGCTTTTTGCGGCACACTAAAGTTCACTTTCTTAGCACTAACATATCCGAATCAACTACTTGAAGGCACATTAGTGTTTCCTTTCTTAAGACCGCATAGAACGGATTTCTTGCTTGGCACTAGGCATAGAACAAGGCATCACAGCTTTGCCTTTTGCACCTAAGGTTAAGGATTTGGGACATGTTGCAATTACACATTCTAGCAACTCTTGAGATCGCTTTGGCCCGGAGGCAAGCAAACCTAATTTCACTATCAAGAGGTTTGTTAATGAAATCCTCTTCGACAATCTCACGGAGACATTCTAGACTATCCTTAAGGTGAGCACGGTATTCATGAAAAGCATGTTCATTATTCCTAAGATGAGGAGGAATATATTTAACAGTCACAAAGGTATTTGGTCTAAGGGTGACTTTGAGACAACATTCTTATTGAAAACAAGTGGCAGCTTCCCATTTCCCACTTCGTTCTCAATTTCCTTTCGTAAAGACGTTATTTTTCGTTGTTTTGGTCACGGGTGACTTTTATTGAATCATATAACTCTTTAAAATGTCGTTTAACTTTTTCATTTTCTTCTAGAAAACTCTCGTTTCCTTTTGTAAGGCATCAACTAAGTTTTGAAGATGAAAAGTTTGAGAATTCTGAGAATCTAAAGGAGGAGGGATTTGGGAGCCTGTCATATTGTTCGCTTGACCCTTTAATTGAGAGATTTGGGCTTTCAACTTTCCGATCGTGTTGACCGAGCTTGAATCGTTCATCGCTTTGTTAATTTGAAAAACTACATCAAACTCTGGAGCATCCGAGGATGTCTTGATATTTGAAGTTTTAACATTTTCTTTAAGATGTTGATATTTTAGTTGTAAATTAAAATGCTCAACTTCCAGTTTAGAAAAATGTTTAACCAAATTGTCGTGATCATCCAGTTCAATTTTCTCGCTTAGTTTAGAATTAGTTTTTTCAAGCTCAATGACACGATCATGGGAGACTTTCAGTGGCCACAGATAGTTCATGAAATTTGGAAGCATTAATAGAGCAATTTGAAGCAAAGGAAAAATATCTTGAGCAATACATTCAGTAATAAGAGTCTCATTTAATGTATGCAAGTTCTTCCTCTCAATCTCATTATATTTTAGTGCACGCTCATAATCACTAACTTCAACTACCATTGCATCAAATTCCTTTCCATTCCCTTGATATCGCTTATCCCCTTTTAAGACTCTCAAAGTGATCTTTCAGAAGTTTAAAGAAAGGCATGACCTCACTTAAATAACATTCTTTCATTTGCTCAAAACCCCTTTCTCCTTCCGTTATACCAATGGGTGTGATCCTTTTCTTGCAAGTTTTCTCAAAATCAACAAATAGTTGAAATAAAACATATTGGCTAATTAAGGTCTTGCTTTTAGTGGCAATTTTTCTAGGAACAAGATGCATTGGTGTATTAGGAGGATACACAGCTTCTAGGCATTTTCCATAGGGGAGGGTTTGTTTCAACAATATTTTCACATTTAAATCCTTTTCCAGTAAAACTTGTTCGGGAGTCAACAATGTCCGAGGCTTAAACATGTTCAAGGAAATCCAGTTTTCCTTTTTGTAGTCATGGGGAGTGATTATTTTTTCTTTGCATTTAGGATCATCTAATTTTTTGTTCATCTTTTCCCTAGTGACTTCATCTAATTTCTTATCTTCCTCAGTGCACTCAACGCAACTAGGTTTCTGTCTAGGTTTAAGAATCTCATTGCCATCATAGATCACTTTTGAGGCTTTTGCTATCTTCCGCGTACTCGTGGTGGGTTTATCTATAATGGGAACACTATGCTTATCGCTTAGAACTCTATGTTTAGTGACCATGAGCAAATTAATGGTGTTTCCTTGTATGTACAACTTGTTTTCAAGTTTGTTTTTCAAAGTTTTCGGATTAGAAAAATCTTTCAAGAGTTTTGATTCCTTTGCATTAAATTCTTGCTTAAGCATTTTCACATTTTCTTGAAGTTCTTGTTTTTGCTTAGCGGTTTTAGAAAGTTTTTCTTGCAAGGAATTTAATTCTTGTTTCAATACTTCTTCTAAAATTACTTTTCTAATGACTGTACGCACTTGGTCATCCATTTCCTCGCCACGAGTGGTCAACTCAAATTTAGCACGTTGTTCATAAATAGCAACACGCTCTTTATAGGCATTTAGTTCAGAAATTACAGAATCATCAGGGGCACATGCAGTGTATTCATCAAAAACATAGTCATTGTTGATTGCAGAAGATGCATCACTTGGTACACCTTCACTTTCACTTTGTTTCACATATTGATCATATGGGACAACATTGATATTACCCATATTTTCAACATTTGATTCAATAGTTTCAGTTGATTGTACTTTGTCATGCATCTTTTGCACATCATTCATCGATAGTTTTAATACCTCGAGATGAGTTTGTCTTGGATGGGCCAGCCTGTGGTGAAGAAGAGACCTTGGGAGAAACCATTGGAGAAATGCTAGCCATAAAAATTGTGTGTGCCGTAGGTCCATCATCCACATCGAAGTCGATGCATCACAATCGACTTGAAAGGCATTGATGATTGTGACCTATCTCTCGAATAGGCCGCCATCCACATCAGCATCATAGGTCTTGGCATTGCCCTCGCCTAGAAACAAGAATTCCTCTTCATCCAAAGCAAAGCACCATTGTCCCGAGCTTGTACCAAAGATCTTATCTCTGAAGTAATCAAGATTCGTGGACGCTTTGGAGATGTGCGTTCCTTGCAATGTGTCCCTCACCACCACAGTAATAACATTTGATTGGCTTAGCTTGACCTTGGTTACCATTCCTTCCTCGATTCTGGTTGCCAACATAACCTCTACCACTCCACCTCTTCCCCGATCATACCGTTTTCCTGACCTGGTTGCACCACCATCCTCCATCTTTAACAAAGGGCTTGATTGTGTGGGTTAGATGTCGCTCGAGGTTGTTGTTGGTTTGTGGGAGAGAATTCATGTTTTGACTAATCTGAAGAGCTAGTTGATTAATGAAGTTACCCACGTGCATCAAAGATCGCCTTGTTTGAACATAGTATCAGGAATGAGTTTGTGATTACCATTACCCAAGGGTATGACTTGTGATGCTTTGGTTGTGATTCCGATGTTTGAGTAGAAGGCATTTGAGTCATTAGACGAGCTTGTTCTCCCTCGTTGGTTTTGAACCATTGAGAATCAATTTTTCAAACATAGCATGTCTCTCATTCTAAAGGAGGAAGGCATAGAGTTGCTCATAGTTTGTATTCTTCAATCCTTTAGTGAGCTTCACAGCGTTGACAAACTTGTGCCATTCGGGATTCATGTTGTTCACAAATTTTGAGTTCATCTGAATGTTAGGCATAGTCATTCTCGATGCTCATGTCATTCACCAGCTTATGAAATCTCACATAGTACTCATAGACACTCTCATCCGGTTTCATCTTGAAGTGTTCAAATTCGTCATAGAGTTGGGATTCTCTGTCTTCCATAGTTAATTCGAACCGAGAGAAGCATCTTAACATTATCCCAAACCGCCTTTGCATCGTTGTTATGATTGATCACTGTAGATGTCTCTTAGGAAGACCTTGAAGAACAATGTTTGAAGCCCCATATCTGCATCGAATCTTTTTCTCCTTATCATCAAGCTCATCATACATTTTAGGTCCTGCCCATTCCGTAAATGAGTACCATCTTCATTTGTATCAAGTATGTCTCTAGTCGTCTCAACTCGATATGGTCCTTCATCAATGGATTTGAGAATGTTGACACCATTTTCCTTTCCAAGGCAAGCATAACTGATTCGTTGAGCCCAAGAATCGAGTAGTCACTGTCAAGCATGGGTGGACGAGTATCCAAGCTACCGCTTGAACATCCTCTCGCAATGTGGAGATGATAGTGAGCGTTGGTAGACATGTTAACAGATTACACGGATTTTATAACTCTATGATTAAACCGGGAAATAGATTCTTTCACGGGATTTTACTAAATCAAGAGAAAACCGAAAACAATCACCCAAGTCGCTAGAAGATAATGCACCAAGTCGCTAACACTTAATTCGCTATACCACCAAGTCGCTAGAGTCCCAAGTCGCTAGACAAATGCAAGTCGCTAAGTAGTAACTCGCTAAGCCTCAAGTCGCTAGCAAAATTTTGGCAAAGAATTGCCACTCAAGTCGCTAAAGATAAACAAGTCGCTAAAGAGCAACTCGCTATCACCAAGTCGCTACCAAAGTCGCTACCGTGTGGAGAGTCCACTACTTGTACTATAAATCGCTAGTCTAAGTCGCTAGGTTCCAAATCTGAACTCGCTACAAATTTGTAAAGCAAGTCGCTACGAAGAAAGTAACCGTGAAGTAAGTCGCTAGCAAGAAAAAAACCACATAAACATCACTTTTCAATCCAAAACAACCCAACCAAGATGATTCAAGCTTACCAAATGAAAACCTAAACACTTGTGATGATTCTAAACATAAAAGTACTAACAAAATCCAAACTTTAACACAAGAAATCAACCAAATGATGCAAAACCACTAAACTTTTTCAAACTCAAAAACCACCTAAAACCACTAGAAATCCAAAGATGTGCAAGATATGATCTAACCATGGCTCTTGATACCAATTGTAGGATATTGAATTTCACAAACACATCAAACCATGCTATAAGTGGAATTCTTAGAGAGAGAAAGTTAGAGGTTTAGGGAACTTAGTGAGAGAAAGTGAAAGATATTATTATGAGCTCCAACTCTCTACCTTGGGAGGTAGAGAGTATTTATAGTCTTACATAAATCGCCACACAACGGCCGTGGATCGCATACAAGGTAAAGACCCGTCCCTCCACTATTGTTACTTAACTAAACTACTAACCTAAATATAACTACTGACTACAGCATTCTAACGATTACATATACTTGAGGTGACCGACTCTTTAATACCGAAAATTTCTAATTCCTAACAAAGACCTTTAAGGAAAAAATGCTACATGTAATGATTTTGATGATTCAGTTGAGATTCAATGGCCAAGATGAGTCGGGAAAGATTCAGAGATGTCCGTAGAGTCTCAAAGTCTATAAAGAAAGAAAAGTGATGCAAAGGTTAGAAAATAAGTAGTAATTTAGTTTAGTTAATGTCGCTTAATAAATTTTCAAATTCTAGTGTAAATTTAAGCTCCAAGTATCATGGTTATCATTTTCAAGTGTATGTTAACTTTTTCAACAAGAAATTTCAAGTTCTCAGCTTCATTTTCGCTTGTGTAAAATTTCATATCCAAAATTCTCATATGTCTTAAAGTTATTTGTAGCTATTGTCTTGGACTCATAAACCCATATAAGCTCCTAGATATTTGTTTAAGCCATTAGAAACCCAAAATCATTAGAAATCAAAAAGAAAAAAAATTACCAAAAAATACATAAAAATGATGGAAAATTAAAATCAATGGAAGGTTATCAAGAAGCATGAGCGAGTTAATAAAGGATTGCCCTTGGGTTTAGTGCTTATTGGAAAGCTTTAGGTTGTGGTCTTGTGCCTCATTTCCTGCTTTTGTACTTAGACTCAACTTGTAAGTAATTTCTTTAAAAAATTGCATTTTCTAGTTTAAGTGTTTTAAGTGTATTAATCTTGGTTTAACTTGGTCTCATAATAGTTAATTTAAGTTAATCACTAGGTTTTTGCTTTAAAAATTGCTTTAGTTCTAAAATCTTCAAAATGTTGCTAAAAAGGGTGTTTGATTTATTTGTTTAACTGGTACAGCTAGAAATTATAGCCTTTGTTATTGGTTGATACATGTTACAATAGGATAATATAGCCTATTTAAACCATAAAATCTAGTCCTCATTTAAGCAAAAGTCAAAATAACTTAATCCTAGTTTGCTTGTTAACTCGCCAAGATTTTAGTATATAAATCTCATCATATTAGCTTATACATCAAGGTAATTTTTATACATAACGTGACGCTTTCATTTTAAATCACTTTTTTAGATAATTTAAGTTTACGTTTTAGTTAAAATAGTTTATTTAAGTTATTTTATTTTATAAAATCGTAAAAACATCATCAGAAAATAGTGATAGCGTTTATTTAATATAATTTAGTTTTTTTTAATTTTCTTTAATTTGCATTTAAGCCCCTGTAATTTATAAACTTTTTTCTTTAGGTATAATTATTCATCAAAATCTTTACCGATCAATATTATCCTTAGTGATTATTCGGCATCCGTCTCTGCGGTTAAACACCATCTTTCCTCCGGGGACTTAACGCACCTGTGAATCCACTATATTCTCCTGACTAAATTGCTTTTGTGTTTGCACTGTTTTAAGTTTTTTACGGTTAGCCATTCACAAGTGGCTAGCTTGTGTGAGATAACTTGACGGTTTAAAGTACTAATCAATTTTGGCGCCACGCCGGAGGTCGTAGTTTGTTTTAAGTAGCTGTGAATCTGCATTTGCACATATACCACCTTTTGTAAAAAGTTTTTTGTAAAGTTATCAGAAAATCCAAAAAGTTCATTAACACTTTTCCTAAAGTGTTAACAACACCAAAAATCCATTTAATGCTAAATACCGGCTCAAGACCTTTTGGCGCCAAAAATGCCACATGTAATGATTTTGATGATTCAAAGGAGATTAATGGCCAAGATGTCGGGAAAGATTCGTAGATGTCTGAGAGAGTCTCAAAAGTCTATAAAGAAGAAAAGTGATGCAGTGTTAGAAAATAAGTAGTGTAATTTAGTTTAGTTAATGTCGTTTTAATAAATTTTCAAATTCTAGTGTAAATTTAAGCTTCCAAGTACTGTTGTTATCATTTTCAGTGTATGTTAATCCTTTTTCAACAAGAAATTTCAAGTTCTCGTCATTTTCAGTTTGTGTAAATTTCATATCCAAAATTCTCATATGTCTTAAAGTTATTTGTAGCTATTGTCTTGGACTCATAAACCCATATAAGCTCCTAGATAGCTTGTTTAAGCTATTAGAAACCTTAAAATCAGTTTTAGAAATCAAAAAGAAAAATTACCAAAAATACATAAAAAATGATGGAAAATCAAAAATCAATGGAAGGTTATCAAAGAAGCATGGAGCAGGGTTAATAAAGGATTGCCCTTGGGTTTAGTGCTTATTGGGAAGCTTTAGGTTGTAGTCTTGTGCCTCAGTTCTCTGTTTTGTACTTAGACTCAACTTGTAAGCAATTTCTTTAAAAAATTGCATTTTCTAGTTTAAGTGTTTTAAGTGTATTAATCTTGGTTTAATCTTGTCTCATAATAGTTAATTTAAGTTAATCACTAGGTTTTTTGCTTTAAAAATCTGTTTTAGTTCTAAAATCTTCAAAACAGTTGCTAAAAAGGGTGTTTGGATTTATTTGTTTAACTGTGCTAGCTAGAATTATAGCCTTTGTTATTGGTTGATACATGTTACAATAGGATAATATAGCTCATTTAAACCATAAAAACTAGTCCTCATTTAAGCAAAAGTCAAAATAACTTCTAATCCTAGTTTGCTTGTTAACTGTCAAGATTTTAGTATATAAATCTCATCATATTAGCTTGCGCACTCGCGTAATTTTTATACATAACGTACGTTTTCATTTTAAATCAAGTTTTTAGATAATTTAAGTTTACGTTTTAGTTAAAATAGTTTATTTAAGTTATTTTATTTTATAAAATCAGAAAAACATCATTGTAAAAATAGTGATAGCGTTTATTTAATATAATTTAGTTTTTTTTAATTTTCTTTAATTTGCATTTAAGCCCCTGTAATTTATAAACTTTTCTTTAGGTATAATTATTCATCAAAATCCTTACCCATCACTATCCTAGTGATTATTCGACATCCTGTCTGTTAAACACCATTCATCCTCCTGTGGGACTTAACGACCAAAAGTAGAATCCACTATATTCCTCTGATCTAAATTGCATTTTTGTGTTTGCACTGCTTAAGTTTTTTTTACGGTTAGCCATTCACAAGTGGCTAGCTTGGTGTGAGATAACTTGACGGTTTAGCAATCAAATTTTGGCCGCCACATGCGGGGAGGTCTAATGTAAGCTTGTTTTAAGCAGCTTTCGTGACCGTACTTGCACATATACCACTTTTGTAAAAAGTTTTTTGTAAAGTTATCAGAAAATCCAAAAAGTTCATTAACACTTTTCCTAAAGTGTTAACAACACCAAAAATCCATTTAATGCTAAATACCGGCTCAAGACCTTTTGGCGCCAAAAATGCCACATGTACGATTTTGATGATTCAGTGAGATTCAATGGCCAAGATGAGCTGGGAAAGATTCAGAGATGTTCAGAGAGTCTCAAAAGTCTATAAAGAAGAAAAGTGATGCAGTGTTAGAAAATAAGTAGTGTAATTTAGTTTAGTTAATGTCGTTTTAATAAATTTTCAAATTCTAGTGTAAATTTAAGCTTCCAAGTACTGTTGTTATCATTTTCAGTGTATGTTAATCCTTTTTCAACAAGAAATTTCAAGTCTCCTCGCCATTTTCAGTTTGTGTAAATTTCATATCCAAAATTCTCATATGTCTTAAAGTTATTTGTAGCTATTGTCTTGGACTCATAAACCCATATAAGCTCCTAGATAGCTTGTTTAAGCTATTAGAAACCTTAAAATCAGTTTTAGAAATCAAAAAGAAAAATTACCAAAAATACATAAAAAATGATGGAAAATTAAAAATCAATGGAAGGTTATCAAGAAGCATGGAGCAGGGTTAATAAAGGATTGCCCTTGGGCTTAGTGCTTATTGGGAAGCTTTAGGTTGTGGTCTTGTGCCTCAGTTCTCTGTTTTGTACTTAGACTCAACTTGTAAGCAATTTCTTTAAAAAATTGCATTTTCTAGTTTAAGTGTTTTAAGTGTATTAATCTTGGTTTAATCTTGTCTCATAATAGTTAATTTAAGTTAATCACTAGGTTTTTTGCTTTAAAAATCTGTTTTAGTTCTAAAATCTTCAAAACAGTTGCTAAAAAGGGTGTTTGGATTTATTTGTTTAACTGTGCTAGCTAGAATTATAGCCTTTGTTATTGGTTGATACATGTTACAATAGGATAATATAGCTGTCACACCCTCGCCGGAGGCGGAAACACGAGGTGTAACGGAAGGGAACATAAGCACAAGATAATAGAACATACCAACATGAATATTAAAAAGAAATAATGCACCATTACAATACTAGTTTTGCCGACATCGGCGAATATATTACAAAGTTTAGATTCCAAAATATTATGTTTTAAACACAAGGATTTATATGGCCAAGTGAAAACTTCTATATGAAAGACTTGATAGAAAAGCTTACTAACGATCACCTGAAATGCATGAGAGAAAAACGGGTCAACTATGAAAATAGTTGGTGAGTAAACACGTTTTAGCAAAATAAGAAAACTTGTAAGAAATATATTTAAAGCTTCCGGTCAACGAAAATAGTCCACAAAGCAAAGGCATTGTGTATCCACTCAGTTCCAAGTTCCGCCCATACAAAACTTGCAACCTGTGTGTACACAACCCATTGCACAAAAATATAGTAAAGGCCAAGTAGTCAAGTGTAAGCGGTCATAATAGTTCTCAAAGCAAAGGCATTGTATATCCACTCTGGCCCAAGTTCCGCCATACAAAACTTGCAACCTGTGTGTACACAACCCATTGCAATGTACGTGATATAGCGTATCAAGTGGTCAAAATAGATCACAATATAGTACCAAGTATATAATAATTTAAGTTGATGTCCAACATGGAGACTTTACACGCCCAAACAGGGAGACTCCTTTGTCACTTGGCCACCTAGGCGAGATTTATTGAGACCGCTCCACCAATAAGGCGAGACTTTATAGTGATGTCTCAACATGGAGACTTTGCACCGCCCAACAAGTGGAGACTCCTTTGTCACTCGACCACCTAGGCGAGATTTATTGAGACCGCCTCAACCAATAAGGCGAGACTTTATAGTGATGCTCCGAACATGGGAGACTTTGCACTGCTCCAACAAGTGAGACTCCTTTGTCACTCGACCACCTAGGCGAGATTTATTGAGACCGCTCCACCAATAAGGCGAGACTTTGATAGTGATGCTCCAACATGGGAGACTTAGGTCAAGATCATAACACGTACGGTTCAATAAGTTTAAATAAGTCATAAGTTCGTAATTAAGTTCAAGGATCGATTCGAGTTCACAAGTTCTAGTCTAGAGAGTTCATAGAAGTAATAATCAATTTAGTTCAAATATGGTTCATGCATTTCGCCCCAAAAATATAGTAAACCGGTAAAAAGGGGATGTGATTACTCACTAGCATAAAATGTTCAATAAGTTCATAAAACATAGATAGTTTAGTTCAAGTATAAATCATGCATTCCACCCCAAAACAATTTAAAGCATTTAAAAGTAGTCTGTGAATACTCACTTGATGAATAGATGCGAAGACAAAAGTGGGTACACCGAAATATAGTGAATCTCTAAACCGACCTATTATGAATGATATGATATGCAATAAGTCACGATGTAATGTAATGCACTAATTGATGATATTTATACCATTTGTGAGTTTTGAAAAAAAAATAATACTTATCGTCGAAAAATACTCTTTTGACGCCTTGACCACTCAAAAATCACTTTACAAGTATTTACATCAATATGTCATCCTACAATGGTTTTATAATGATTTATAGTGAAATTATCACTTTCGTCGAAAAACAATGTCGCGGAAATTTCATGAAAGTAACAAAAATAGCTTTGAAAAACTAGTTGTAAAATGGTGTACGTCGATCGTTAGAGAACGAACTCGACGGTTTTGGAAAGTTTGTATGAAATCTAGATGTTTCAGTTCAGGAGTTTTCGTCATAGAGGTCTCGAACATAAAGATAATAGGGGTTAAATATGGTGATTTTAGTTATCGTAACACTTATCTCGTAAAAATAATATAGTTTTTCTAAAAATAATAGTTACGGCAAGTTTATGAAAACTTGTATATCTTAGTCGTTTCAAATCCGTTTTCTACGTATTATATGTCCTTAGCTTCGTATCAAAGTATACTAATATATTTTTGATAAGTCAAAATAATTTGTAAAGCTTAGGACTCGTTTTTGACTCGTACAAAACTAAAATAGGTTGCTGAAATTTCAGAAAATATATATTTCGTCGTCAAACTTGAAAATTTCATAACTTCTTCGTTATAACTCCGCTTTTAATCCGTTCGCGCCACGGATTCGTTTTACAGTATATTTTCTAAATATCAAGGCCAAAAATTTGTGCCCACTGTCGGATTTTCCAGAAAACAAAATAAGGACAGAACACTTTATATACTTGTCGAAAATAGTTTTTCTCGTACTAAACCTATTCCAATCCCTTCAAATCAACTCCAAAGCTAATCTAATCCTACCATACACCTTCTTAGGGTGTCATGGGTTCCTAATCATCATCAAGACCAACATATACCAAGGGGATAATTATAGGATGACTTTATATATATAAAACTCTAAAAATCAAGATAAAAATGGTATAAATATACACAAGTCTTGCATACTTGCTAAAAATTGATGAAACACATATGAAATGAAAGTGAAAGATGTAAATGAAAATGAGATGCTTACAAGATAATATGATGAGGTGCAAAAAAACAAGGTTTAACCTAAACACTCTTGGTTTTTATTTCAAAACCTTATAAAGAGTATTATCTAGATTGTAAAAACACTTGAGCTAGCAAAATTTTTGATCCCTTGATAGCACCATGGTAGAACCGGTTTTAGATGGAGGAAAACAAAGAGAGAAAGTTTTTCCTTGACTTGATAATAATGTAGGTGAATGAGTGAAATGAAAATGAGGTGAATGGATGAGTAGGACTTTTAAGTAATGTAAGAATCTATACAATCAAATAAAATCACCAATCAATTAATGCTATCACCCTCCCCCCCACATGGCCGGTTCTAGGGGGGGGATGTATCTTAAAATATATATATATTTTTTTCTTTCTTTTACTTGTGTATAATTTGTCAAAAATTGTGTAAGTAATTTGTATAGTTAAATGTAACTTGAAAAGGTAAATGGAAATTTTTAGGTAAAAGTAATTGTTAATAGATCAAAATAGAATGTAATGAGATAATAAAAAAAATTGCAAAGATACATTCCTTGTAAAATTTGAGTGATAAAATAATTATCGAGTAATTTTTAAGAAAAGTGTCGTAATAATATAACTTTAACGATTTATATACCGAATAAATTCAAAACACTAGGTAAAGTCAAAATATAGTTTTTACAACTCAATGTAAGTATAAAAATATGTCGGGATCATTTTTGAAAGTAACGGATTAAATATTTAAAATAATAACTCACGCGATAACGTTTAATTAATATAAAATTCACGCGTTAAATGTGAAATGAAATGCCATGAATGAATTAATATGATGCATATATAATTTAAGAAATGACCGGAATTTGAGAATTGTGACATTCTTCCCATGTCAGCGGAATCATGCCCTCATGATTCGATTAACGATACTATGGTCCGAACCTCGACAAGAGTTCTAAAAGTTCATGCTCGTACGAACAATCTAAATGATCATATCAATGCCCATGCGTACAGGTTCCCCATTCAACTAAGTACGTGCACGTGATTAGATTTGATAGGGTAAACTTACCCAATATCGAACGTAGCTCTCAAAAGACCTTTAGGTTGTCGATTATAATCTAATCTCACAACTCATCAAACAAGAACTGTCATGAGATTAAACTAAACCGACTTGAGTAAACTTGTCTCTTAGCTTGATTTTCGCAACTCATCAAACAAGAACTGTCACTAGATCAAGCTAGGAAACAAGTTGTTAGAAAGGTAGATGCCACATCCTTGAATGCAGTCTTTTGAAAGATTCGCTCGATATTCGATTTGCTTACACAATCAAATCCAATCAACAAAATATATAACAAATAAGGTCGATATCAATAGGTCTCAAATTAATCGATGTCGTGAACGTGGTAAAGATTGGAAGGAAGTTATGCACTCAAAATCATATCGCACAGAAATAAAGTGGTTGTTCGAAAGAATGTACCCGTTAAGCCGTGCGGGCTTCCTCGGTACCCAGATAGAATGCTCGACCACGGGCGGGGGGAACTTCAATGTTCTGATCTTGTGGGCCTTCTATTGCCAATGCCAGGTTTGGACGATTACCTCCTGAGCATGTGTTTCTTGCACCATGATCTTACAAAGTTGGACCAAAACATCGGTTTGAGTAAACGACATTCGAACGAAGTCAGATGAGGTGCAGAACGGTGGTAATGTGTTATAGTGATCGAAACATGACAGAACAGACATGCTATGTCTAACAAGTCGAAAGATGGGAAAAGAGAAGATATGAACAAGGTACGGTAATGTAGACGTGAACGTAAAAACATGATATGCATACCCACCCGACCAATGCAACTTCAGGTGACCAGACTCAAAAGACTCGACTAACCATGATTTAAAACTACCACTCTTATCATTGCATGGTTCTTCATAAATTAGACATAGTTGATCAGGCTATGTATAATTTATGATTAACGATGCAACGATAGGACTAGATGACTCGGATGATGTTCAATGTTTAATAAAATAAAATAAAAATTTTTCCGGTTATAGCTGTGATTTTTATTTTTGAAAAATCGGCATTCTCTATAACCTTTGGCTCTGGTACCAATCTGTCACACCCTCGCCGGAGGCGGAAACACGAGGTGTAACGGAAGGGAACATAAGCACAAGATAATAGAACATACCAACATGAATATTAAAAAGAAATAATGCACCATTACAATACTAGTTTTGCCGACATCGGCGAATATATTACAAAGTTTAGATTCCAAAATATTATGTTTTAAACACAAGGATTTATATGGCCAAGTGAAAACTTCTATATGAAAGACTTGATAGAAAAGCTTACTAACGATCACCTGAAATGCATGAGAGAAAACGGGTCAACTATGAAAATAGTTGGTGAGTAAACACGTTTAGCAAAATAAGAAAACTCGTAAGAAATATATTTAAAGCTTCCGGTCAACGAAAATAGTCCACAAAGCAAAGGCATTGTGTATCCACTCAGTTCCAAGTTCCGCCAATACAAAACTTGCAACCTGTGTGTACACAACCCATTGCACAAAAATATAGTCGCGTCAAGTAGTCAAGTGTGAGCGGTCATAATAGTTCCCAAAACAAAGGCATTGTATATCCACTCAGCCCAAGTTCCGCCCATACAAAACTTGCAACATGTGTGTACACAACCCATTGCACAGAATATAGCGTATCAAGTGGTCAAAATATTTCACAATATAGTACCAAGTATATAATAATTTAAGTTGATGCTCTAGAACATGGGAGACTTTGTACTGCTCCGAACAGGGGAGACTCCTTTGTCACTCGGCCACCTAGGCGAGATTTATTGAGACCGCTCCACCAATAAGGCGAGACTTTATAGTGATGTTCAACATGGGAGACTTTGCACATCTCCAACAAGGGAGACTCCTTTGTCACTCGACCACCTAGGCGAGATTTATTGAGACCGCTCAACCAATAAGGCGAGACTTTATAGTGATGTCTCAACATGGGAGACTTTGCACTGCTCCAACAAGGGAGACTCCTTTGTCACTGGACCACCTAGGCGAGATTTATTGAGACCGCTCCACCAATAAGGCGAGACTTTATAGTGATGCTCGACATGGGAGACTTTAGGTCTAGATCATAACACGTACGGTTCAATAAGTTTAAACAAGTCATAAGTTCGTAATTAAGTTCAACGATCGATTCGAGTTCACAAGTTCTAGTCTAGAGAGTTCATAGAAGTAATAATCAATTTAGTTCAAATATGGTTCATGCATTTCGCCCCAAAAATATAGTAAAACGGTAAAAAAGGGGATGTGATTACTCACTAGCATAAAATGTTCAATAAGTTCATAAAACATAGATAGTTTAGTTCAAGTATAAATCATGCATTCCACCCCAAAACAATTTAAAGCATTTAAAGGAGTCTGTGGAATACTCACTTGATGAATAGATGCTAAGACAAAGTGGGTACACCAAAATATAGCGTGAATCTCGAAACTGACCTATTATGAATGATATGATATGCAATAAGTCACGATGTAATGTAATGCACGCAATTCGGATGATATTTATACCATTTGTGAGTTTTGAAAAATAATACTTATCGTCGAAAAATACTCTTTTGACGTCTTGACCACTCAAAAATCACTTTACAAGTATTTACATCAATATGTCATCCTACAATGGTTTTATAATGATTTATAGTGAAATTATCACTTTTCACGTAAACAATGTCACGGAAATTTCATGAAATTGACGAAAATAGCTTTGAAAAACTAGTTGTAAAATGGTGTACGTCGATCGTTAGAGAACGAACTCGACGGTTTTGGAAAGTTTGTATCGAAATCTAGATGTTTCAGTTCAGGAGTTTTCGTCAAAAAGGTCTCGAACATAAAGATAATAGGGGTTAAATATGGTGATTTTAGTTATCGTAACACTTATCTCGTAAAAATAATATAGTTTTTCTAAAAATAATAGTTACGGCAAGTTTATGAAAACGTATATGATCTTAGTCGCTTTCAAATCCGTATTATATATGTCCTTAGCTCAGATCAAAGTATACTAATATATTTTTGATAAGTCGAAATAATTTGTAAAGCTTAGGTCTCGTTTTTGACTCGTACAAAACTAAAATATGTTGCTGAAATTTCAGAAAATATATATTTCGTCGTCAAACTTGAAAATTTCATAACTTCTTCGTTATAACTCTGCTTTTAATCCGTTCAAGCGACCACGGATTTGTTTTAAAGTATATTTTCTAAATATCAAGGCCAAAATTTTGTGCCCACTGTCGGATTTTCCAGAAAACAAAATAAGGACAGAACACTTTATATACTTGTCGAAAATAGTTTTTCTCGTACTAAACCTATTCCAATCCCTTCAAATCAACTCCAAAGCTAATCTAATCCTACCATACACCTTCTTAGGGTGTCATGGGTTCCTAATCATCATCAAGACCAACATATACCAAGGGGATAATTATAGGATGACTTTATATATATAAAACTCTAAAAATCAAGATAAAAATGGTATAAATATACACAAGTCTTGCATACTTGCTAAAAATTGATGAAACACATATGAAATGAAAGTGAAAGATGTAAATGAAAATGAGATGCTTACAAGATAATATGATGAGGTGCAAAAAAACAAGGTTTAACCTAAACACTCTTGGTTTTTATTTCAAAACCTTATAAAGAGTATTATCTAGATTGTAAAAACACTTGAGCTAGCAAAATTTTTGATCCCTTGATAACACCATGGTAGAACCGGTTTTAGATGGAGGAAAACAAAGAGAGAAAGTTTTTCCTTGACTTGATAATAATGTAGGTGAATGAGTGAAATGAAAATGAGGTGAATGGATGAGTAGGACTTTTAAGTAATGTAAGAATCTATACAATCAAATAAAATCACCAATCAATTAATGCTATCACCCTCCCCCCCACATGGCCGGTTCTAGGGGGGGGGATGTATCTTAAAATATATATATTTTTTTTTTCTTTCTTTTACTTGTGTATAATTTGTCAAAAATTGTGTAAGTAATTTGTATAGTTAAATGTAACTTGTAAAGGTAAATGGAAATTTTTAGGTAAAGTAATTGTTATAGATCAAAATAGAATGTAATGAGATAATAAAAAATTGCAAAGATACATTCCTTGTAAAATTTGAGTGATAAAATAATTATCGAGTAATTTTTAAGAAAAGTGTCGTAATAATATAACTTTAACGATTTATATACCGAATAAATTCAAAACACTAGGTAAAGTCAAAATATAGTTTTTACAACTCAATGTAAGTATAAAAATATGTCGGGATCATTTTTGAAAGTAACGGATTAAATATTTAAAATAATAACTCACGCGATAACGTTTAATTAATATAAAATTCACGCGTTAAATGTGAAATGAAATGCCATGAATGAATTAATATGATGCATATATAATTTAAGAAATGACCGGAATTTGAGAATTGTGACAATAGCTCATTTAAACCATAAAAACTAGTCCTCATTTAAGCAAAAGTCAAAATAACTTCTAATCCTAGTTTGCTTGTTAACTGTCAAGATTTTAGTATATAAATCTCATCATATTAGCTTAAAACTTGGTAATTTAGCTTATTATAGTCTTACTATAACTTAATATATCATAATCAGTCATTAGGATTGAATTAAAGTTCACTTTAGTCAAACCTTTTAGTTCATCATGAAAGTCAAAATTTCAATTTGGTCGATTTTGAATAAAATGAATAATTTTATATAGGATTCAATATTAAGATTTAGCTTAAATCCTTTTGGGATATTAAAATTTAGCTGCTAAAATAAATTAGAAAAATATAAGTTTACTTTTAACTAGCTTATTAACTGCTTATTCTCTGCTTTTTTTAAGACCCTTTTCAAATGTGCCTCCGTGCACGTGTTGCTAGCTTATTTCTTAAGCTCTCACAGAGCTTATTAATGAGTTTCAGCTTGTGAATTTTGTTTTTCTTAAAGCCCACCTAGCTGTCTCAAGATTCCAGTTTTCATTTTTCTATTCTTAGCTTATTTATTAGGCCTGCTACTTGCTTTTTGTTTTGTCCATTTTAACTAGTATAATTATTAGCTAGTGTTTTCAAGCTTTTGCATAAGCTAATTAAAAGCTCTTTAGTGGACAACACTGTGAGAACTTTAGCTTTTTAGAAAGCTCAATTGGTCAACTTATTAGTTGCAAATTTGTTTTCATTTTATAGCTTATTACAAAGCTTAAAATTAAGCCATTAAGTGTCTAGTGATTCAAAAAGTGTCCCTGTGCAAATCGGTTAACTAGTGCTTATTTTGGCTTAATCGCTTATTTTCTTAGTAATCTTGCTTATTCAAGAGTTATAGTAGCTTATTAACATTTTCTTAGCTTATTTACAGTTTACTTTAGCTTATTCATTAGCTTATTAGCATTTTTACTTAAACTTGTGCTTATTTTTCTTTCTTTCATAATGTTAGTAAAATAAGCTCAAACTGAGCTTATTAGTGGATCTTGTAAAAAGTTGTAGTTTTAAAAGTTGCTTATTTTATCGTGCTTAGTAAGTTTCAAAAGAAAAATCGAAAAATAAAATATTTTGCAAAAGGTGGAAGGCGGCTCGAACCCTGAGACCTCCCACCCTTGAAGAAGATAGTGTGTACCTTATACCGTTGCCCTTGGGTCTTTTACTGGTTATCTCTTGCACAATTTAATACATAACCCTCACTTGTCCATTTAAGCTTAAACGTACTATTTAGCTTATTTCCACTTATTACAATAAGTCGTTTACATGTTTTTTATTTTTCTTAGCTTTGTATAAGTATAAAGTATTTTGTAAAAAAGTTTCAGATTTTTCTTAATAGTTTTAGTATTTTAAATCATTTAATTAGTCTAAAATAGTATTTAAATTATAATAAAAATATAAAAGTTAAAAATATAAATCTTTTTTCTAAAATTTTCTTTTGTCATTTAGGAAGTAAGAAAATTGTTTTTACACTTGTAGGACTTTTATTTCATAAATTTTACGTTTTTGCTTGCCGCACTCGTAAGTAATTTTATACATAACGTACGTTTTCATTTTAAATCAAGTTTTTAGATAATTTAAGTTTACGTTTTAGTTAAAATAGTTTATTTAAGTTATTTTATTTTATAAAATCAGAAAAACATCATTGTAAAAATAGTGATAGCATTTATTTAATATAATTTAGTTTTTTTTAATTTTCTTTAATTTGCATTTAAGCCCCTGTAATTTATAAACTTTTTCTTTAGGTATAATTATTCATCAAAATCCTTACTGATCACTATCCTTAGTGATTATTCGACATCTGTCTGTGTTAAACACCATTCATCCTCCGTGGGACTTAACGACCCAGGAATCCACTATATTCCTCTGATCTAAATTGCATTTTGTGTTTGCACTGTTTTAAGTTTCTTACGGTTAGCCATTCACAAGTGGCTAGCTTGTGTGAGATAACTTGACGGTTTAGCACGAATCAGAGATTTTCGTTAAAATGGTTTTATGGCAACGTAGGATAGTCATGGAGTTATAAGGTGACTAAGGTTAGGAATAACCGTCCTATGATCCGCCAGAGCCGGAGGGATCGACCCACTTAAGCACGTGTGGAGGGGGAGTATTTCTGAAAATGCAAAACTCTCGAAGTGTTACAAACATGTTTTCATTCATAAACACTTTGAGAGATTTTCGTGAAAATGGTTTTATGGCAATGTAGGATAGTCATGGAGTTAAAAGGTGACTAAGGTTAGGAATAACCGTCCTATGATCACCAAGCGGATGGATCTTACCCAAGGGCACTACCAATAGTTAGAATTTAGAAGTCCTTAGGTATGATTATAAAAGGAGAAAATGAGAATCGGAGAAAGAAGGAGTTAAAGAATTAAAAGAAAAGTAAAGAAAAGGGTGAAAAGAAATAGCCCTCCAAATTATTCAACTTAGGGCAAACACCGGGTTCAATACATATGCTGCTGGTTGTCACTAGATGACACCGGTATTGAAGATTAAATTTGTCATGGACCCAGTGACGCATGCACTAAACCTTCTTAGCCACTCAAGTTTCTCTCAACAAAAGCTTGTTTCATTCTCACAGGGAACCCTACATAAACTATCAAATTTCTCTTAGAGATTGTTGGTATTGAAGAAGGAGACCCTCTCCCTAGTCTCCGTTCAGGAAAACCAAAGCGCACTATTGAGTCTAGAGCCACGAGATTCATCAAAAGATCTCTTAGGAACACTTAACATTTCATCACTTATCGTTCAACATTAAGGACGCAAGTGATACATTTTAGAGTCCTACACAGATCTTAGCAATCTGTCGAGAAAATTTATGAGAGGATCACAATTGTGATCCTCAGTGATTGAATGGAAACTCCCTGCCAGGTCAACATCAAAAGCCGACACAGGTCACTTCGTAACACCTTGGGTTACGCTTAGTGTTCTTCAAACGGTCTACCCACAGTCGGAGGTGATGCTTCGTGTACCTCAAGAACTCACCTAAACCGTAGATGTATTTCCGTACATCGCGTTATCCTACTTAAGGGACTCCAGTTCGAACGCCTTTGCTAGAATTAGAGATGTGTTTTCACACTATGTTGTTAACACCCTCAAAGTTCAACTTGTAAGTGCTGGAAATTCTGCTAAGGAGATTCCTTTCAAGAATCGAGTCCTGAAGATGTGGGTCATTACTTGAACTTGTTCAATGTAATGCCAACTGACCCTTATGGGATTCGGACGGCTGATTCGCCCGACCAAGGTGAATGAAATCAAGACATTCATCAGAAGAACAATCGTAGTGGTCAATTCTCTAAGAAACGATCACAATGATCGATTGGTGTTTTTCACTAACCAATTCTTATGTTTTCTTCTTATGGATGCTCCTGGGAAATAATCGTGCTGATTCTTCACATGCTCATACCAACAACAACACAAAATGAAGTTCTCTCGAAAGGCAACACAAAATTCATAATGATTCTTCTTCAAAGCCAAACAATGTAAAAAGTTTAAAGACTAAGAGAACTACATCAAAACTGAAATCCAACGTCAAAGAGTGTATGAGCATGTTGGAGAAAGACGTGGAGACACCTGAGCAACGAAGCGGACCTGATGCAGACAACAACAACATAACATCACCATATCCACACCAGAACAAAGAACAAAGATAACGAAGACGTCAAAGCTGAAAACTTCAAAAGAAGCAAGATCCTCACACTAGGGAGATTGTTGGAATCAAGGCACTTCTTCTCACAAGAAAGAAGAATGCCAGAAGACGTCAAAGCAACTGCTATTACATCAACACCAACAACTTATCCAAGATTGCTGGAGTCATCACTTAATAACTAACACTTAGGGGGAGATTGTTGGAATCACTCATAACTTGTATTTCAAGTGTTAGTATTTAATATGTAATAGGTTGCTTAAACTACACTTTTATGTTTGATATTAAGGCTTGGCTCATGTAGAAAGCCCATGAGCCTAAGCCAAAGCCCAATAAGGGAAGGAAGGGACTAGACATGTTGCCCTAGCTTCCTTCCCCTATAAATACTCTTGTAAACCTTCTTTTGAAGGTTGGTTGTTCACTTTGCATAATACACCTACGCCTAACATTTCTCTAGTTTCATAGGTGTCTAGTGTTCATCCGATCACTTTATTTCCCATTTCTTACATATTGATTCTTGTGTTATATTATGGTGACCTAACAGTTTGGTTTTTGTTGGGGTTCCCACTCTTTTCTTTCTATCCAGACTTGATGTAACATCCAATGTAATTTGTGGATTAGCTAATATGTGTTATTTTATATTTATTCAAATGTTATGTTACAAACTGATGTATGTATATGTATGTGTTTGTATTTGTTTTACCTGTCAGGACTGATACGTCTTTCTTGCCTTTGTCTCGTGGATCTATCACTCTATAAGGAAGTTGGTTGTAAGAAATGAAATTGAAATAATGGTTGACGAATCCTTCGTCTGGTATATCCTCGAATTTTTTTAATGTATTGAATGAAAGGGATGTTTGATTTTGCAATGTTTGCTGCCAATTTTCTGTGTCAGTACACGTGAATTCTAAAATTCGGTATGTTTTGCCAAGTATAAGGATATTTGTGAAATGGTATTTTTTTGGTGGGATGGGTGTTGGCTTGAATTGCGTTTCCCTGTTTCAATAACATACTCAGGGTATAATGATTTAAAGGTATTATACTTACAAATATTTTTGTTAGATATGTATGATACCTGTTTATATAATAAGATTCCACGTAATCCCTTTTCTATCTTTAAAAAATCTCTGTATACTATATTCTTTGTTGAATTTGTTGGATGATCATCTTTGGGTACTATAAGGATCTTTAAAACATTTGGTGATGTTGCTCTTGATAGGGCAACATACAACTGCCCATGGCTAAAAATAGGATCTGGAATATAGACGCCGATTTTGTTGAGAGACTGCCCTTGACTTTTGTTTATTGTCATTGTGTAGCATACTTTAATCGGAAATTGTTTTCTGTTGAATATGAAAGGATAATTTGGATCTTGATGTGTCAAAGGCATTCTTGGGATGTAAACTTTTTCTCCGATTCTGGTGCCTGTAATAATTTCTGCTTCGATAAGTTTCTACATTAAATTTTTTACTATCATTCTTGTTCCATTGCAAAGACCTCCTCCTAGATTAACATTGTGTAGCATCATTATTGGAGCGCCAACTTTTAGCTGTAGTTTATGTGGTGGTAGCCCTAGGAATTTGAAAGTGTTTAGATACTCTGGCGGGTACAACATTTCAGTTGCTGCACCATCTTTTCCTAGTGGAATTGCTTCGTATGAACTTTTGTATGTTATCACATCTCCTGTTATTAACGACAAAACTTTTTCATTTATCACATGAGCTGTTTCATTCTTCGGGCATACAATCGCTTTTTGCTGTAAGATTTCTGTTGTTGGTTCTTTAAGTGTCTGCTCATCATAAATAAAATCAATAAGCTTTTCAATTCCTTTTTCGTCTGTTGGAATCTGATACTCCTGTGGAATTGTAACCCATGCAGCATCTCGCGCGTCTTCTGCATCAGCCTCCCCGACTATACCGTCTCAATAACCATGAAGCAAATTTTTCTGCTGTTACTCGTTCTTGGTCATCTAAATCTGCCTGTAACACCCTCATGTTCTGTTTAAGTTTGCGTACCTTGAAATGAGGCCATATGTATGATTTACCTGTTGAGGAATCTATTATTTGTGATTTCATACCTTTTTTTTTACTGGTAATGTTTGCCGAAAGTCTCTACCTAACATAACTGTCTTTGTGACAACTCGTAATTTCAGGTCATTTTATAAACTTTAAAAGTTTCACTATTTCATCATTTATCGTAAACTACGTTTACAAGTACCAAATTCGCGTAACCTTAATGGTTTAGCTGCGAATTCATGAACATATCATCAAGGACATTTCATATAGACTAGATTTAGTCTACATAACATCAATAACATCATTTCATATCGGTTCATGCATGGTTTTGCATTTATTCATTAAACGTTTATTTTTCCTATTAAATAAACGCTATCGCGTAAACATTATTTTGAAACATTGATCCGACACTTCCAAAAATTATCCTAATATATTTTTTTACTCATTTTAAGACTATAAAAATTATATTATTAGTTTACCCGACGTTTTCAATTTATTTTGTATATAAATTGTTATATTTATATAATTACGACGGTTTTCTCAAAAACTACACGATAATTATTATTTCATTCAAATTTTGCAAGAAATGTATTTTTATGATTTTTTATGACCTCAATATATTTTATCTTGACCCGTTAAAAGTTATTTTTATCTAACGCTACCCTAAATACTCAAATGTGTACACAACTTACCACAAGTCTTCAAGTAACTTACATCTAATTATACTTAAACATAATTAAAAAAAAAATACATAAAGTGGATGACTAAACCCCGTTGTCGACAAGGGGGGGTGAGTCATGTGTGAAATTATCAAATATCTACTAAGTAATGTATTATACTCACTCATAAACACATACACTTCAATAATATCAAAGTGAAAAACATTTCCTTCCTCTCTTCTCTCTAGAACCGGCAACCACAAGGACCAAGGGAAGAATCATTATAAAATTTTCAAGACAAGGTTTTTAACACACTAGTATCACTCTTTATTAGGTTTTGCAATAAAAACCTAGGGTGATTAGGAAAAATCCATTGTCCATAAACCTCATCAAGTTACTAGTAAGCATCCATATTCATCATCATATCTCATATTTATTTTTATGGTCATTTCATTTTATTTGAGAAAACATGCAAGTCTCATGAGGTTTATACCACTTTTTCATTGATTTTAAGAGTTATGTATATTTATGTCATCCTATAATTATTCCTTGTTATAAATCACTCTTGGTGATGTCTAGGAACCCATGAAACCCTAAGAAGGTGTATGGTAGGATTAGAATAGCTTCGGAGTTGTTTTGTATTGGTTGGAATAGGTTTGGCGCGAGAAAAACTCATTTCGACAAGTTTTCTAAAGGGTCTGTCCTTATTTTGAAATTCTGGAATTTTCGACAGTAAGCAAAATATTTTGGGCTAGATATTTGGAAAATATACTTTAAAACGAAAACGTGGCCGCTTGAACGGGTTAAAACGGAGCTATAATGAAGAAGTTATGAATTTTTGAAGTTTGACAACGAAAACTAATTATTTCAGAAAATTCAGCATGCTGTCTCGACTTTTTACGAGTAAAAAATGAGTCTTAAGCGTTGTTAAATGTGTCGACTTATCAAAAATATATTAGTATATGTTATCACGATTCCGTGGATATAAAGAATGTAGAAAACGGACTTATAACGACTAAGTTATTCACATTTTAAACAAGTTGCCGTAACTTTATTATATAAGAAAAACTATTATATTTCTATTAGACACATACTACGGCAACGAGGGACCATGTTGAGGGTCGTTTTTAACAATGACGGAGTACTTTTTATAACATGATGTCTTCTAGTAAAAGTAAGTTCATCTAGCCTATTTTCCAAAATGTCCAACCGTTCGTCAAGCGGAGTTGTAATGAATAATATACGGTAACTTAAATTTTTCCGAAAACCATCCTTAAACTATATTTTGGGACATAAGTACCATACTTAACCTATATTTTTCTTTATGTTCGAGACCTCTAGGATGGAAACTCATGTACTAAAACTTTGAGATAATGATACAAGCTTCCCAAAACAGTTGAGTTCGTTTTCCTAACACTCGACGTGCACCATTTTACGACTAGCTTTTCGAGGCCATTTTAGTCACTTTCATGAAAATTTCAACGACATTATTTTACGACGAAAAGTTATAATTTCACAAAAAAATCATTAAATGATTATCGTAAGATATCATTTCAACGTAAATACTTGTAAAGTATTTTATAACATGACGAAACGTCATAAACATATATTTCGACGATAAATTCTATTTTCAAAAGCGTACAAGTGGTATAGATTTCATATGAGTTTGCATGCACGACATTACATCATAACTTATCATAGAGCATATCATTCATAATAGGTCACGTTCAGAGGTTGCGCCTCATTTCAGTATTGCCATTATATCATCATTATCATTGCAAAAGGTGAGTTTTCATAGCCCCGATTTATTAAAGCTTTTACTTTATTTCAAACCTACGGGGGAGAATACATTGCACATCATTTTTATTACGATACCAAGTATATCAAATTCATTACATTGCTTAAGTTACCTCATGCCAATTGAATGTCCCCATTATATAACATGAACCGTTAATTTCATAGAAGCGAGGGTGAGTGGATAGATCTATCGAGGGTGACTCCTCCATCCGGGTTGGTGGATTCCAACTGGTTAAACGGATGCATTTCATTTAATATCATTATTTGAGTTGTTTGGCAAACACTCTGTTGGGGCGAACATCATGATCAGTCTAGTTTCGGTGTCATGGGCTTATAGCAATTGTATCATTTTTGTGACATCATTGTCATACAAACTTATACTTGTGGTAGTCGTATTATGCATATACATAAAATCTATGAACTCACTCAACCTTTGTGTTGACACTTTTAGCTATGTATTTTCAGGTAACTAAGGCTTTCACTTCATGGCATGCATGTGGACATATCATAGAGTCGCGGTGACGACGCGTCTCACATGGGATTTTTATATTTTAAAAACATCGTTTGACTTGTATCAAACTTATTTTCCGCACATAGTAACTTTCATTTGGGACCTATCTTTGTAACTCTGAATGTTTTTATTAAATCAAGCGATGTATTTTCCAAACGACACTTTAGGTCGTTCAATATAACTGTGATTGTGATGCTATGACAGTCAATCCCCAGGAATTCCATTCCGCTCCAAAACAGGTAATTTGGGGTGTGACAGATTGGTATCTGAGCTTCAGTTATAGAGAACTAGGTTGCATCATTGACCCTAGACTATAACTACATCATCATAGTATCTCATCATTTCATCATAAGTGCATAGTCACTATACATGCGGTTTCATACGCACATTTTACGAGTTATTTACTTTCATTTCAAAATCGATTGTCACATAGATGCCTTCAAATACCCATCCCATCATACTCACATCACTTTGACATGGAGAATGCCCTGTCATTCCCTATTACAATTTTAACATTAGTTGACTCAACACCGATAACATCAGATGATGAGACTGAACCCTTTTTAGGAGGACGAAGTTGCACCTACACCATCGCGATCACTATTGATTCACCGTAGGATCAGGACAATTTTTATCATTCCGTTGGGACAGATTATACCATTTGGTAGAACTTATAGGTTTAGTCCTAATGAACCTATTTTCTTAACTCACCACAAGGATTTTCATTATCATCATTGTCATCATTTTCATCATCATTGTCATCCAGAGTACCATCCGTGCCATCACGTCTCATAGACACTACTCATACACCGACTTGCGTAATGGGAAGCGTGCATGATTTGACACACCATTATCATTTATCAATAAGACTATAGACACTACACCGTCTCATAGGTTTGAGGACTGTGAGATTTCTAGGGCTATTGCTGCTAGACCGCCTACTACTCCTACACTTGAAACACGATTTGACCATCAACAGGAACATATAATAGGTACCTTTCAATCTTATGTAATCTTTATCATTTATTATCTCCACGTTAATCACAACCTTTGTTCATTTCATTCTTTATTCCAATTGCCCAATTTTCAATCATTTCGCGATGATACCTCACTATCTTACTAGGGGTTAGGCCAACTTTATTCTTGACCAATTAGGAGACTATTACCATTCTATGAGGTTGCCCCGTGTATCCTACAAACCATTCAACAAATTATATTTCAAGCTATTTTGCTACCAGTTCATGAAAGTATTTCATTTAATTTTATTTCGAGCTATTTTACACCATCTTAGAAACATTGTTTCATAAAGTTTTAAAACAAGTTGTTTCGTTACCACCCTATCAATTGGTTTTCAGTCATTTTATCAACGATTTAATATCATCATGCGAAACAATTTTCATGTTACTCTGAAAAATCATTGAGCCATTATCTTACAAAACAAAAAGTTGAATACCATCTAAAACTTCGGAGGAACATAATACCATTTCAACAGAAACAAGCATCACATCATTTGTCCTCGATTATACATGGCTTGATCACCTATGTATAATTCAGGAAGAATTATGTCATGAAAGTAACAAGCATCATTTCAAATCTCTTAAAACAATATTCACTCAAAAGCAAAGCTTTGTAATAAGATAAATTGTTCATAAACATTTCTTTTTGTTAACACTCTATAGAAGCCCACGCCATTCATTCCTCACTCAACCGATAAGTTAGAATTTGACTAGTGACCTTTTTAGGAAAGGCTTCCTATATCATCTATGAGGAGGATTTCTCGATACAAGAAAACAATGAAAACATTCTAGGACTACCAACAATGACTAGAAGTACATAGTAAGACGTTTCAAAACCTAACAAAAATCTTAAGACATCACGAGACATTCCGAACCACTATCTTTGGACTAGAAGCCAAAATATATCATTTCAAAAGCATCAGCTGGACCGAGTTACAACATTTAGTACGAAGCGAATACACACTAAGCAACACTATAGGGATAAACCAAGTCTTCTAACTGAGACTACAGAACATTTCACTAAACATGGCTTCAACAATATGTGAACTTCCCTACAATGAGTTTCCCTTAAAGGAAAATTTGGTTAAATTTAGGTTATCGATATAAACTTTCCCTAAGGCATTGTGTTCTCTAGAAATTACGGATAACCTCACTTTCATATCGAGAGATGCAACAGGTTTGAACATATCGGACAATCAATGACACTCCATCTACAAGTGAAATTAGAACAAACATTCTTCGACATAGTATAAGCTAATATCTATTTTCTGGCTAGCATGATAACAATCTAAGTGATGAAATAATTTTAGAAGCATTCAATATCGGGACAAATCTTGGAAATCAACCACTACACCACATCACTTAAACATTTAAGGTTTTGTGACTTGACAACATAGAGCATGGAAACACTTCGATAATCAAACAATAAACATTTTAGTCATGGAGACTAAACACCTTAGGCAAGTAAGATTCAAGTAATGACATTCGCTAGAACGAGAAATGCGAGGAATCACAATTGTTACCCATAATCTATTCCTTTCTATAAGGTCCTTTTCGACAGACTTAACATTTTGAAATTTGGCATGAGTCACGTGGTATCAATTCCAGTTGTACCTATTATAAGCTATTCGATTCACCTTAGGCCCTCGATAACCATTTTAATCTTTCCATGGAACCTACTAGGACATGATTATCACCTATTATCCTCAACTCAATGGTTAGAGCGAGAGAACAATTCAAACGTTACAAGATATATTCAAGGCATGTGTGATTTTTCTAGAAATGATTAGGCAAATCATTTTTCATCGAACAAATTGCTTTACAACAATAGTTAGCACATGAACATATTGACTACACCAATTGAGGCACTCTATGGTTGAGGTGTCAATAACTTACTCACGGGTCAAAACCAGGAAAGTTTAACTCATTAGTCCATAAGTCATTCATGAAACAACAAAGTGATCGAACAGATCAAAAATCAGTTACAAGTAACAACATATAGCTAGATAAGCTATGTCAATATACGACGCAAAATATTGGAAGTATGTGCCATTAGTCGCAAACCATTAGAAGTTCAAGTTGGCAAAAATATATATTCAACGTCCCGTCTTGGAAAGGCGTGGTACAATTTAGAAAAACATTGGACGACCCAATGCGACTCAAATACCCTCACCTTTTCACAAGTAACATCGTAGAACCTAACATGGACTGAATTCAGGGACTGAATTCCTTTTTGGTTGGGCGAATGTGACAACTCGTAATTTCAGGTCATTTTATAAACTTTAAAAGTTTCACTATTTCATCATTTATCATAAACTACGTTTACAAGTATCAAATTCGCATAACCTTAATGGTTTAGCTGCGAATTCATGAACATATCATCAAGGACATTTCATATAGACTAGATTTAGTCTACATAACATCAATAACATCATTTCATATCGGTTCATGCATGGTTTTGCATTTATTCATTAAAAGTTTATTTTTCCTATTAAATAAACGCTATCGCATAAACCTTATTTTGAAACATTGATCCGACACTTCCAAAAATTATCCTAATATATTTTTATACTCATTTTAAGACTATAAAAATTATATTATTAGTTTACCCGACGTTTTCAATTTATTTTGTATATAAATTGTTATATTTATATAATTACGATGGTTTTCTTAAAAACTACACGATAATTATTATTTCATTCAAATTTTGCAAGAAATGTATTTTTATGATTTTTTATGACCTCAATATATTTTATCTTGACCCATTAAAAGTTATTTTTATCTAACGCTACCCTAAATACTCAAATGTGTACACAACTTACCACAAGTCTTCAAGTAACTTACATCTAATTATACTTAAACATAATTAAAAAAATATATATATACATAAAGTGGATGACTAAACCCCCTCGTCGACAAGGGGGGTGAGTCATGTGTGAAATTGTCAAATATCTACTAAGTAATGTATTATACTCACTCATAAACACATACACTTCAATAATATCAAAGTGAAAAACATTTCCTTCCTATCTTCTCTCTAGAACCGGCAACCACAAGGACCAAGGGAAGAATCATTATAAAATTTTCAAGACAAGGTTTTTAACACACTAGTATCACTCTTTATTAGGTTTTGCAATAAAAACCTAGGGTGATTAGGAAAAATCCATTGTCCATAAACCTCATCAACTTACTAGTAAGCATCCATATTCATCATCATATCTCATATTTATTTTTATGGTCATTTCATTTTATTTGAGAAAACATGCAAGTCTCATGAGGTTTATACCACTTTTTCATTGATTTTAAGAGTTATGTATATTTATGTCATCCTATAATTACTCCTTGTTATAAATCACTCTTGGTGATGTCTAGGAACCCATGACACCCTAAGAAGGTGTATGGTAGGATTAGAATAGCTTCGGAGTTGTTTTGTATTGGTTGGAATAGGTTTGGCGCGAGAAAAACTCATTTCGACAAGTTTTCTAAAGGGTCTGTCCTTATTTTGAAATTATGGAATTTTCGACAGTAAGAAAAATATTTTGGGCTAGATATTTGGAAAATATACTTTAAAACGAAAACGTGGCCACTTGAACGGGTTAAAACGGAGCTATAACGAAGAAGTTATGAATTTTTGAAGTTTGACAACGAAAACTAATTATTTCAGAAAATTCAGCATGCTGTCTCGACTTTTTACGAGTCAAAAATGAGTCTTAAGCGTTGTTAAATGTGTCGACTTATCAAAAATATATTAGTATATGTTATCACGATTCCGTGTATATAAAGAATGTATAAAACGGACTTATAACGACTAAGTTATTCACATTTTAAACAAGTTGCCGTAACTTTATTATATAAGAAAAACTATTATATTTCTATTAGACACATACTACGACAACGAGGGACCATGTTGAGGGTCGTTTTTAACAATGACGGAGTACTTTTTATAACATGATGTCTTCTAGTAAAAGTAAGTTCATCTAGCCTATTTTCCAAAATGTCCAACCGTTCGTCAAGCGGAGTTGTAATGAATAATATACGGTCACTTAAATTTTGCCGAAAACCATCCTTAAACTATATTTTGGGACATAAGTACCATACTTAACCTATATTTTTCTTTAGGTTCGAGACCTCTAGGATGGAAACTCATGTACTAAACCTTTGAGATAATGATACAAGCTTCCCAAAACATTTGAGTTCGTTTTCCGAACACTCGACGTGCACCATTTTACGACTAGCTTTTCGAGGCCATTTTAGTCACTTTCATGAATATTTCAACGACATTATTTCACAAAAAAATCATTAAATGATTATCGTAAGATATCATTTCAACGTAAATACTTGTAAAGTATTTTATACCATGACGAAACATCATAAACATATATTTTGATGATAAATTCTATTTTCAAAAGCGTACAAGTGGTATAGATTTCATATGAGTTTGCATGCACGACATTACATCATAACTTGTCATAGAGCATATCATTCATAATAGGTCACGTTCAGAGGTTGCGCCTCATTTCAGTATTGCCATTATATCATCATTATCATTGCAAAAGGTGAGTTTTCATAGCCCCGATTTATTCAAGCTTTTACTTTATTTCAAACCTACGGGGGAGAATACATTGCACATCATTTTTATTACGATACCAAGTATATCAAATTCATTACATTGCTTAAGTTACCTCATGCCAATTGAATGTCCCCATTATATAACATGAACCGTTAATTTCATAGAAGCGAGGGTGAGTGGACAGATCTATCGAGGGTGACTCCTCCATCCGAGTTGGTGGATTCCAACTGGTTAAACGGATGCATTTCATTTAATATCATTATTTGAGTTGTTTGGCAAACACTCTGTTGGGGCGAACATCATGATCAGTCTAGTTTCGGTGTCATGGGCTTATAGCAATTGTATCATTTTTGTGACATCATTGTCATACAAACTTATACTTGTGGTAGTCGTATTATGCATATACATAAACTCTATGAACTCACTCAACCTTTGTGTTGACACTTTTAGCAATGTATTTTCAGGTAACTAAGGCTTTCACTTCATGGCATGCATGTGGACATATCATAGAGTCGCGGTGACGACGCGTCTCACATGGGATTTATATATTTTAAAAACATCGTTTGACTTGTATCAAACTTATTTTCCGCACATAGTAACTTTCATTTGGGACCTATCTTTGTAACTCTGAATGTTTTTATTAAATCAAGCGATGTATTTTCCAAACGACACTTTAGGTCGTTCAATATAACTGTGATTGTGATGCTATGACAGTCAATCCCCAGGAATTCCATTCCGCTCCAAAACAGGTATTTTGGGGGTGTGACAGTCTTGCCACCGAATAATGCCTGTGGATTGTCAAGAAGATCCCTGAGTGTTCTAACAGGTGATTCAAAACAGCGGCGGTCATTCATTGGTGCTTCATCCCACACAATCAAATCCATTTCATTAATTAATTTTGCCATAAGGGTATTTTTCTTGATTCTGCACATTGATTCATCTGTTAGTTCCAGAGGTATTTTAAATCTTGAATGATTTGTACGGCCCGATGGTAGTAACAATGATGAGATTACTAAGGAGGCGACTGCCAAAACAATTTTTCCTTCTGAACGTAAGGTATTGATAATTGTTTTCCATAGGAAAGTCTTTCCTGTACTGCCATATCCATACACAAAAACTAATTGTTGTTGTTTCTTCGCGCATGCATTCACTATAAGATCATAAATGTACTTCTGTTCTTCATTTAACTTCATAACAGCGATAGCAGCCTCTTGTTTTAGGTTTTCGCGATTGTAGTTTTTTTCTTCCATCACCAGCCTATTTTCTAAATCATCCAGTAAGCGTTGTGGAGGCAATGTCAATCCAAATTCTTGTACTAACCTTGAAGAGTTATTCATAATGAGATCAATTTCGTACATAATGTAACCCTTTATTTCTGGATTGTTGACGTGGAGGTTTCTAATCCCAGCACTTACTTAAGCTTTAGCAGTGTCTTTCTGTTGGGTTCAGTGAATACCCAAACCCCTTAATTCTAGGATTTGAATAGAAAATATCCTAAGTGTTTAGAACCTTAAACACTATCAAGTCACTGAGCGCATAGCCACTCAATGAGCTGTCTTCAGGATACTCAATAAGAGACAAATAAGAAGTCTCTCCACTCAGTAAGACGGAACTTAAGGGTTGAAGACTAAGTCAAGAAGAAGATGGTGGATTCAGTGAGTGATGACAATAACTCACTGAATCCCAAAACTCCTCACCAACTACTATTACTGAAGACAATACTGAAGTTAAAGACTGAAGGCTAAAGAGACTGAAGAATGAGCGGGACAAGGCGGGATAAGTTTGAACAGATAAGACGAAGTCCTTATCAACCAAAGTCAAACTTTCCCTGAATCGCTAACTACCAGGCTCAGTTTCATCAGCACAAGAAGAAAGCAGCCTTGTCACTTACTCTAAATAGCCATTGTAAATAGAGACAAAATACATCATTATTTTGTCTTCTGTAACTTGTCAGTTTGTCCTTTAGGATATAGTTAAAAACCATACATGTATAAATAGCCAAAAGAGATGGAGTGAAAAATTTTAAGCTTGTGCACTAACTGTGAATTACACACACAAGAAATCTTTCACTCCTCCAAATATAACTATGTCCCTGTAATAGCTCAGTGGTACCTATGTAGTTGTGCTTAGACTTAGCCTAAGCTTCGTGAGGAGTTATACCAAACTTGTCATTTCAATCCCAAGTACTATTTCGCAAGTACTTGGGTAATGTATTCTTTTTTATTCACTTTAATAAAGAATATAAACGTTGAAAATTACTCAGTGTGTTTTATCTTATGAAAACTTATCTTTACTTGTATTACTTCAGTCATGATTCACAATTAGTAGTCTTTAAACTGTTTTAAGCTACTTGTGAAATGGGGAACAACAAGTGGTATCAGAGCAAGGCTGATTATAAAAACCTTTTTTAAGCCGCTCAAAAACGTTTTTTAAATCAGGATCCAAATGGCTGAAAGTGATGTGCCCTAACTTTTCGATAAAAAGGGTGGAGCCTATGCTGCTGTTGCCCCTCAACTAGAAGTTGGCAAATTTAACAAATGGAAAAAGTGAATGCTTTGCTATTTGACTCGTATGGAACCTTACTACATTAAGTTTATTAATTAAGGTCCATTTATCCCAAAGACTGCTGAAGGTTTGCCTAAACCTGAAGCTCAGTAGACTAAGGACGAGAGGAGAGTGGTCAACCAGGACCAAAGGCTCAAAAGCATCATCATATCTTTTCTTCCTGATGATGTTATGGAGTCTGTCATTGGCTGTAGTACAACTAAACAAATCTAGAATGACCTGGTCCACAGCTATGAAGGTCCCTCAAATACTAAGGAAAACAAGATCATGGACCTGAAACTTGAGTACAATACCTTCAGGGCTAAAGACTCGGAATATCTCTCTCAAACTTACACCCGTTATAAAACTTTGTTAAATGAATAGTCAAATGATGGTGTAAAGTTGTCCAAACATGAATCAATGTTGGTTCTGTCAATATTCTCCCTGAGAAGTGGTTGAATTTCTCTCAGGGACTTAGGAATGCTAATCTTATTGTAATCTTGAACTTCCTGAAATATATGAGAAATTTGTCTATGAGGAAAACCTCATCAACAGACGATACCCTGACTTAAAAACGTCTCAGGAAGTCAAGAAGTCCCTGACAACCACTTCAACACCAATTTCTACTTCTTTTTATTCAAACAGTGTGGGCAGGATTTTCAGGAAAATTCAGATGATGAGCCTGATGAGAGAACAAGCGAGGAGTACCTGAATAACTTGAACACCAAGTTTCAGGAAAGGGCACTCTTTGCTAACTCTAGAAGATTTATAAGAAGGAACAAAAAAATTTCAAATGCTAAAGCTAATGAGGATACTGAGTGTATTAAGTGTCACAAAAAGGATCATTTTGCTAAAGACAATTTTTCAAAAACTATCTCTGAGCCCTCTTACAAACCTTCACGGTCAAACCAGTCCTTAGGTTTTAGCAAATTTCAACCAAAAGTGTATCAGTCTCATCAAAATTTCCAAAACAAGTCTGACCAAAACAAAGCTGTTGATTTTGAAGCCAAGTATAGGAAAACCAAGGCTAAACTAGCACTTCTTGAGGCCACTCCCTCAGAAACAACAAACAATGTTAAATCTGTGCAGGGTACAAACAAGGGCCTAGTAGCTGAAGTCTTCTACTGGGATGAAGAGCCAGTCTCCTCAGACGGTGAAATGGTACAAGTCAGTGCACTGATGGCTCTTTCAGAAGAGGACAAGCTAGCTGTTGGGAAGAATCATGTTAGGAATGGTGAATGGGTGAACATCACAATGAGGAAGGTAAACATTTTACTTTCTATAGATGATGATTCTGATTGGCAGTCTTTCATGAACTATATTAATGTTGACCTTAAGTTCGTAGAAGAGCAGATATTAATTTTTTTTTTCAAAATACAACAAGCTAAGTTTTGAATTAAACAAGTGTAGGGATGAACTGCTTCTTTTAATGTGACAATCCGTACTTTCAGGTCATTTCTCGACACGATTCATGTCTCATTATTTCAACATTTTTAGTAAACTTGGTTTACTTGTTTCAAATTCGCGTAACCTTGGAGGTTTAGTGGCGAATTCATGATCATGACATCACGTACATTTCATATGGACTATGAGTAGTCTACATTTCATTGACATCATGTGCCTCTCATAAATTCGTTCACGACATTTCATTTCATATTTTTACGCGTAATTTTTATATTTAATAATCTTTATCGCGTGAGTTATTATTTTGTATATTTAATCCATTACTTTCGAAAATGATCCCGGTGTATTTTTAAACTTACATTTAGTTCATAAAAACTATATTTTTAGTTTTCCTAGTGTTTCAAATTTATTTGGTACTTAAATCGTTAAAGTTTAATTATTACGACGTTTTTCTTAAAAATTATACGATAATTATTTTATCACCCAAATTTCACAAGGAATGTATTTGTACAATTTTTATTATCTCAATACATTCTATTTTGAACTATTAAAAACTTACTTGTACCAAAATTCTACCATTTACCTTACAAACATTATTACATGTACAATTTCACTTACACCTTTTAACATTTTACACAAGTTTATACATAATAATAAAAGAAGAAAAAAAAAATATATTTGAGGGACACAAAACCCCCAAAATCCGGCCAATGGAGGGGGGAGGGTGATTACATTTATTAACTTGGTAAGAAAATCTTGCAAGTATAGATATGTACTATAAGTCATTCATTTCATTCATGCACCAAAAATAATACATAGTTGATAAAACCTTTTTCTCTCCTTCTTCCTCATTACAAGAACCGACCTCCATAAGTTTTCACAAGGGATCACAAATTTTTCGAGCTCAAGGGTTTATAATCTAGTATATATATCCTTTTTATGGTTTTGAAATAAAAACCAAGGATATTTAAGTTAATCCTTGTTACTTACACCTCTTCATTTTCACTAGTAAGCATATTCTTATCATTTTTATGTTTCCTCTTTCATTTCATATGTTTCTTATCATTTTTGGAGATATTATGCAAGTTATGGGATTTATACCATTTTCTTATGATTTTAGAAGTTATATGTACATATTGGTCATCCTATAATTATCCCCTTGGTTTTGGTTGGTCTTGATGGTGATTAGGAACCCATGACACCCTAAGAAGGTGTATGGTAGGATTAGATTAGTTTCGGAGTTGATTTGAAGGGATTAGAATAGGTTTTGTCCGTGAAAAACTATTTTCGATAACTATATTTTACGTTCTGTCCTTAATCCGAATTTCTGGAAAAACCAACAGATTGTACAAAACTATGGCCTTGATTTTTAGAAAATATACTTTAAAACGAATCCGTGGCCGCTTGAACGGAATAAAACGGACTTATAACGAAAAAGTTATGGATTTTACAAGTTTGACGACGAAACGTATTATTTTCTGAAATTTTCAGCAACATGTTTTTAGTATTTTCGAGTCAAAAATGAGCCTTAAGCTTCACAAATTATTTCGACTTGTCAAAAATATATTAGTTTACTTCAATACGAAGCTAAGGACATATTAAACGTAGAAAACGGATTTGAAACGACAAGGATATGCACTTTTTCATAAACTTGCCGTAACTAATTTTCTGCACACTATTAGCCAAAACCACCATCTTTAACCCTCATTATCTTTATGTTCGAGACCTTTTGGACGAAAACTCCTGAACTGAAACTTTTAGATATGGATACAAACTTTCCAAAACCGTCGATTTCGTTCTCTAACGATCAACGTGTACTGTTTTACGATTGTTTTTCCGAGCCATTTTGGTAATGTCATGATTTTTCCAACGACATTGTTTTGCGACGAAAAGTGGTAATTTCACCAAAAATCATTTTAAAACCATTGTAGGATGACATTTTGACGTAAAAACATGTAAAGTAATTTTTGATTGGTCAAGACGTCAAAAGAGTATTTTTCGTCGATGTGTAATATTTTCAAAACTCGTAAATGGTATAAATAACATATCAAGTGCATGCATAACATTACATTGCAACTCATGACATATCATATCATTGATAATAGGTCCCTGTTGACGCATCACATTAAACCTCAGTGTACTCACTTTTGCCGTTATTTCAGTTTATCCAAGTGAGTTCCATAGCCCCACTTTTCTTGTTTTCATAACTGTTTTGGGGGAGATACATGCTCAAACTGTTTTCATTTGCGTTCATAAGTACTTTAAATTTATCATGAGTACCATTGTTTCTAAATCAAAGGTTATACTATATAAATTGTTCTTGTTTGCGTGCTACGGTACTACGTCGTATAACGTTCTAAATCAGTTGACTACTGATAAATTGAGTTAAGTGCTATTGATTATGTGCTATTGTTCTAAGTCGAGTTAAGTGCTATTGATTATGTGCTATTGTTCTACGTCGAGTTAGGTACTAGTGTGAATTCATTTGACATCATATGTTTGGAACATAAACTACACACATTCTGGCAGTGGGTTGTGAACACACAGGTTGCAAGTTTTGTATGGGCGGGACTTGGGACTGAGTGGATTTACAATGCCTTTGCTACATAAACGATTTTGAAAGTCTTTACATTTCAACGATTTACAATGCCTTTGCTACATAAACGATTTTGGAAGGCTCACATTTCAAAACAAACTCTATGAACTCACTCAACCTTTGTGTTGACACTTTTAGCATGTTTTATCTCAGGTATCTAAGGCATTCACTTCATGGCATGCAATTGGACACATCATGGAGTCGTGGTGACGACGCGTCTCACTTGGGTTTTACGCACTTTAAACATCGTTTGAATTGTAACAAACTTATTTACGCACAAATTGATTTTCATTTGGGACCTACTTTGTAAACTCTGATTGTTTTATTAAATCGAACGATGTTCTTTTCAAACGACACTTTAGGTCGTTCAATATAACTGTGATTGTGATGCTATGACAGTCAATCCCCAGGAATTCCATTCCGCTGCAAAACAGATAATTTGGGGGTGTGACAGATTGGCATCAGAGCTTCAGTTATAGAGAACTAGGTTGCATCATTGACCCTAGACTATAACTACATCATCATAGCATCTTATCATTTCATCATAAGTGCACGTTCACTTTACATGCGGTTTATACGTACATTTTTCGAGTTATTCACTTTCATTTCACATCGATTGTCACATGGATGCCTTTAAATTCCTATCCCATTATCTTTTCCTCATACTCTAACGTGGAGAATTCCTTGTCATTCCCTATCACAATTTTTATATCAGCTGATTCGTCACCGATAACGTCAAATGCCGAGATGAATCTTTATATAGGGCGAAGTCACTCTCACTCCTTGTTTCACCACTAACATGTCGAGTTACACTTTATTCACACATTAAGTCTCTAAACCATCATACATTGAAGCACTCACAACACCTCATAACCCATCTTTTCGGAAACCGACGATCATTTTTGAAACATAACCTTAAACTTATTGTTTCTTATCACATTTCTTTGAAGCGCTTATTATTAACATCGGATTTTGCTACGTCTCACATTTCCTCTTGTTTTGAAGAAGATATGGCACCGAAGAAAGCTACACCTGGAATGACTCAAGCGGAAATTCAAAAGTTGGTATGGGATAGTGTAGCCGAGGCATTAAGGATTGAAAGGGAAACAGTGGCTGCTGGCTGCTGAGGCAGCGGCTGCTGCTTTGAAGCCGCTAGGCTTGCTGCTCTTCTGGAAATGCAGGAGGACCCAGAGTTAAGAGCTGTTCTTACAAGGATTTCAAGAGTGGAGATCCCACTAAGTTTCGAGGTACCGAGGGAGCTACAATACCATGGTTCGATGGTTTGAAAATTGGAATCGGTGTTTTTGCTTGTATGGCTGTCCGGATGACCGTAAGTTAAGTTTGCTTACTGAGCACATTACTCGATGGGGCATTGTCTTGGTGGAATTCTTATGCTCAACCGATTGGAATGGAGAATGCTTTCAAGCTCACTTGGGAGCAATTTAAAGGTTTGGTGACTAAGAAGTTTTGTCCTCGAACGGAAGTGAAAAAGTTGGAGACGGAGTTCTATGAACTAAAAACTATTGGGTATGATATCGACACTTACATCCGGAGATTCCAAGAATTGGCCGTGTTATGCCCATCTATGGTTTCGGATAATGAGAAGCTACTGGAGGCTTTCATTGACGGACTTCCCGAGATTATTCAAGGCGATGTAACTTCTTCTGACCCGCAAACGATTGAGGAAGCTATTCGATTGACTCAAAAGCTCATGGCCCAGGTAGTGAAGAGAGGCAAGTACACCAACACCAACCAAAACAACAACAACAACGATAACCAAACCAACAACAACAAAAGAAAGTGGGAAAATGACCAGGAAGGTTATGATAACGACAACCAAAACCATAACACTAACCATCACCAACAACATAATAGAAGACAAGAAGTCGCCAGGGTCTATGTTGCTGCACCAACAAGGGGAAGAGCTTATGCAGGAAACTTACCGCGATGCCACCAATGCACGCTACATCATAATGGTCCATGTGGTATATGCTTTAACTGTCACAAAGTAGGACACCTTGCTAAGGATTGTAAGGGCAAAGCCGTAGTCACATGCTTCGGATGTGGAGAGCAAGGACACTATCGGAATCAATGTCCTCAAAAACAAGGTCAACAAGTCGAAGGTGCTCATGAGAATGTATATATGATAGAAGGAACTCGTCAAGGTATCAACGACGCGGAAGACTGAAGAAGTTCGGAAACTAGCAGTCTTAGTTCTCCTATTGTATTACGTTGTACTAAGTTTATGTCTTTCATCGTATTCGAAACTTTATAACCTAAGATGTACTACTTTTGCTAAACTACCCGTTGTAAAATATTCTCATCTATCGTACTTTATTTCCTTTCGATTCGATATCATTTACGAGGATTTTAATTTTTTTTTGCTTTAACTATCATTTTAACGGCACTTCTCCATGTCTTCTCTCCTCGATGTTCATCACAATTTTAACATCAGTTGACTCAACACCAAACATCATATGAGTCGATTAGTCCAAGCATTGCATAGTTACTCCTAAATTATACATAGCCGATCACCTATGTCAATTAGGGAAGAATCATGCAATGAAGGGAGTAGTAGGCTTATATGTGCAAGCAATTCCGTAGTCGAGCCAAATTTTCAAAAGATTTTCTTCAAACCACTTGTTTCCAGTTTGATCCGCGTGACAGTTCTTGTTTGATGAGTTGCAAAGATCGAGCTAGAAACAAGTTGTTACCTAAACCGATTTAGCCTAATCGTATGGCAGTTCTTGTTTGATGAGTTGTGGGATTAAGTAAAAATCGGTTACCTAAAAGTCTTTTGAGGGTTTTGCTCGGGAATGGGAAAGTTTGTCACATTAAACCCTAAACCCGTTAGACCTAACAACGATTGAATTCAGGGACTGAATTCCTTTTTGGATGGGCGAATGTGACAATCCGTACTTTCAGGTCATTTCTCGACACGATTCATGTCTCATTATTTCAACATTTTTAGTAAACTTGGTTTACTTGTTTCAAATTCGCGTAACCTTGGAGGTTTAGTGGCGAATTCATGATCATGACATCACGTACATTTCATATGGACTATGAGTAGTCTACATTTCATTGACATCATGTGCCTCTCATAAATTCGTTCACGACATTTCATTTCATATTTTTACGCGTAATTTTTATATTTAATAATCTTTATCGCGTGAGTTATTATTTTGTATATTTAATCCATTACTTTCGAAAATGATCCCGGTGTATTTTTAAACTTACATTTAGTTCATAAAAACTATATTTTTAGTTTTCCTAGTGTTTCAAATTTATTTGGTACTTAAATCGTTAAAGTTTAATTATTACGACGTTTTTCTTAAAAATTATACGATAATTATTTTATCACCCAAATTTCACAAGGAATGTATTTGTACAATTTTTATTATCTCAATACATTCTATTTTGAACTATTAAAAACTTACTTGTACCAAAATTCTACCATTTACCTTACAAACATTATTACATGTACAATTTCACTTACACCTTTTAACATTTTACACAAGTTTATACATAATAATAAAAGAAGAAAAAAAAAATATATTTGAGGGACACAAAACCCCCAAAATCCGGCCAATGGAGGGGGGAGGGTGATTACATTTATTAACTTGGTAAGAAAATCTGCAAGTATAGATATGTACTATAAGTCATTCATTTCATTCATGCACCAAAAATAATACATAGTTGATAAAACCTTTTTCTCTCCTTCTTCCTCATTACAAGAACCGACCTCCATAAGTTTTCACAAGGGATCACAAATTTTTCGAGCTCAAGGGTTTATAATCTAGTATATATATCCTTTTTATGGTTTTGAAATAAAAACCAAGGATATTTAAGTTAATCCTTGTTACTTACACCTCTTCATTTTCACTAGTAAGCATATTCTTATCATTTTTATGTTTCCTCTTTCATTTCATATGTTTCTTATCATTTTTGGAGATATTATGCAAGTTATGGGATTTATACCATTTTCTTATGATTTTAGAAGTTATATGTACATATTGGTCATCCTATAATTATCCCCTTGGTTTTGGTTGGTCTTGATGGTGATTAGGAACCCATGACACCCTAAGAAGGTGTATGGTAGGATTAGATTAGTTTCGGAGTTGATTTGAAGGGATTAGAATAGGTTTTGTCCGTGAAAAACTATTTTCGATAACTATATTTTACGTTCTGTCCTTAATCCGAATTTCTGGAAAAACCAACAGATTGTACAAAACTATGGCCTTGATTTTTAGAAAATATACTTTAAAACGAATCCGTGGCCGCTTGAACGGAATAAAACGGACTTATAACGAAAAAGTTATGGATTTTACAAGTTTGACGACGAAACGTATTATTTTCTGAAATTTTCAGCAACATGTTTTTAGTATTTTCGAGTCAAAAATGAGCCTTAAGCTTCACAAATTATTTCGACTTGTCAAAAATATATTAGTTTACTTCAATACGAAGCTAAGGACATATTAAACGTAGAAAACGGATTTGAAACGACAAGGATATGCACTTTTTCATAAACTTGCCGTAACTAATTTTCTGCACACTATTAGCCAAAAACCACCATCTTTAACCCTTAATATCTTTATGTTCGAGACCTTTTGGACGAAAACTCCTGAACTGAAACTTTTAGATATGGATACAAACTTTCCAAAACCGTCGATTTCGTTCTCTAACGATCAACGTGTACTGTTTTACGATTGTTTTTCCGGAGCCATTTTTGGTAATGTCATGATTTTTCCAACGACATTGTTTTGCGACAAAAAGTGGTAATTTCATCAAAAATCATTTTAAAACCATTGTAGGATGACATTTTGACGTAAAAACATGTAAAGTGATTTTTGATTGGTCAAGACGTCAAAAGAGTATTTTTCGTCGATGTGTAATATTTTCAAAACTCGTAAATGGTATAAATAACATATCAAGTGCATGCATAACATTACATTGCAACTCATGACATATCATATCATTGATAATAGGTCCCTGTTGACGCATCACATTAAACCTCAGTGTACTCACTTTTGCCGTTATTTCAGTTTATCCAAGTGAGTTTCGTAGCCCCTACTTTTACTTGTTTTCATAACTGTTTTGGGGGAGATACATGCTCAAACTGTTTTCATTTGCGTTCATAAGTACTTTAAATTTATCATGAGTACCATTGTTTCTAAATCAAAGGTTATACTATATAAATTGTTCTTGTTTGCGTGCTACGGTACTACGTCGTATAACGTTCTAAATCAGTTGACTACTGATAAATTGAGTTAAGTGCTATTGATTATGTGCTATTGTTCTAAGTCGAGTTAAGTGCTATTGATTATGTGCTATTGTTCTACGTCGAGTTAGGTACTAGTGTGAATTCATTTAACATCATATGTTTGGAACATAAACTATACACATTCTGGCAGTGGGTTGTGAACACACAGGTTGCAAGTTTTGTATGGGCGGGACTTGGGACTGAGTGGATTTACAATGCCTTTGCTACATAAACGATTTTGAAAGTCTTTACATTTCAACGATTTACAATGCCTTTGCTACATAAACGATTTTGGAAGGCTCACATTTCAAAACAAACTCTATGAACTCACTCAACCTTTGTGTTGACACTTTTAGCATGTTTTATCTCAGGTATCTAAGGCATTCACTTCATGGCATGCAATTGGACACATCATGGAGTCGTGGTGACGACGCGTCTCACTTGGGTTTTACGCACTTTAAACATCGTTGGAATTGTAACAAACTTATTTACGCACAAATTGATTTTCATTTGGGACCTACTTTGTAAACTCTGATTGTTTTATTAAATCGAACGATGTTCTTTTCAAACGACACTTTAGGTCGTTCGATATAACTGTGATTGTGATGCTATGACAGTCAATCCCCAGGAAT